>OZ014486.1:22413995-22934623 GCA_963965965.1 Trididemnum nubilum
TCAATACGTGTGCCACTGTGACTGTCGGTACGTGGGTCGAACTTCCCAAAGATTGCAAGATAGAATTAATCAACACATTACGAGATGCACAAGAAGTGACAAAAGACCAACGAAAAATCTGCCTAATCAAGAATGCAAAATCACTAGCACCCCTAGTGTCTACTGTGATTCTGTAATCGACAGCATTTATTAGAGAATGAAAAATGCACCAAACATTTCAACGATGCGCAATTTTCCATTTTGGCTACAGCAAGATCTTCGTTCCATTTATCAGTTCTGGAAGCAACCTACATCAATTCCTTACAGCCTATTCTTTGCTGTCAAAAAGAATTTGTTTATTCACTCCAAAGTTCACATTAATTTTTTGTTCACTTTTCCGATGAAACACTATTTTTCTACCAATCAAATTGCCAGAATGACCAATTTTGACCAATCAGAGTACGACGAGAAATTTTCTATATTTTTGCATTAACTTCATACAATTTTAGGTGATTTTTGCAGCATCTTACGTCATAAAAGCAACCCATTGTCATTTCAATGTAGTCAACCTCTATATATACCACTGCATTTTAGTTTTTCTTCATTCCAGCGTAGATTCATGAAGAGAGCTAGACGAAAATGTTGAAACCAAAACAGCTTTTTTCAAGGCTACCCATATTTTAAAGAGTGGAAATGATAGCTCCGACGCTATTAAAGGCCACCTAATGTCTGCAAAGCAATGCCCTTAAAATGAAATAGAAAATTATTACTAATCGAATGCTGTAAACCCGGTTTGGATACATGTTCTCACTTTCAAGAAAATGAGTAGCCATTATTACCTTTCGCGTTTTTAAAAAATGACATGACGTCATCAGACCCAGGAGTTTGGTGCCTTTGACTTGCTTATCATTGCAGAGGATAGGCGATTTTGCAAAGGCATGTGATAGCAGCTCACTAGTCAAAAAGTGTTGCACAAAAAGGCGTAATTAGCTCAACGTAGTTACATTGCGAAGTTTAGAAGCAAATTACCTGTAGCAATCAGCTTTCACTACAAGTATTGAACAGCAGTATTACTACCAGTAATAACTCTATCACTCTAACAACTCCAATAGTACAAAAGTTTTTGTATTCTAAGTTGTCTGGCATATCCATACCGAATACAGGTACGCTACCATAGCGTAAAAAAAGATTTTAGACATAACAAGAAACTATTGAAAGCTTAAAATTATGTAACAATATTTTACCTTTTTAATATCAGTAGGCTACTGTAGTTTACTGCGTAGGATTAGGAATATACAGGTACCGCACGATACAAATGATACAGGTATCAGTATCAGATCAGTAGCCTGATTTGGTTTGTGTTTCAGTGATTGATCTTGTAGAACAGCAGAAAAAACAATGACCTAGTCAGATTGTTGAAGCTTAGGGAGCAAATTACTGGTAGATGGGTAGTAGGTAGTAGTATTGGTACGTTGGGCTAATTATGGCAAGGAAGTAAGTATTGCCTGTATCCAGTACTTAAATTGTAAAATTTTGCATGGGGGAACACTTTTGCAGCCTTGACCAAACCTCAGTGGAAATTATGTAATTCCGTCCGCGTAATTGAAGTGTTTTTTCCCTGAAATCAAGTGAACACCAAAAAAAAAGGTCTCTATCACAATTTGGGACTATATTGGGCCGGAATTTTTAGGATTTATTCGTGCTGGCTGGCTCTTGATCCTTTCAAAATCCAGCGCTCAAATCTCGATGGGTGGACGTCTAAATCTCGATGGGGGGACGCTAAATTTCGATGGGGGAACGCTAACTCTCGATGGGGGGACGCGTCTCCCAGCGCCCCCCCTACAATTTAAGTACTACCTGTACCGGTATGCTACATTGGTCTGATAGGTAAAAATGTTACTCTTACAGACAGCATTTTTGTACTACAATGTCATATTCCTAATATTGGAACTCGTAAAAAAGTTACCTGCACTCACTGGTAGTTGTCTGGCTGTGCAGATATGATACCAGTACACTGATCTGATACCGGTAGCCTAGTCCGGTATCGCTAAACTATGGTACCCTAGCAGATTTGTCCAGCGTCCAACCTAATATATTGCCAGTCCTGAGTAAAATAATTACTGAAACACAAACCAAACAAGTACTGATCTGCTACTGGTACCATTTCTGCTGTACATATCCTTACCAGTATATATTCCTAATCCTACGCAGTAAACTACAGTAGTCTACTGATATTAAAAAGGTAAAATTTTTACTAATTACAGTATAAGCTTTTAATATTGTTTCTTTTTTTTTACGCTTTGGTAACCTATCGGTATTCCTATTGAATACGGATATGCCAGACAACTTAGAATACAAAAACTTTTGTACTATTGGAGTTGTTAGAGTGATAGAGTTATTACTGGTAGTAATACTGCTGTTCAATACTTGTAGTGAAAGCTGATTGCTACAGGTAATTTGCTTCTAAACTTCGCAATGTAACTACGTTGAGCTAATTACGCCTTTTTGTGCAACACTTTTTGACTAGTGAGCTGCTATCACATGCCTTTGCAAAATCGCCTATCCTCTGCAATGATAAGCAAGTCAAAGGCACCAAACTCCTGGGTCTGATGACGTCATGTCATTTTTTAAAAACGCGAAAGGTAATAATGGCTACTCATTTTCTTGAAAGTGAGAACATGTATCCAAACCGGGTTTACAGCATTCGATTAGTAATAATTTTCTATTTCATTTTAAGGGCATTGCTTTGCAGACATTAGGTGGCCTTTGAAAGCGATTTATAACATTCGAGTCATCAACGTCGTATTTGAAGTAGAATATCTTTGCAACGGATGGGTCAAAAAGGATGGAATAAACGCTAATACGATTGGCTTAACTTTAAATACCCCCAATAACTTTGCCTTTAGTCCTTGTTAAAATTTCATGTAGCTTGTTTCGTGTGCAAACATTTCAATAATCAGTTGCCTCCTTGCGTTGAAAATGTTTTTCTTAAAACTTGCAATGTTAGATCTCGTCAAACTAGACAATTCAACAACTTATATACAAAAAATTTGTTTGCCAACACACTATCTCATTTTTTGGAGTTAAAAGTAGGAACGATCTGCCTGCTCCTTGCAATCAGAAGCATAAAAAGCTTCAAAAAATTCAAAATCACATTAAAAAATTTTTATTTAGAACAATCTTGAATCATAACATAATGATTTAGCATACTAACTGATTGTTGACTACTATGAGTTCTTAGTTCATTTTCTCTCGTTTCACTGTTTTAATGTAAGTTACATTGTCTTCATTCAGGGCTCTTGAACCACTGCAATGTTTTTGTATCTGGCCAAAGGCCATTGCTTGGCTTCACAAGAATCCTGGGTGCAATAGTATAATTTATTACTACCTGGTCTTGTTTTTCGTTTCTGTTCATTGCGCCAAAATACAATACAAGTAATGATTGATTTTGGAAATGCATTCCATATTTCATCTTTTTGGCACAAATACGAGCATTTTGAAATAAAATTTTAAAAACTTTTGAAATAAACTTTAAGAAATAAAATCTTGTGACATTTACCGCAACAAAGTCCGCTGATTTCATATATATATGCTAGATATTGCCAAGGGCACCGTATGACTAATCGCTTAACCGCATACCGCAACTAAATTTCTTTTGAAGTTTTGCAGCACTTTAAAACGTATATACTCTTCCTCAAATGTAATGAAGTGTTTTTGGCTATCAAACCAAGTTTTATAATCCAAAACTGATCACTATAATGCTCTTCTACTGCAACCACCGCGGTGTAAAGGTAATAATAAAATTGAACTCGAAATCTTATTGACTGCAAGACTGGGTTCGATTCTTGCAGAGAGAAGCAGTAAAATCGGTCAGAAAGCGCATTCCAAATTGTAAATAGCTGCAATGCTCCAATGAAACTTATAGCAATCGATGTACGACTGAATGAATACAGCTGTAACAGATCTGCAAAACGGTTGTGAAAGCGAAAGCAGTAAGTGGTAAAAGTCCACCAAGATAATTCACAAATTCAATGCTAGATAATCAAGATAATTTCAAATTCAATAACATCGAAAATTCAAATGCGTTGTAATTTTCTCGCAAAATATGACGAAGCGTTTGATATGGACAAACATTTGTAAAAAACTTTTTAAGGTTGTGATTCACTTTGATGCAGCCCCCCTCATCAATACAAAAACGAATGTACAACGCACCGGCATAGCCAGAAACAAAAAATAGAGGACAAGAATTTTTTATTAGGATTGAAACACATGCAAATCGAAAAGTTTAATTATTATTAGACAAATTGTAAAAAGTACAAAGTTTTAGCGATAACAGGCAGCAGTCCTATCCTCGTTTATGCATCAGATGCATAAAAAAAAGAGAATAACGTTAAAATGTTTTCACGATGCAACTTGCAGAAAATGCGTTCTTCACGTAGAAGATATACCAGAAAATCGTAGATTGCCGTCATTATTCAAGCAAGCTGGCATAATAATATTTCAAGTACTGTATGTTGGAACAAATTAAGAAAAGGGATGGATAAATTCGCAAAAATATTTGAACAAAACGCTTCTGTTCAAAATAATAAAAAAATTTTCGAAAAAATAAACACCCGGTATTATTTATGTAAATTGTCATCGCGCGCTTTTGGTAGAACTGAAAAAACGTTTTGAGCAAGATTGCATGATATTGATTCCGCCTTTTTC
Source organism: Trididemnum nubilum (assembly GCA_963965965.1). Taxonomy (NCBI): domain Eukaryota; kingdom Metazoa; phylum Chordata; class Ascidiacea; order Aplousobranchia; family Didemnidae; genus Trididemnum; species Trididemnum nubilum. Next base: position 22,418,682 of record OZ014486.1, read on the forward strand.
ACGACAATGAACTCTTTAGACTTTTGGTCTAAATGTAGATCTATATAAGACGGTTTTTGCCAATTACGCCAAAAATCTGCTCAAAAAGTTAATTGGTGGTACAGAACTGGAGAATTGCATTGATTCATATCTTCAAAGCTTTTCGTGTCAGAATAAAGTGCAGGAAAAAGAGCGGTTATTTATAGGAAAAAGCCGAGCCGTGATTAGCTGAAAAAGACCAATGAGAGAGCGTCATTAGTGCACGATCTTTAAGCTGTACAGGAATTCTTTTTGTCGGCAGAAGGCGAGGTTAGAAGTTTTGATAAAAGTAGGTTCAAGAGCAGATAGATGGAAAGGTGAGCAGCCTTGAACAGGAATAGAAAATCTACTGTCGTCATAATGTTGAGGACAGGTAGGATTTTGTAAAAAATTAAGTCCAATGGCTGAATCAGAAGCAAGAGAATGGGTATTAGTCTGGGTGGAAGTTTTGCACCAACAGGCAGGAAAGTAAGCGTTTCCGGGAAGAACAGGAACGGAAAGATTTGGGGACATGCTGTTTATTTTTGTCATGCAGCCTTTGGGAAGTACGACCTACATACCGACTGTCACAGTGGCAGAAGAATTGACAAATCACGTTGCTTTTCTGTAAAGCAGCCAGTACATCCTTGTTGGTAGCGGAGAAAAGCTCGTTGGTAGAGTGAACAATACGCGGTTCCACAGCGGCAAAACACTGTTCGACAAAAGATTTTACTTGCTTTTCAAACCTGGTAGAAACAGAATCGAGCCATGGGAGACTTAGATAGACCGGGCATTTTTTTGGGTCCAAATTCAGGCAGAGCGTGAAATTGCTTTATCTTCTTAGCCATAAACGACTTGATTACGTGCTCAGGGTATCCATTAGTCAGCAGAATGAACTTGATTTTGTCTAGTATAAATGGCAATCTTTCAGAAGAACAGATGGCAAAAACCTGGTGAGTTAAGGTTAGGATCAAGTTAGTTTTGCGTTTCTGTGGACTGAAGGAATACCAGCGAAGATGTTGACCGGCAAATGTGGGTTTCTGGCAGATACAGGTAATGAACTTGGAAGGCGATTTTTCAACCAACACATCAAGAAATGGGAGAACCAGATTAGATTCTTTTTCAAACGTTAAGCGGAGAGAACGGTTAAGCAAGTTGAGACTGTCTAAGAAAAGATAACACTTATCTTTGTTACTGAATACCAGGATGGTGTCATCCAAACAGCGGTAATACATCTCCAGCTTGGAAGTGGTCTGAAAAGGTTTAAATTCATAGTAGCCAACAAAAATATTGGCAAGGGGTGATCCCATGGCGACTCCGTTGATCTGGTGGTGCATGATGTCATTGAAGCTAAACTCGACTTAAGTAGCCATCTCCATACCTTCAGCAACGATTTCCTGTGGAAAAGGTGCAGGAGGTGTTCTGAAAACTAAAGAGCGTCAGCACAGATTTGAATAGTCTCCGCTAGAGGGACATTAGTAAATAAACTCGAGATGCCAAAAGAGCAGAGAAAGACAGAGAAAGGGTTAAAGTTTGAAGTTTTAATAATGTCAGCAAAGGTAAAAGAGTACCGAATGCAGTTGCTCGAATAGAAAGTGAAAACTGGTTTGAGAAGAGAGATATTTTGCCAGCTGGTGTTGTGCAAAACAGTCATAGACAGGATGAGTCGGAGTGGCACATCTTTTTTGAGTGTTTTAAAAAGGCTGTATATGCTGAGCCGTTGAGAGGGAAGGCCGTACATGTACGGCCGTTAAGAGGCGAGTTGTTACGTGTATGGCCAATAAGTAATATATCGCTCTTTGTCATTTAGTGATTTTTTTTTACTTTGTTTGTAGTGTTGTGTAAATGTTGGTAAAATCCTTAATAAATAACAGGGCACACATGACAGAAATTTCCAAGTTCACAATAATAACGAGAATTTTTTAAGAGGCGCTACCGAACGAAATACTCACTGACGGCAAGAGGTTAATTTTGCACCTGCTTTTGAAGCTCTGAGAGCTCGGTAAGGTTATTTTCACTCGCAAAGATGCTTGGACTGATTGCGAGATATAACTCGAGTAAAAAAACATTACACTTTTCTCGCCAACTTGACGAAGATTTTGAAGCACTCTTCAAGCGTGCGAGAAATCTTTTTTGATCCAGAAATTTAATGGCGAAACGTTGAAAACTTCTTACTAAAGCGAACTTTTGCTGAAAATTAATTAAAATCGTCGCCATGTTTGCTATTAGACTGCTACGAAAAAAGCAAATTGCATTGAGAACCATTTGCAGTTTTGACTAATAAAAAAATATTGAGTAGCGCCAGTTGACAAAAATAGCAATACACTCTTTTTATAACAACAATTTTTCAAGAACACAAGGCTCCTTTTTGCTCAAAATTTAACATCAAATTAAAAAAACATTGCCAGCATCGGCAGCAAAATAAACCAAAAACAAACGAAAAAACTTCAAACCAATGAAAGAAACTAAATTTTGTGCTGATTCAAAACGACAAAATTTTAGTGCTTATCTATTTTTTTTATTTATTTGTCGAAAACTGAATAACCAAAACAAATATAGCTAAGTAGTTTAAATAAAAACTTCCAACCGGGGACTATCAGGGACCCACGAGGAGTCTTCGAGTCAAACAGCCACCGACTAAAGATTAAATCTGAAAAATGAGCATAAAGGTTTGTATAGTTAAAGTATAGTTTAAGAGCTGGTTAAGTGGTTGTATACTGTAACAGCCAGGATGAAAAAAGACGGCAGTAACACGTCATTAATCGTCGAATAGCATTTGTTCACACAATGATTTAAACTTAAGATAAGACAATAGTTTTATGTTGGAGGGTATAGAATTCCAAATTTTAACACCTTGATAGCGGAAAGATTTTTGTAATTTTGTAGTTTTAAACAAAGGGATATGCAATTGAGAAGAGCTAACTGTACGAGTTGAGTAAGAATGTGAGACCTGACTTTTGAAAATATCTAATTAAAGAAGGATGCTTTTTTTGTATCAATGCGGAGCATAATTTTTGCTACTTCGAGTTGATATATTTTAGAGAGTCTAAGTACACCTAATTCATTGTATAGAGGACTTGGAGAATCATTCCATTTACTTTTCGCTATAATTTTCACAGCTTTTTTTTGGTAAGTAATTAATTTATCGAAATAGGTGTGAAAGGTGGAACCCAATACAGGAATTGCATAAATTAAGTGGCAATCGATTAAAGCACGGTAAAGTTGCAATTGTACATCTCGAGAAAGATAATGCTTCGATTTTGCAAGAATGCCGACTGCGCAGGCAACTTTTCGTTCAACTATTTTTATGTGTTCCCTAAAAATGAAGTTTATCGGCGTTTTGTTGTAGAGATCAGTAACTCCCCACATTTAATAGAATAGTCAAACATCAATTTTTCATTTTGGGAGAGATTACCATAGATTTAATTTTGCTTGTATTTATTGTCAATTTATTCGCAAGCATCCACTGTCGTGCTATTTCGATTTCCTGATTCATTAGAGTTTCAAGTAAGTCGGGTTTGTGTGCTTTCACATGGGTTGATTTGAAATGATTAAAGATGTATATTAAAAATAGTATAGGGCCAAGGTTCGATCCCTGAGGCACTCCAGTTTTTACGATTTTCACTGATGAGCAAGAACCATTTACAGAAACATACTGTTTACGTTCAGTCAAATAGGAAGTAAAAAAGTCGAGCATGTTTCCACGTACGCCATAATGTTCAGTTTTTGTAACAGTATTGAGTGTGATACGATGTCAAACGCTTTTTTAAAATCAATAAAAATTAAACCAGAGTATAGATTTTTGCTCATATTGGTGCTTATTCCATTTATAACGTCAAGCATTGCATGCGGCGTAGATAATTTTGGGTGAAAACCGTGTTGATTATCATGCAAAATATTCTGTTTTTTAAGAAAATTAGTTAGTCTAGCAACAAGTTTTTCAAAGATTTTTGAGAAGTTAGATAATATTGAAATGGAACGATAGTTATTCACCTCCGTCTTAGATCCAGTTTTAAGAATAGGCATGACTTTTGCGATATTTAGGCATTCAGGAAATATACCAAATTCAAAAGATAAAAAACATATATGAGTTAAATATGGGTTAATAATGAGGCTTGCATTACGAATGAAATACGCACCAATATTATCATAACTGGAAGATTTACCAAAGGCTGAGGAAATAATTGACATTATAGATTTCATTATATCAAGGTGGTTCAAGAAAAATGGAGGACAATTCGCGCTTTGGGAAAAATTTGCGTCAAGAATTAGCCGGGAAATTTATTTTGTTTTCTAGCTTGATTCCTACTGAAGTAAAATGCTTATTAAATTTCTTGGCAATTTGTTGATTTCCAACTAATTCTTGATCGTTGTAAAGTAATCAGTCGATTTTTTTGTTAACCGTTTTTGGTTTGTTGAAAGGGATGGCAGACTTAATTAATTGCCAGGTTTTTCTGGGATTATCTTTCTTATTCAAGAAATGTTCTCTAAAATAATTCTGTTTCGCGTTGGTTTTGGCTTTGTTAAGATTAGCAAAATTTTTGTAGATCTGTTTCTCTGTTTCATCACCATTCAAGTAATGACTTCCGTACAATTTTTTTGTGTCGGATTTCAAGTAAAAGTTCTTTTGCGATCCAAGGTTTGGCTTGAAGTTTGCGCTGCTTTCTTCAAAGTTTTTATAGTTTTACATGGCTTTCAATGGTATTTTCAATTATCTTGATAAACTCAGAAAAAAGTTGATTAAAATTATTCTTATTAGCAGTAGCAAATGATGGAGAAAGTAACTGAAGATTTGATTCTAATTCCTAACGAAACGCCTCAGGATTAAACGTACTCTTATATCTGCAAAAAATGTTTTCAGGGTTAGATTTGGATAGAGAGTAGTTAAGAGTTAAGGAGAAAACAAGATAATGGTCGCTCACGTCGGTTTGAATGACTCTTGGAAGTAGCAATTTGGGGTCATTGGTTATAATATCATCAATGATAGTGAGTGAGGTGTTAGTAACACGAGTAGGTATAGTAATTAACAGGTAAATTACTGCTTCATAACATAATAATTAGCTTATCCGCAAAAGAATTTGTTGCATTTGGGGCAGTGTTTATGTTGAAATCTCCAAAGAGATAAAAAGTTTGGTCTGACTAAAGTTAACAGCATCAACAAAATCGTACTGTCTTCTGGTTGGGTGACGATAAGTGACTCCTACAACACAATTTGCTATACTTTTGGGACTCTGCAGTTTTATCCAAAGATTTTCGCAATCGGCATTTTCAATATTGTATTCTTTACTGGTTTCAAAAAGGAATTTGTTCGAGATATACATTTCAACTCCACCTGCATTAGTAGCAACTGCTGAAAAGTGATGAAACATGTAGTCAGGAACTGAGAGTTTTTTTTTAATCAGCTTTAAGCCAAGTTTCAGAGATACAAATTATTTCAGGAGGATTATGAAAATTTTCCAGTACTTCTCTCAACCAGGAAAAATTTTTGTTTCGTAATCTTATGTTTCAACTGGAAAAAAGCTTGCTTTTTCTCTTTTGCAATTATACCATGCTGCAAAGCAGAAAAAAGCCTTTACTTAAGCAGAAGAGAGCAACAGGAATTAAACAGTGCTACAAACATGGCCGCTGAAAATGACATCGATGCTCTCAAAGTTGATAAAAAATCGAGAACAAATGAGGCTGAAAAGCGGCAAAAAATTAAAAACAACCAGGCTCAACTCATAATTTAATGGTTTTGGTTTTAAAAAAGAGTGTACTTTGTCTAGTTTGAAAATTTTGAAATCTAAAGGTACTCACCAACAACCTCAAGGGCACTTTACGTTATGAAAAAAAATTGCAGTATGGAAAAAGGTAGTTCTTTTTAACATTGATCCAAAAATATAATTAAATTCTGTTGCTCATTAACTAATTATTATTAGTCGAGGAATTTGCATGCTTAGAATAATAACGCAATGGTTCATAGTACCTTTTTCCATAACAAATAAACAATGCAGTACATACAGTACGCTTGAACGCATCTTTTGAAGTAGAAATGCATCTGACATCACAATTAGATATTTATTACGTACTAACACAGGTTACAAACATCTCGCAAACAAATTCAAGCGAGCAGTTTTTACGCATGTTGGGCAAGACGGTTTGAAAATGGCAGTTTGTCTATGAAGTTTTTTAGTTCATTAGCACCTTTAGCAAGCGAGAATGACCTTTACAAGCTCGCTAACACATTCTGTTATGTGGGCCCAGTTGTGCAAAACCATTCGAATTCGAAAAAAAGCGTGGTGTCCTCAACTACAGTTTATCAACACTGACTATAAACGCAATCCCTTTCCCCGGCTTTTGTATCCATTCAATTACTTCTACCCTGTTCGTTCATATGAACCAGGCACGCTGCGTTTACCTAACCACACTAATGCACAGCACTTTTAGGGGTTCTGTTTGCAAGTCTTCCGTCAGGCTGGACCACCACAATGGATAGACTGCTAAGCCTCAATGAGAAATAAGCACAAAGTGTCTTTCCCAAGGACACAATAACGCATTGCCAGTTAGGAAATCGAACCCCGACCAGCAACCTTTTGATTACTAGCCCGATGCTTTGCCACTGAGCTATCGCCGCCGCTACCCTGTTCGTTCGATTGAACCAGGCACTCTGCATCTGTCTAACCACAACAACGCAGAGCATTTTACCCTGGGTTGCAAAAAGACAACGTGATTAAATTCTTGTTTCAAGAAAATCAAAATTTTGTGTTCAATTGTTATATTAACGTGACGTAAAGTAACTTTTTTCAATCATGCAATACAAAAAAATTATTTTTCAATAGCAAATTATATCAATTATTACGTGAAAATGATATCTGTTGCCTTTTTTGCTGCAAACGTTTTTTCTACCGCAAATATCTCGGAAGCAACACAAGTTAAAGGGCTGAAATTTTTTGCGAAAGATAAGAGGAGGTAAAAACCTTTACAAAAATTTCAAAATGCAAAAATTTTGACATTACCTTCTTGCAACTCAGGAGTAGAATTATACTTGAATCTTAAATACATTTTTACAATCCGCTGGGTGGATGAGATTTCACTACTATTCTTCCTCGAATGAAGCACAGGTTAAAATCTGGGGTCGTTTTACATGGCAATTACTAGCATAAACAAAGATACCAGCATTTAAATTTTCCACACCGTGCTTGAACAATGAACATCTACTTTTGAATGAGCAAAAGAAGAGAACACCATAACGTCTATCACACAAAAAAACAAACTTGCACGACTTTCAAACATGATACTTGGAAGAATGCATGTTTGTTTGCTGCAACGGAAATGCAACGTAGCTACAGTACCATTATGCTGATACTTGGTACTTATAACCATCTCAAAACAACTTATTTTTAGGAAAAATGCTGCGATTGCTGGGGTTTATGCTCCTGAACCATTTAATGATAACCAAGTAGAGATTTACACACTTCATAAAAGCGAATTGAAACAAGTTTATATTATGCTCAAGACTTTGGCAATTGTACCCCACCCCAGACCACTGAATAATAAACTAACAACCTTTATTGCGAATTTCCAGCTGAACTTCTAGGAAAATTAGTACTAGCAGAAACAAGATCATACCTTTGCCAGTGTATAAACGTTTGGTTCCGAAAGCCTAGGGCCAATTATTATGCAAGTTGGTTCAATATGTTTTTAAGATGATTATGACGAAGGTTGTATTTGACACACATGACAAACAATTTTCAACCAAAACACTTTAAGCTTTAAAAAAATTTAAACATAAACTACGTCATCAAACCATCTAACTTATCGAAATAAAGCCACTTACTTGCTTTGAGCAGTGTCTTCTGTATTCATGGAGCAGGTCCAGTATTGGGGCAACGCACTGGGATCAGCGCATTGTTGTAGGTATCTCCACTTTAAACACATCTCGCTGTCACATTGAACCCAAACACCTGGTAAACAATAAACATTCAAACTGAAAATTAGCTCATATACAGTTACAGAATGCTTGTTTCCTCCCTGTTCAATGCCCGCTTTTCCGTGAGGGTTGTGGGGCAGCAGCTTGAGATTAAGTGGTGGTGGTGGTGGTACTACCCGACCCCTTCCGAGGGATGGGGGTGCAGAGGAACTCCGCGGAGACCCAACAGTCGGGCCACACCCCAAGGTCTGGACCATAGGTCAAGAATAGAGAGAGAATAGCCAAAGATAGATTTACAAAGGGGTTCAGAGGCAGGACAGTCGAGCAGGAGATGATTGAGGTCCTTTAGAGGGTGTTCACAGGCACTACAAGCAGAATTCTCCTTCCGACTGATCCTGTGAAGATATGAAGATAAAAGAAGACTGTGGCCATGGCAGCGAAGACAAGAAAGCTCGGAGCAAATAGGGCGAGAACGGAGAAGTTCCTTCAAAAAGACTTCGAGGACTTGAGAAGTTAAGATGGGAGTGGGAGATGTGACGTCTCCAATTTGGTATTGGGAATAACGGATTTTGGCAACGACTGGGGGAGAGGGCATGGGATCGCGTCAGTGGGCAGGGAGGCATCAGTTTTGGCAAGTAAATCCGCTTTTTCATTACCGAAGAGACCTGCGTGACCGGGGACCCATTGGGAGCTCAAGGTGATGTTGTTGGAAAGAGAGGAGGCGAGGGACCAAACATTCCAGAGGGACTCAGGCAGGAGATAAGAGGGGGCTGATGAAAGGATAGAGAGGGCTGATTGGGAGTCGATTAGGAAAAGGACTGACTGGAATTTACAGGTCGTCAAATCGCTAGTACACCAATCGAGACCTTGCTTGAAGGCAAAGGTTTCAGCTGTGAAGCAGGAGGCAATTGGACCAGTGGAAAAAGACAGGGAATTGGAAGTGTTGCATTTGGAGCATGTGACATACACTCCAGCACCACCGGGACCAAAAAGGGAGGGGACAGATCCGTCAGTCCATACTTGGATATCAGATGGGGGGAGGGAGGATAGTCTGCTTGAAGCAGACTGGAGTCGGGATGTACTGTTGCCTGTGCAGTCGGGAATGAAGGGGGAAACAGTAAAGTGGGTTGCAGTCCATGGGGGGAAAGGGGGGCACATGATCAGAATCTCACGTGGGGATGGAATTGGTTGTGTGGCTAAAGAACAGAATGATCTCCAGGAGGGTTTCTTCGGTAGTCGACAGGGAAGTTTCTTGTTGCCAGGGCATAAAGGCTGGAGAAGTCTGGGGGGAGACGCAGAGCACGTTCAAAGGAGGAAAGGGCCCGATGTTCTAGAGTTAGCTTTAGAGGAGGGAGTTGGGCCTAAAGAAAGAGTAGGGAGGAGAGGTGGAAGAGAGGCACCCAGTAATAACCCTACATGCTAGGGATTCTATTCAGTGAGTTCCCAAGGAGGGATGTCACCTCCAAACCATGTCAAAAATGTTTATTTTTTAAAGGTCTACTGATATCAAAACCAATTAACCCTATAATAAGCCATTTAAAAAATTGATTTTTTCGAGGGGTTTCTGTAGAAGTGGCACCCTTTAACTATCTCAAAGTATTTTTCTCTTTAAATATTTATTGTTTTTATCGAAAACAATTAGCTCTCAAGCTCAAGACGTTAAAAAAATTATTTTCTGGGTCCAATTAGGGGTTCTTGGGGGTGGCACCCCCAAGCTATGTCAAAATATTTGCATCAAAAATATCAACTAAGAGCAAAAATTAGCTTCCAAGCTGGAGAAACAGTTTTAAGGGGGGGCTACTTGGGGGTTTCCGGAGGCTCAAATTCTGTCAACATAGTATTCTTTTAAATATTAACTGCGAGCAAAAACAATTACCATCCTAGCTTAAGTCGTCCAAAAAATTGATTTTGGGGAGGGGTCCATTTGGGGGATGTTAGCCCAAAACTATGTCAAAATATCTATTGATATCAAAAAAACTAGTGCCCTAGCTTAAGGTGCTCAAAAAGTTGATTTTTGGAGGGTTCAGTGTGGATAATTCGTCAGCATTGATTAAGGGTAGTTGCTGTTGGATGAGTAGAGGTTCTTTTATTTACAGTCCCCTGGGGATGATTTTCTGTTGTAAGAATTTCTGGTTCATTAAAATTGATTGGGTGTGATGAGTTTTCCACTAGATACTTGGTTACGTCTGTTTGGGTTCCAACTTTGTAGCCAGGATGGTGTTCTTTTAATCTTGATGTTAAATTACGTTTTGCTCAGCCAACGTAGCTTCCACTGCATGAACAATTTAACTTCTAAACAATGCTACTGAGACGAAGAGTGGCTTGTTTATCTCAGCGAGAAAAAAGACTTCCGAGTTTAAAAATATCGTGAATGAAAACAAATTAGATTTTGTTTTGTAATTTTTTTTGAAAAATGATCTGAGTTCTTTTTCTGCGTGAAGTGACGTTGATCCAATGTACGAAAGTTTGAAAAAAATACATCCTTGATAACAGCAAGATTGATAATTAGAATTATTATTAAGCTAGATCGGAGTTTATCATTTAAAAATTTCCGAATTTGATTTTGTTTAAAGGAAAGAGGGTATCCATTTTTCAATAGCATATTAGTAATTGTTTTAAACTTATTGTGAATACTTGGCCAGTTACTGCAAATTCTGCATGTTCTTGATAATAAACATTGAACTAGATTTCGTTCGTATTTTCGGGGGCATAAAATGTTTCATTTACTACACAGTCTTATAGTTGTTTTCTTCCAGAAGGCAGTGGTTTCAAATTTGCCATTTGATGCGTTGATTGAGATGTCTAAGTAAGCCAAATAATTATTTGTTTTGAGTTCTTTTAAGAATTTAGTGTTGGGATGGATATTGAAAATGCTTTGAAAGTAGTTGTCTTGATAATAATCATCAGAAAAAGTGCAAAACAGATCATCAACACATTGAATAAGTATGCTTGGTTATGTGATATTATTAGGAATTTGATACAACACCCAATTCATGCACATGTCAGCTAAAAGGGGCGCAATTAGACTTCCGATAAAAACTCCATCAATTTGCTTAAATAACTGTCTGTTAAATTGAAATACTCTGTCTTTACTTGTCCAATAACGAAGCTTTATTAACTGAAGTTTGGTAAATCCATGAAATTCTAATCTGATCTTAATAACAATTTTAATTTTTTTATCAACCTTGCCCTATTTAACGCTGTATTTTTTTAAACTTTCTTACATTGGATCAACGTTGTTACTTCACAAAGAAAAAGCACTCATATCACTTTTTCTAAGAAAATTGCAAAATTTTACAAAATTGCTAATTTCTACAAAATCAAATTCGTTTTTATCACGGATGTGGAAGCAGAAACGGTAGGAGTGGCAAATTTTCGTGGAAGCGGAAGCAGTAAAACGGTACCGCTTTCTCTTCTACTTAGGCCATTCATATCAAACGTTGAAAACTTACATGTGGTGCAATTTTTTTGTAAAATATATGATGAAAAGTTATTGCTCGATTAACCAGAATTTGCAAAGAAACCTTTTTAAAAGTTTGTAGTTCACTTCCAGGGCAAGATCCCCAACCCTATCAATTCAAAAATGACCATGTAGCCTACTAACTCATTTTTAAATCTAGAAGTGTTTAAAAATTCATGGATTTAGTAATAAAACTTTCTTAAAAATTTAGAGTTTGCTCATTTTTAAAGAAATCAGTATGGGCATTTACTGACATAACACAGCATTCACTGGCATAAACAAAATTTCCAGTTTCAACACTTGATTTTAAACAGGGAAGAACATCATACTCTAGCTTCTCTCAAACAAAGGATAATATTGTTAAAGCTTTAAACATGGTGTTTTAATGCATGCATTATTGCAAACTAGGCCAATCGTTGCTACATTAATAAGGGTTATTCTAATTATAACCACAATTTTTTTGCAGTGTTTTTATTTTGCACTCTTAAAAATACCTGTTGCTACGCAGAAATGTTGAGCAAAGTCACAAATAAAAACAAATTTATTAAAAAATTTTGAGATTGTTGGGGTTCGCCCTAAGTGCCTAAGTTTACCCAAGAAAATTTTTGCTTTAAAGCAGATGCAATTAAAGCATGACTATCCCAAGCGTTTGGAAATCCGTCCTCAAACCCCAATAAGTAATCGCCTTTTATTTTAAATTTCTATGCTAAATATAACCATGTGTTTCACGTTTTACTTTTGGGCCGCACCCAACCCAAATTTTTGGCTACGCCTATTATGGTCAGACCTTTGCAATTGCAACTCAATCACATAATTTGGTTCCATATTATGTTTTTGAGATGGTAATAGCATAAACCATTTAATTTTAATACATCTAGAAAAAAATTGTCAAGATAAAAAATTTACACCAAAAATAACGTCATCAAGTATTGGAAGCGGAAGTGAGGAAGGTGGAAGTGGAGGTAGAAGCAATGGAAGCAAAAGCGATGAAGGTGGAAGTGGAAGCAGAAGCGGTTCAAAAATTGCTGCTTCCACATCCTTGGTTTTGATTCACAATACTTTTAAACTAGGAAATCTTTTTTCTCGTTAAGATAAACAAGCCACTCTACACTGCGATAACGTTCTTTATAAGTTAAATTGTTCATGCAGTGGAAGCTACATTGGCCAAACAAAACGGAATTTAACATCAAGATCAACCGTCAATCGTGCTTGTAATAGCTCGGAATTGCTTGTAATATCGCAATTTTTTCTTTAAACAAAGGTTACATCTGTTAGAGCCGTTCTGGTAGGGCTGTGGTCATCTCGTGATGTATAATTGTATATACCGCAGCATATGAATTATATAAAAATTTCGCTGTTCATGTGCAACCTGTAAACTTTAATTTTTTTCTGAAATATTTTGCATATGCTGTTTTTTATCGAATACAAACAAATTTAACCCGGTTACCGCAGGGTTTTCCAAAATTTTGAAATAAGGACCACCCTACTGTACAATGTACAGTACATGTCATGCACGTGTCTTGTAATCACAAAATCCAGTGTTACTAAGTTGAGTCTGCTATTTTGCCTTACGAGTCAGCATTGATTTTATTTTCAAGGTCTAGATTGACAGTGGTTTAATGAAATTAACTGAAAGATATCAATAAATATTTTCCACAGGCTGTATTGTTTTTGATTTAACATCAATTTTATTGTACATATTATCACAGCCAAATAGCAATTTCCTGATACATAAGTGCGCAAAAATTTTGCTCATATTCTGGGATCAATAGTTTGGAAAATTTATTTAAACTTGCAGGGTTAGAGTTGGACTCAATAAATGTTGAATTCAGTTAATCTCAGGCATGTGGCTAGAATTGTGCAATGAGGGAGGGTGTTTCGTCTAAGCGTGAAATGAGTGCTCAAAAAAAATTTTTTTTTTCAAAAATACCTTCATTTTAGGCTTGTTTGGACAAAAATTAATGCTTCTACAACGTGGCGTAGAAATTACAAATGCGAAAACACGATTAAACTGGTTGTGTAATAGGGTTATGTGGGAGGTGGCTATTGGTAAAATTTCAGTCCTCTTATTTACAAGGTGGTAAATCATAAAATCCTATACTTCAAAAAACTCACAAGAAGTAATCTACTTCGTCTAAACTTTGTACAGAAAGATAATGGGGGGCTAATGGAACGAGATTTGAGAGAAGTGATTGGTAATTAACTAATACTAAATAGGACAGCACAATGTCAATAAGCAATAATATCGTATCACAGTCAGAAAAAAAGTGTTATCATAGCAACTGTTCGAGCGTTGACTGTTTAAACACATCATGCCAAGTCATCAGACACGTCATTTGCATTCTTTTTTGCTTGACTTTCAATGTCACACTGTCTAAGATTTTAATGACAGTGTTTGAAACTGCTTTTCAGTGTATCATAAGCACCTCTACCTAGGGCATCGAGCACATATCATTTTATCATTACGTAGGCGTGTCACAATAATAATGATGATGAGAAATTAGAAGAAATTTAATCAATTAATGTAAACACAGTACAACATTTCTAAGTTTTGGAGATGAGTTGTTTTCTCAAATTGTTTTTGCCACACTTGCTCTTGTTATTATTATAATCATTATTCATCAAGCTTGCCAAGGCATGGTTTAAAATTGCACAATAGTTTGTTTTGCCAGATCTCATATTACAATCGTTTTCTCTCTAAGAAACTAAATCAAATCTTTCACTATACTGGCTGTAGTACGCCGAGACGTGTAACGAGTTTGTGGGCCCATCTCAGCATCATTGCGCCTGAGCAACACAACTCTGTTTGAAGAAATGTTGCAGTGATGGCGAGTTGTTGTCAACACTGTATCTGATTTGACCAGCCCAAGATTTGAACCTCAGACCTCCAGCTGCAGAGACAAACGTGTTACCGCTTGACCAACTGGCCGGTGAGTGGAGTTTGAATTCAACCGATTCAAAAAAGTGCTCGACAGCATTAGCCAGAGCGAATATCATGACATAACATGGTACAATATCAAAACTAAAAATTTAAAACCCTATAGTTTGTTTCTTCCAAAATCGAGATCATCAGGGATCTTTGTGTTACGTTTGGCAGATGCCCCTGATGATCCCAATTACGGGTGAAACAGACTGTAGGGTTTTATATTTCAATTTTTGACATGGACTACGTTATGTTATGAGAAGTGTAATTTATGCAGATTTGTGAACTAGAGCGACAGAAACTGTAATCTTGGTCAAAGCAAAGAAATTGATGGAGTTTTGCTGTTTTTCCCCTTAATCTTCTTCGACATAATATCATTCATAAATGGCAGTCTAAAAGTTTAGCTATAGTGAGGTTAATCGGCAGCCTACAAGTCCAGCAATAGTGTTGTTGTTGTGACTTGGTTTAGCAAATGCAGATATTAGAATATTTTGAATTAGGTTCTAACATATTCAAATTTTAGGAAGAGCAAATTATAAATTGGTTGGCATAAGTTTGTCATAATACTTTAATTAATAAGCTATAGACAGTATCCAAAGTCTTATAGGCAGAATTAAACCTTTGTTTAACAGACTAAGACATTTTGTTTCAGAATCGACATTTCTACCTCTTCAGTATAGTTAAGACCGCAGGTATGAACATGAGTGTAGAAAGCAAGGAATCGCAAATTAACCAGATCATAACACTTTTTGTTCCGAAAATACTAAGTAATCACAATATTACAACAGATAATTATAATAGTTCAATTTACAATAATTTCCAATAGCATGCCTTAGACAGCTGTTTTGCCCAATCTCAAGGCTCTTCAGTAATGCTAGAAATCCCAAAATGACAAATATCACCAGTGATAAAAACCTTCAAAACATACGTCTTTACCAATTTATCAATGAGTGAATAAATCTTATCCAATGTTTATGTTGCATAAATCTTTGCCCATCAATTTTAGCCAAAATATGTTAACTGAAAAAGCTTTAACCAATGAAACTAAAGCTTTTAATTAAATCTTTACCCAATGAAACTATACCACGGTATAAATAAATCTTTACCGACTAATATATAAATCTTAAAATCCTACCTTACATCGCTCAAAAGAAAGATGTAAGGTAGGATTTTGTACTTCTGAGAGATGTAAGGTAAGATTTGTACATTAGTCGGTAAAGATTTCATTCATAGTTTCATTGGGTAATGGTTTAATTAATAATTTTAGTTTCATTGGTTAAAGATTACTTATTTTGGCTAAAATTGATGGGTAAAGATTTATGTAACATAAACATAATCGGTAAAGATTTATGTAATTTAAACAAAATCGGTAAAGATTTATGTTTATATTACATAAATCTTTACCCATCAATTTTAGCCAAAATAAGTAAACTGAAAAAGCTTTAACCAATGAAACTAAATTTATTAATTAAATATTTACCCAATGAAACGATACTTGCTAGCATTACTGAAGAGCCCTGAGATAGGGCAAAACAGCTGCCTCAGGCATGCAATTGAAAATTATTTTAAATTGAACTATTATAATTATATTTTGTAATATTGTGATTAATTAATATTTCCGGAAAAAAAAGTGCTATGGTCTGGTTAGTTTGCGATTTCTTGCTTTTCTACGTTCATGTTCATACCTGTGGTCCCAGCTATATTGACTGGGAATAATAGACGCATGCTCATTCCGAAACAGTACTGGTACGTTTTAGGCTGTTAATCAAAGGTTTGATTGCGTGTATAAGACTCCAGAATACGGATACTGTCTATAGCTTATCATTAATTTCTCAGTACATTGTTCTTAATACTTTCAATAACTTTTTCCAAATTTCTTTGATTACTTTGATATATTTTACATCTGCACTAATTGTGCTTTATTTTTATTCTATTTCAACAAGGATACGTATACCGTTACGGTAAAAACTAACAATGCATATGAGTGTTTGAAAAAGACCTCAGCAGCGACAAGCTCACATATTAAAGAATACCGCCCTCTCAACTTTGATTCTTGCCATCTGGGACATTACTGTAAATGAGTTTATGACAAGGCAGCTGCAGCTGCTATATTGCTATTCTGTTAAGTACACCACTACCAAGTAAATTCACCAAAACTTTCCAGGATCAAATTGCGCACTAAACTGGAATATTACCGTACAGTAGTTCACAACATGAGACGTGTTGAGTGCTAACCATTGATGCGAATTTTGATATAGCATGTTTTAATTGGTATTTAAAGACGTTTTATTCTGAGTGCAGAAAATGCAGTACTCTCCAAGTCCTAGGAGCCTAAATTGATCTAAAGTACGATTACGAAGTTAAGTTAATTGAATAAATTCTACGTTTTTCAAAAAACCATATCAGCCTGGCACACTAGATACAAAAGAGCAGCAAATATATTTCACCTAAAAGGTGTTCTCAGTTCTAAAAAATAAAATTATAAAAACAGTGCGTGGTAACCAACCAAAAATAAAAATACTGAAGTATGAACTAGGTCAAAACTGACGTACAAACTGGCACCATAAACTGTAGTGTATACTGACACCAATTTTCACAACAGAGATGCAGTAGCAGTAGAACGGGTGAAGTAATAACTATTGTGGAAAAAGGTTACGTCAGAAAATCGAAAAAGTACTGCAACAGCCTCGCAAGTATAAGAACAAAAACTCGAGACCTAAGTATTTCGAGACTCGAGACCTAAGACCTAAATATTCGCCTCAAAATTATTTTCTGCATATCAATAGACTTGGCTTTGGTCATACGCTCAATTCAAGAAAACAATTAACTTGCAAAAATTTTCGTATTTACATTTCAAATCGTAAATTTTGTACAGCGCAGTATGCTGGTCAAACCGTAAATTTATTTTCCAGCAGATGGTTTCGGCATGGAACCATATACAAAATTTTATTTCACAAAACAATTTTTTCAGATGAAAATAATGCCACTGCTCTACTTTAACATGTTGCTAATACACTGTAATATGTGTTGACCAGTCAAACCCTAATCTTCTAGATTTTACTGAGGCCGTTGGTTGCATATGACAAAAGTCACTATTAATATTCAGAAAATGATTTTGCCGCGAATTTAACCTAGGTTTCGAGTTTTTGTCCTTATACTTGCAAGGCTGTTGCAGTACTTTTTTCGATTTTCTGACGTAACCTTTTTCCACAATAGTTGTTACTTCACTCGTTCTACTGCTACTGCATCTCTGTTGTGATAGTTAGTACCAGTATACAGTTTATGGTGCCAGTTTGTACGTCAGTTTTGACCTAGTTTATAGTTCAGTATTTCTATTTTTAGTTAGTTACCACGCACTGTTTTTATGATTTTATTTTTTAGAACTGAGAACATGTTTTAGGCAAAATATATTTGCAGCGCTTTTGAATGTGAGCCAGGCTGATACGGTTGTTAAACTTAGAATTTATTTTATTTCATATTCATACCGTTATTGCCAGGTTTTAATGAAGTTTTCACAGTTAATCCGTTTTTACTCTCAAAATTTCAAATTAATTGAACAAATAAAGTGTGTTAGGCATTAGGTTAAAGCAGCTAGTTTCAAAACAGAAGAAATAGTTCAACAGAAAAAGTTTTTTTGGTAATGCTTCATTATCTTCATTAATTGTATTAACATATTTGTGAAAATTTTGAAATGATTAAAGATACGAATCCGACAGTTGGCCAAATAAAAAAACGCGTTCCTTAGCTCTATATATTCGTTGGCGTACCTATAAGTGTGCTTAAAAAAGTATGAGTTGCTCTACAACGCGTAGTTAGTAGCTACACTGTGATACCTTAACCAGCCTTGATTATTATTAACTAAGCAAGTTGGCAGAACGTTTCATTTCGTAACAACCAATCATTTTAAAAGAGTTTGCTCCATCTCCCCCTCATTAATCTAACATATTATCAAGAAGCATTAAATATAGAGGTGTGAAAATCTGGAATAAAATTGCAGGGGAACTTAAAAACGGGTCTTTTTCAAATTCAAAAAATATATAAACAACTAATTCTGGAATCATATAAATAAATAACACTACCAGTAATACTAATAAAAATAAGCACACTTAGGTAATTTAAAATTGTTTTGTTGCACTAAAAATTTTAATTATTCGCAAAAATTTATATTTATAACTACATTTTTTGTTTCACATGCTAGCTGATCGATCTGAAAAAAAAAACTGCGGTAGTTTGGGGATATGTGGTAGAATAAGAGCGCTTTTAGTGTAAGTGCAGGTCTTCCACATCCATTCAATACACGTCGTTTGCGTAGTTTGAATGACTAACGAATATCTTTTAACAGTTTATTTACCAACAACTTTATAAACTTTAGGTAATGGGAGTAACAAGGATGGGTGGTGATATTGTTTCGAGTGAGCTCAATTGGTATGGCAAAAACTTGTGGAAATGTTTCAATCAGCTATGTTGGAGGAAACAAGAAAATATTTTTTTGGTTTACTTCGTACTCCTGTCCAAACAAAAATAGGTACATCCAAGAATGCAAACCGGAAAGCTCTGTAGAACTCGAAAACTATGTTTTAAAACTCTAAAATTCAAATTCGAAAAGTATTCAAAGTCAAGTTTGACTTATCCTACTTAACCCTTTTCAGAACATACGTCGACATTTGTTAACATCGATTTTTTTGTTGTTTGATTGCACTCCCCCCTCTATGCTAGCTCAGCACTATTTCCCAATGAAGGAAAACCTTACTAGCTTCTTACAGCAGAGATATCAAATTCTCAAACTGTTTCTGTAATGATTTATTTGCGTTTTATCTTTATCGAAACGCCTTGTTGACAAATGTCAACAAAACGAAACTATAGCAGATTAACAAAGACATATGGCTTTTTAGGTTAAAAATTATTATTAATGACTGTTGCTATTGTTGCAACTAAATAATCATTCTTACGGTTAATATAATTAGCTCTTTTCAGCACAACTGCCAGCTACTGTAAGAAATTTGCAACTGCATTTATTGAAGTGATTTTTCGCCAGAAACTGCTAAGCTTCTGCTTGCAGTTCTTTTATCTCAGGCGTAGTAGCAGCGTACTTACATTTCAAAATATTTAACTACATATTACTACCTGTCATAAAACCAATCTCAATACTTAATCATACATTGTACTAGGCTTGCCCTACCTTCCTTTTTTGGCAGGGTATGCTCAGATAGGTCCTACCCCACTGAGCGTGGTTGTATTAACAGAAACTTTCGGAAAAAGTGATTGAATTTTGATAAAGACCTTGTTTTCCTAAACTTGATGAAAGAAAGCCACGGAGACAAGGTGCTCAATACAAATCTCTGACAAAAAGTTTTCGGAACCTACCCATTTCTTTGTTGTCAAGGCCCAAAATGCACTTCCTTTTGGCTGGAGTCTAACCAACTTTTTTGTTTAGGAAGGCAGCACGAAATGCAACTGTTCTATATACGATTGCCTGAGTAACATAGCTAGAATTTTTTCAAGTAACTTTCAGTTTGCTCAACCAAATGTAAGCAACCAAAAATTGAGAGGTGAAACAAAAGCACTTGCCAAAAAGATGCGGTTTACTGATGCTGCTTCTAACACCATACACTATACAGTTCACGGCATCAAACGGTGAAGATGTTACAGATGTGGAAAGCATACTCGCTTTGCATACTTGGTTTTCCCCCAACACAGAAAAATACCAACAAACAAATGAACAATTTGTGGGTGCACTACATATTTGTGTTTGAAATACAACCTTCGTTTGTTGAAATTTTGTTGTACTTCAGCTAAGAGCTAAACAAGCTCAAATTATACATGGAGTAGGTAGCATACACTGGATTTTAGATTCAAGTTTGTAATGCTTTATCACATTCAAATTAACCGTACAATCAATGAATCGCGCAACAAGGTCAATCAATTACACTGTAAGATTGATCAATCACGCGTGTCTATTAGAAAAAGAAAAAATATAAATTTGAAAACACCGCGTATTAGCATTGAAAAACACATAAAAACGGCATGTTGACAATTGTCAACATATGTTCCGCTTAGTTACACAAAAACACTGTTCTGATAAGGGTTAATACAAAAAAATTATGGAACCAGCGGTGAAGAATAAATTAATTTTTTTGCTACGTTTTGTATTAATTTTTTACAAACATTTTTAACAAGGAACTTGCAACTTGTTTTTTAATAAAATTTGAAATCGCAACAGCTGAATATTTTTGTTCAACAGTCAACAGTGTGACAAGTCAAAACTTGAAGCTCGAACTAGATAAGAAAAAAGGCTGAAATCAAACATAAACTTGCATAAAAAATCAATCTAGTTCACATTTCTAAGCAGTATATGCCCAAAGCATGGCTTATCGAAACGTTGGTGTTAATTTTTTTCACAAAACATCGAACCTATTCGTTTTGGCGTCTCTCTTGACAAGATCTTTGAAAACATCAGTTTTGGATTGCTCAGAATAGTCTTCACTAGTTATAAAAAGCCCACTATAACAATAAAAAAACTTCAAAGTGGTAATTACTTTTTACTTCCATTATGTTGCAAACATGGCTAAAATAGACAGAAAAAATGAACCAGCCACGAACCTTTGTTGAGAACTTTTCTTCGATGGCTCAATATAGCTGAATCACTTTTTCTTCTGATCTTTTTTTTGTCTTCCTTGCACGAGATTTCGACCATGTCTTTCTCTGAAAAAGCTATCGAGCAACATGTCCAATCGTTTATAAAGCAAACCTTTTGATTGCAGTCCATGGATGCAGTCGGGGATTTAAATAGTTATGCTTCTTACCGATTGCAACCTTAATCGCGTTTTGCGTTTCTTTAACAAGTTCATTCCTTTATGCAAAACTTTAATCATATACAAAATCAGATTTCACTAACGTCAGATTGAGATTTGTTTTACCAACTTCAAAACCTTAATATGCAAAGCACTGCTAATACAAATTATACTTCTCTCGAATTAATTTCTCCAAATTTATTTCGCCCTTTTTTCTGGGGGGGTCTTAATTTATTAGGGCATACCCTTTTGGGGTCATTTTTGAATTTCACTTAGCCTGGGTCATAGATTTTTGTCTTTGACTGAAATAATGGGAAATCCTTTTTTTTTTGACATCGGACCTCGTGTATATCCTGCCCCCTCCATTTTTATTTTTTGCACCCCTAAAATATGCTTTTTATTGTATACCTATTTATACTTGGGTTAGATATGTGTTGTTGGTATTCATTTTTATTTTTGTTTGGAGAAGAAGCCAATTATGTAATTAAAAAAGGCTTTAGACCAACTTTGGTTTTTGGAATTTTTGAATTTTATTAGATATGCGGTCAAATTTGCGTCTTAGCAGCGTAAGTTTTGCAATGAAAATGCACACTATAGTTTTTGAAGTAAGAATATTATTTTGCAACAAGGTTCTACAATATCATCAAGGAAATACACAATCACTGCATAATACTGCATCAGAGAGTTATACTAATATTGCCATTACTATATTGATTGGTTTTCAGCCTTTCTGGTAACAAAGTAATTTTTTCCAACTCATCGTTTTCGCCCTGCTATTCGTCCACTTGCTGCAGTTATCAGCTTCACTGCTCATTGAACAGCTAGTGTATGGTTTGAGTAATTCAGCCGTAGATGAAGTTCAATAATATTTTAGCTCATTACTGGTATACTCATGTACTGTTGTAATTGAACATACAAAAAAACTGAAACTGAAGAACAATAGGACTCGTAGTCATTATTTTTATCACTGATGGCGTTTCAATTGGGGGGGGCGGGCCCCCTTTCCCCTTTCCTCTTGGCTAAACTTAAGAGGCATTCATTGCTCTCATTTGCAATCACACAAAGAATTTACAACCATCATGCGTTATCATTTACAATCACTCTTGTTTAATCATTGCAGAATCATCTAATTGGAAAGTCGTCTGTGGTGTAGCCTAAAACAACATTGAATAGTGAAAAGACACATTGTGATAAAAGCAATTTTGATAAAAATGTGATTCTTTTTGTTACGAAAGTGCTAGTCTACAGAACAGAACAGAAATGATTTATTTAGTGAATCAAGACAAAATGCGGCGTATAGCAATAACTCAAATACATTCAGACAATCCATGTTGCACAGGAGGCTGTGAAGGGACCGGTAAAGGTCTTCGTGTCAAGCAGCCACCCAGAAGAATAGACGCTTTAGCATCTACAGAACTAACTTACTCCAAAAGCAACACCGGCTAAAGGAATTTCGAAGCATAAAAACTAAAATGTGTGTGTCAACATCGTTGATCGTAAAATAAAGTAAAAAATGCTTAAAAATAAATGTTATTGCTTATTATTCTTGGTATTTCTCCAGAAGTGAGTTTTTAAAGTAAATTTTGAATTTATTAAAATTTTGATCTCTTATGTTGATGGGAATAGCATTCCAAAGTTTGGCACCTAGGTATTTGATAGACTTTTGGCATCATGAAAAGAAGAATTTAGGAATATTCAGGTTTTTTTTGGTTGTGGACCACGTACCATAACTGTGGATAAAAAAAAAAGAATAAAAAAATGAAGAGGTACAGGGAGGAAGAGCTTGTTAGGAATGTTATTTTTCCAACTTCAAATGTATACTGAATTTTTAAAACGCCGAGTTTATAAAAGTGGGCTTCGGTACTGAATTTTTAAGAAGTCAGTTATTGGGCTTCGGTACTTACAGTTAGAAACAACACAAATGGCCTTATTTTGGAGGCGTTGTAATTTAGCAATATAAATTGAGTGTGTGTCCCCCCAGAGCACAACACCAAAGAGCAGATGAGGATGAATGAGGGCAAAGTACAGCAAAAGTAAAGTAGAAGAAGGAAATAGATATTGCACTTTAATTAAAATTCCTACCGCTCTGGCCACTTTGTTTTCTATTGCATGGATGTGAAATTAAAAGTTAAGCTTATTATCACTTATTGCACCTAGATATTTAGATGAATCACAACAAGTTAACGTACATTTATTATATAGAATCTTCAATTTTGCTTCATTTATATTTAGTTTAGGAGGGACATAAATTGACATGGACTTTTTTGGATTTATTTGCAATTTGGTATCTTTGCACCAGTTTTTAAGATTTTCCAATTCAGCATTACATCTCTGTTCAAGAAAATTTATGAAATATACCTAGTCTAAACTTATTCTTGAACACAGTTCACTTTCTAATACTTTTGATTATCTTTGCTGGGTAGTGGCTAGTTCTGCAAACAATACCAAAATCATCGGGCTATTTGCCGTATTTCAAGTGTGCTTTAATAGTTTATTTGCTAAGTTACCATATTGATTCAAAATTTTGTTGGTAAATTTGCTGCTGTGATAATTAATAATTGATAATCCTACAACAACAGGTTTTTTGATGATGAAATCACAATTACGGTTTGGAATGATGTTTATGTGCGCAATGTGCACACTATTAAATCGAAATGCATTGTTTCTGCATCCTTGAGAGACTGTTTTGAACTGCAATAGCTGGAGTTAAAACAATGAAAATCACGTTAAGCATATAGCTGCACGGAGTGATGCAACAAGGGGTTGGGGTAAGGGGGTTTTAGTCTCACTATTGCCAAGTTACTTACAAAATTTAACTCCAAAATGCAAGCGTTTAAACATGTTTTGGATTTGACTTGTAACTAAAGGGTGCTGAAAGGGCTGTAATTGATTCAACTGGTTTTCAAATTTCAGCCATTAAGTTGTTCCAAATGGCTCTAAAAACGTGCAAACGTGATCCAAACTGCGTTTAAATAGCTATTTGTTGCTAAAAATTACAAAATTTGACTAGCGGCTGAGGGTGAACCCCCGAACTCTCGTCTGGGACCTAAATTCAGACAGACAAACAGAATTAATTTATTTTTCAAGTTGCAGAAAACCAACTATATCTGAATAATTAAAACAAAACCACAAGATATCTTAAATAAACTAGGTAGTACAATCTCAACAGGAGACTGTGAAGTGACCAGTATTTCAGGTCTTCATGTCAAGCAGCCACCCTAAAATTGCAGTAGCTTAAAGCGACAATATTTTTGAGAAAATTGCTTGCTAATGTATTATGATGATAATATAAAATGTGGCAAATTAACAATAGCTTCCAAATAATTTCTTTTTGCACTCAATTTTAAATTTGTGGGAAGCTAGTTGTCTAATTTCAGTTGGGACAGAGTTCCATATTTTAGCTCCTTAATATTTAAAAGATTTTTGGGAACGTGTGTAGAAAATTTTGGAATGTAAAGTTTGTTTTCAGTCTTCGATCTGGTAAATCGTTCATGTACTGAGGAAATAGGGGTGAAGAATGTAGAAAATGGTTGAAGAAAGTATGGTGGAAATATCGGAGCATAAGTTTACCAACAGTATATCCATAGTGTAAAGCTCAGACAGTTTTAGTATTCCTAGTTTTAGATATTGGGGGTAATAGACATTCTTAACTTGTTGTCAGTAAGAATTTGTATAGCTTTGTTTTGCAAACGTTGTAGTCTATTGAAATAAGATTGGTTGGCATTTCCCCACAATGAGAGACCAAATAAAAGATGAGGGTGAATAAGAGAATAATATAACATAAAAAGTGCAGAAGAAAGAAATAGATAACAAAGCCTGCTTAAAACGCTGACAGATCTGGCCACTTTGTTTTCGAAAATGCATATGTGGGACTTGGAGTTAAGTTTGTCATTAATGTTTAAACCAAAACATTTTAAGGATTCAAAACAATTGATTGAGCGTTCATAATAAAATATACTCAGATTTGTTGTTTGTGCAGTTAATTTAGAGGGAATCACAATTATTGCAGATTTTTCAGGGTTTATCTGAAGTTTATTAGCACTAAACCAACTTTGCAGTTTATTGATTTGTTTGTTACATTCGTTTTCCAAAACAGTTAGCGAAGATCTACTCACTAGAAGACAAGTATCATCAGCGAAATTGCAGGATACAGAATTTGGAATGTCGTTTTTATATATAAGAAATAAAAGAGGCCCTAGTATGGATCCTTGAGGAACACCAATATTAATTGCTTTTAAAGAGAAGTAGTGGTTTTGCACAGATACAAATTAGCTTCAAAACAAAAGATAACTTTCAAGAACCTTATATGCAGTGCTGCGAATTCCATAATGATACAATTTTTGAAGCAGAATATTATGAGAGACACAGTCAAATGCTTTACGAACGTCCATAAGTAGCAAAGCAGTTTGCTATTTGCTCTGAATTGCATTTAAACCAAATACGTTAACATCAAGCAAACCGTGTACCATGGTATGTTTTTCCCGAAATCCATACTAAAATTCGTAAAGCGCTTGATACTTGTCAAAAAATTTTATCACTCTAGTTTTAATAGGTTTTTTAAGGATTATAGATAAAAGTCGGGAGAAGTGATATAGGACTATAATTTTTGATTATTTGTTTATTTCCAGATTTAAAAATTGGCAATACTTTTGCAATTTTGAAAATGGATGGAAACATTCCCAATTCAAAAGCATGTCTAAAATTTAAGAACAAAATAGGTGCTAGAATTTCTTCTCCCATTTGTAAAAAGAAAGAAGAAATATTATCGTACCCAGATGCTTCAATGATATTTTACAAGTTCATAATGTTATACATTTCAATGGATTGAGGAGGTTCTAACACAATAGATTGAGATATGGAATTGCTTAAGAAGGTTTTAAATAAGGTTTTATTCACTAATTTAGCCTTTTTGGCGATTGATTTTCCAATTCGTTCAAAGTATTCATTAAAGCATTCTGAAATTTCGCCTGGTTTATCCGTTTCAGTACTGTCCGTTTTGTTCGAAACTAAATGGGAGACTTGTATATGACCGTTTTGTATGAATTACGTTGTTGATAAAATTCCACAGTTGTGTTGGATTATTTCTCTCTCAAAAATGATAGCATGGTAGTACGCTCTTTTGGCTTGGGTTTTCATATATGTTAGTTTATTGGCAAACTTTTTGAAGTATTGTTTATTAGATTCGTTTCCATTAAGAAAAGGAGTTTTGTACAAATTTTGTTTACGCTTAATCATTTTTAACAGATTGCTATTAATCCATGGTTTCTTGTGAATGTATTTTTGCTTTCAAGAAACTGTTTATAGAAACGCATGCTTCTCGATTATCTCAGTAATTAAATTAACTAGTTGTTTAAAGCTATTTTCAACTACTTGAGAAGTTATAATAGTTTGCATAAGATCATATGTTAAGGGAATAAGGGCAGCTTCCAAGTCATGGCGGAACTTTCTTTCACCAACAGCTTAGTTATTTCCAACCATAAACATGCCTTCATGGTTATTTGATTTATTGATGGGGGTAGAAATTTTGCAAAATATTGGATAATGATCAGCTAACCTGAAGGAAAAAACACCAGGCATTAGAACAGTATCATAATCGTTGGATAAAATAGGATCAATTGTAGTTAGTGATGTTGCGGTTACATGCGTTGATTTAGTGGCTATATTGGAGAATCCATTGCTTTTTAACACATTCAAATATTCACTTTGAGAAGTCTATTCACTAAAATTTAAGTTAATATTGATGTTCCCTATGACTACAGCTTTAACCGTTTGGTTATTTAGTCATTACATGTTTTCATCTAGAGCTTCAATGAAAGCATTAACACAGTTGCGAGGATGACGATAAATTACAGCAAGCACATATTTACTTTTTAGGCCCGGAATTTCGACATCAAGCCAAAGGTCTTCGCATCCTTGAATTTGCAAAAGTAAACTTCCATTTTCAGAAAATTCAAAGACGTTGACACGTATGCACCAACACCACCAGCCTTAGTAAGTGAAGGAAAATCGACAAAAGTAGTCAGGAATATTCACATTGATTAAATGGGTTTTGTAAATACGATAAAGATAATGGAGAGAGGGTTTGTAATATTTAGTAGTAATTTATTTAGTTCGTTCAAATTAGCTTGCAGAGAAGAGATGCTAACGTGCAAAAATAAGTGTGAGCTTTTATCATTGAAGTCAAATTTTTGTTTGCTCAGATTAAAAATTTCGCAATTTTTTATATTAGTTGAGGTGATTGAGTCAAAAATTTAAGAGATATTATCGACATCGAAAGCTATTTCATCATTAAGGGTGCCTGCTTGACACGATAAACCATTGTTAGCAATCGCAGTCATCCAAAACAGGAAAACTGCCGCAACCAAGCAAGATGGTCTGCTATCGGGAGTCTACATCACAACAACGAAAAAGTGCATAAAAAGTAAATAACAATTGGGAGTTTGTATACAAATGAGCACCAACAAGGCGAGACATAAAGTTCGCTTCAAATGAGCAAAAACATTTTTTGTTTCAAGCATGACACAGCGAATGACTATTTCTGTGGCTTAAATGTGTTTTTGTCCTGTCAAATTCGATTCTATGTTTGATCACTTTTACCTCTTCATTTTGCATGCAATAACGCATGGTTTTACTGTAGTATAGAAAAACTATTGACAAAATCGATTCACTGCAAACATAAACATACTATTTACTGTAAAGGTCGCCTACCACAGTATGCGCTACGCAGGGCAACACACGAAACAACTCGCTGTTGAGAGCTTTTATGCTCTGAAAAGTGCAAAATCATTGCTATTACTGTACAGTATTTTGTCCTCGATTCACGCAGCTTACGAAACGACCTATCCAAAGTAAGCAGAATTAAATGAGTCAGCAAATAATCAACCAAATTAGCCGTTCAACGATACATAATTAACCAAAATTAAAAAAAAAAACTAAAACGGTATATCACATAAAGTGGGTTGGCTTATAAAGAAATTATCAGTTCCCAGTCAATTTCACCTGGATGTTACCAATATACAGAGCATAGTCTTCTGCCTTCCAAAAGATTTTTTTGTACAGTGTTTTAGCTTCTTTGAAACATGGTAGAAGCTGTTTACATTTCCCCTGAAATTGTTCAGGAAAATGCTCTGTTATGTAAACAGCACTTTGTTAGGATAAACGCTTGTGTTGATTATATGGCTTTAAGATAATGTCAATTTCTAAAAATTCGACGTTTTGCCATAGCGTTGGGTTTACCAATTTAAAAATGATTGGTCAAATCAATTTTTCTTTTCAATTTTTAAAGATTGGGCATTGCGGTAATTGATGACAGTCGGCCAGGGCGATCTCGGTTGGATCCTTAATTTGAAGACCCACTTTCATAAAATTATACACTTGAGCTAAAGTCTCATCAGGTCTCTCTGACACATTTACTAGGCTTTCGTGAATACCATGAACAAAATGTTTAACCTCTATTCATACGATTCTTTCATGACTGCCAAGGCTTCTTGGGTATTTCTTTAGTTTTCCAGAACATGCAGTAATGTTAATCGTTACTCTTCTAAGTTGCCCTTGTCAGCTTTTTCTTGTGATTGGTTTTCAATTTCACTATTTTATTGCTGAGAGTATTTTCAATTTTGTCTAAGGGTGTACCAAGAACTGACAAATTAGAGTCAAAATTGTCTATTATTTCCGTTATACTACAAATGAATTCAATATACTGCCAAGCTTTTGACCTATTGCTACATCTTCACACATCTTACTCACTAGCAAATTCCTGAATTACAAATCTGCAGCGCTAGATAAATCTTTGCCAGAAAATTTCTTTCGCAGTAGACGACAAACGTAAATGCAGCTGCTCAGTTTATTCAGCTCCTTCCACTAGCATTGCAAATCTCGAATCACTAGTCGCTAGTCAAAACTTGAAACATTTCTCGAGCAAAAAAATTTAACTTCTGATTCAAGCTCCATTTTAACAAAATCGTGGTTGCTCGCTTAGCCAGACAAGAATATGCGCTGTAGGCTAGGCGAAAGAAAACTGCTTACTGTTCTTTGTCCTCTCTTCTTTAAACATGTTTCTGCCATTGCTGAATAGAGATGCATAACAATCATAACAAATGTAAAAGCGAAACCTGGAAGCAATGAAATTTGTATTGAAGTGTTTTGACAAAATGAGCTGAGAGCGAACTCAGAAACATGATATGGCAAGAGAAGCTGGAGTGGAAGCGGAAGAAAAAAAATTTGACTGCTTCCACATCTCTGCATGCAATGCTACTGCAAACTGTTGCGTTTTTGTGGTTGCATGTTTATCCTCCTGTCACCAAAAAGTGTCAGATGTTGGACGTTTTATTACGATAACAATTTGTGTTTGGAGAAATCCGAATTGCTCAGAGGTTTCCAGTGATCCAATGCTTCAGTGATATTTTTGTCTACTACGTTTGCTGCTTTGTCGCATATGCCACCAAGCAGAGATAATCATCGCATAGCCTTTTATCCAATGAGGAAGCAACAAAACCCGACATAAGGGCACAGACAAAACTAAGGGGCAAAACATAAGGACATAAGGTCGCAGGAACATAAAAGAGCAGGGACCAAAGGTTGCAGACAAACATAATCCTACGATCTGTGCTAAAATTTTTGTGCTAAAAATTTTGTGCTAAAAAATTTTTCTTTGAATAATAATGCCGTAAATTAATTTAGTGCAGTCGCCAATGGCGTTCACGAGCACCCGGAAGGTGTATTTTTTTCACCTATATTTTTGAAATCCTGAATAAATGTTCTTTCAAAATAGCCAATGTTTTCACCCAATTTCCGGTTGTTTAGGCGGTAATCGGGGATTCCCCGGCGAAACGGTGTTGAATTTTTTCGCTGAGGTAGGGTTGATTTTGATTCTAAAAATTGTATTTCTGTATAAATATAGACAGTCGATTTTAGGTTCAAACGAAACAGGAAGATAATTGCGAGCTTTTCTTGAAATATTTTTGGATTGTTTTATTATGACGTCACGATATGGTTGATTGATTCCAAATTTTTACAAAAAATTTTGAATTAGGGTGCATACGAGGTATCATTAGTTATTATTGCCAAAGTTGACGGAATAATGCCATGAAAGTTGCTACATCGATAAACCAGTTTCTCACCAAAAAATGAAACCAAAATGACATCTTTATGATGTCATTACAGAAAACTACGTAGTAAAATGCAAAACCGACTAGACACGCTTTTCAAATAAATTGCACATGACAGCAACTATTTTGATCGTGGCGCTGCGGTTTTTGTAGCAAAACATCAAAGAAAATCAATTTTACCGTCGTAAACGCACAAAATGACGTTTGTATTAAACCTTTTTTACAGTATGAGTGCATGAAGATAAACTCTGTTTAAAATTTAAGAGCAAAATAAAAACACTTTATAAAGAATATAAAAATAGTACACAATTTTCAAATAAAATTGCCCTGCATATAATCAAAAAAGATTTGATCTTCAGGATCTAAGAATATTAAAACTTAAAAAGTAAAATCTTACATTTGGTAACAATATCAACAACATTTGGTAATTATTTTATCTTTGCCAAATTTGCTTTGATCAAGAGACTACAGAAGACCTAGCTAACTTTGTGTTCAACTGCCATCTGCCTACATGTCTCCAACAAGTAACAGAAGCTCCACATTATATCTTTTCTGATCGTCAAGCAGGAGAGCCGTGCATTCAAATCTGTATATAATTTAGCTCGATTGGGGATCGAACCAGAGTCTATATAGCTTTTTTGTGAGCATAATCTGTATTATCCACTAAGTCTTTAAACAAATATTTTTAGAAGTACGGGTAATTATTTGAAGTCATTGAACGCATACATAGCCAAGTTACGGCAAGCGTGACATTTGACGAGTGACGTAATTATTAGGATTAAATTTAACCCCCCCTCCAAAGCCAAGTCACTTAGAAAATTAACCCAGATACGCTTTTTAACGTGCTTTGAAAAGCAAGGGAAGCTGAAGGGGCTAAGTAGCAAAACGTTTTGTGAAGCATTTTTGTCAGAAACCAACAGAATTTTGCTATCCTTCTCTGTATTACCATCGTTAATTTGTCTAAGAGTAAGCATGACCTTATAATAAAAGACAACTTTAAACCAAAGAAGGGTAATTTGTGTAGTTAATTCTCCAGTAAATTTAAGAACAAATGGGGCAGAAAATTCGTGAAAATTTAAGAACAACCAGCCTCAACCCAAAATTTACGGTTCTTATAAAAAATTACGTTGAGAAGACTTCTGGCTTTTCCGGCTTCATAATGCGTGCTACCAAGTTCAAATTCAAATTTGTTTATTGACGCCACTAAACAAACAAAAAACAAAATAGATAAAACAGAGAACATATAGCGTTATCATTAGTGAAAAAAGCAGTGCCTGAGTGACAGCGAAGGGACCATAAGGTCTTTAAGTCTGCAGCCACTCTGGAAAGCCATAATAAAAAATATGGCATCTTTTTTCGAGCTACAACGAACTGACATAAAAAAAACACAAGGAAGCAAAAACTAAAAAAAAAAAGACGAAACAAGAGCTACAATAGTAATGTGCTGGCTAAGAGTTACTAAAATTTAGTATTTTTAGAAAATAGTTTAGATGATTAAGTTATAATTTTTGGAGGATTATATACGAGTAATATACAAACATTTTTCAAGTGGCCACTTTATAATTTGAAAATATAGAGACAAGAAAATTATCACAAGGAGTTCAAAAGAATTTGTACGGTTTCTTTCAAAAACTTTCTAAATGCGAGGTTTTTAGTATTATCGGGAATGGAATTCCAAATTTTTGCACTGGAATATTTAATTGATTGCTGCGTTCTTTTGCTTTTGAAAAGAGGAATTATTAAATTCAAGGATGCCGTAGTATCAGTTTGCCGACTGTGCGAGCATTTGGCCAAAGTGAAATAATTATTAAAATTTGGAGATAGACGCTGACTGATTTGATTCTGTATGAATTTGGCAGTCTCAAATTTATGTAAACTTTGTAGATTCAATAAGTTAAACTTTTGATAAAGAGGCAAAACATTTTCATACCATCCACTTTTTGCAACGATGCGTAGAGCTTTGTTTTAAAGTGTAATTAATTAGGAGAGATAGGTTGGATATGTGTTTCCCCATAATTTTGTTAAGTGAATGAGTATAAGATCCAAATCTTTTGAAGGCATGAGACTCATAATAGAATTAGCATTGTTGAACTGTTTTTCACTACTCTATCACGCTCCTAGAAGAATTTCAGACACCTCAAACCATACTGTAGGTTTCTTGCCTAATGACCTTGACAAAGTACGTAGGTACGTATAGTGCAAGTCCACCTAACTGAAGTTGTCCAAATTCAAGTTCTTGATGACGAATACACCCCTATGATCAACTTGATCGTAATTTACTGATCCAAAGTAAAATAAAATAACTAAGCAGATGTTCCCAGAAGTTTGCAAGGTATAGCTATGGGCTACTCTCACAAAGCAGCCAGTAGAAATAGAGCTGGCGAGTGCAATCGTGACGCTTTTTGGTGAGAGAAACCCTAATTAAATGAAGTCTTGTACGGCTCTTCACTTAATTTTTGCACAAAGCAGTGGCGTCCGGCTACAATTAGTCGGTTGATTATGCTAACACGCCAGAGGAACAAAAACCACGGACGGAATTAGGCAGAGGAGTAGTCATTTTAGCAATCCTACGGTATTTGGGAAAATCAGTCATTTCTAAATCGTTCTCACTTTTTGATCACAGTCAAAGTCATTTTCATACAAGAAAACTTGGTTTGAGTTTGAGTTTTACAATGTCTTTAATGATTTTTTTTTTTCAATCTACATCTACTGCATTAAAAAAGTGAGTAATAAACCTCTATTAAAAACAGTAAGCGTCGAACTAAAATTTAAAATTTTACAAACAAACTGCTTTTCCGTAATCCCAATCGTCAGGGGTGTTTTGATCAAATAAAAAAATTGGATAAATAGCAGGGGCTAGCATCACTGGCGTAACTGACGAGGGGGGGCGCGAGGATGGGAGGCATTTTCCTCCAGATGTGGGTCCTTTTATAAATTACGGCAACAAATTTATGGAGAAAAAGAAACGACAAAAGCAGAAAGTCTTCACCTAAACTCGATGGAAAAAAGCAACCGATTTTCGGTCAAGACCTTCTTTAGACTTTAACTAAATTTGACGAAAAAAAGCACAAAATCTTCAGTAAAGTCCTTTTTTCTTCACTCAAAATTGACAGAAAGATGTGAAGCGATTTTCTAGTTAAGTTTTCCTTGCCCTCTGGCTCTAATCTTTAGTTACGCCTCTGGCTAGCACGTAAGGTTCTTACGTATACTGCAAGCACATTACCGTACACCTTACAGCAACAATAAAATTTAAAACCTAACAGACTGTTCTACTCGTTGAAGTAGTCATCGCTAGGAGGGCCTTATCTTCAACAAATTTTTTAATATATTTTGAATGAGATGATCTCAACAACGAGTAAAACGATCTGAAGTAACAAACATTTCGTTTTTAGAGTATGGTGAATACGGTGTATGCGAATAATTGTTACCCCTTAAAATGGAGTCAGTGATGTTTTAACTGTAAAAATCGGTTAATATCTCCAAATGCGGAGCCATCAGTTTTCTCAGCAATGCCCCAAAAAAAAATTTTTAGCTCCTTCGCCCATCAACTTACGATTTTGTGACGGATTGTGGGTGGCGACTGCAATCCTGCTATTTCTTACAAGTATTTGCTGTATGAACAACAATCAAAATATCTTTTGTAACAAACAATTCTTCAGTTATTTTAAAAGACACTTTTGCAAACAAAAAGTCTGATCAGGACAACACAGAAAAGTAAAACATCTGAATGAGCTTATCCACGCTATTTTGCTGGTGACAATACTGTTTTCCGCAAAAATTTGATACCCTTTAATAAGAAAATGTTAGAAACACCACTTATACAAGGTGATCAAAACTCCCCTTATACACTCCCTGTACTAGTATGTGAAAATATTAAATGATTTACGAAGTTATAAATAGTCATAAATAGACATAAATAAAGCCTATGTCGCTGTTTTTATTACTTTGCTCTTTGATCATGAATAAAATCATTATAAATATTAATGAATTTCTTTTCTTTCTTTACAAACAATTTTTGGTAGCGTCATCATCTCCAAAAATCTCTGGCCACCAAGGTCTCCTGATCGTACGCCTCCAGAATTTTACTTATGGGGCGCTATGAAAAACAAAATTTATTGTAGCAATAGCCGCACAATACATAATTTCAAAGAAACCATCACCGATTATATCCAAAAAGTTGACGACACTGTCTAAAAAGACGTCTTCAGAATCATGATGACACGCGCCACAAGATGTACTGAGGCGGGTGGTGGTCATTTCCAGCATCTACTGTAAAGTGTAAAGTTCATCAAGTAACACGTATATCAGTTACAATAAGCTGTTTTTGATTAATATTGAATGAAATAAAAATAAGTGAATTAAGGTTTTTGATTAACATGGAATAAAACGCTTTTTAGTAACACTTTTTACAAGGTATATTTGTTAAAAATCAGGTGCACAGGGACTTTTTGATCACCCTGTTTGTTTATCGGTTTATTCTTACTCTACCAACTTTATCACTTTCTGAAACAATGAGCCTGAACATTTTGCTAGTGCAATGTCATTCTTTGCCACAAAACAGCAATAAAATTTTTAAAAACTTAAAAGTTTTTCTTGCTCGGAGCATAAAATTGTTCTTATTTTGTTCTTAAATTTTGAACAGAGTTTATCTTCATGCACTCATACTGTAAAAAAGGTTTAATACAAACGTCATTTTGTGCGTTTACGACGGTAAAATTGATTTTCTTTGATGTTTTGCTACAAAAACCGCAGCGCCACGATCAAAATAGTTGCTGTCATGTGCAATTTATTTGAAAAGCGTGTCTAGTCGGTTTTGCATTTTACTACGTAGTTTTCTGTAATGACATCATAAAGATGTCATTTTGGTTTCATTTTTTGGTGAGAAACTGGTTTATCGATGTAGCAACTTTCATGACATTATTCCGTCAACTTTGACAATAATAACTAACGATACCTCGTATGCACCCTAATTCAAAATTTTTTGTAAAAATTTGGAATCAATCAACCATATCGTGACGTCATAATAAAACAATCCAAAAAATATTTCAAGAAAAGCTCGCAATTATCTTCCTGTTTCGTTTGAACCTAAAATCGACTGTCTATATTTATACAGAAATACAATTTTTAGAATCAAAATAAACCCTACCTCAGCGAAAAAATTCAACACCGTTTCGCCGGGGAATCCCCGATTGCCGCCTAAACAACCGGAAATTGGGTGAAAACATTGGCTATTTTGAAAGAACATTTATTCAGGATTTCAAAAATATAGGTGAAAAAAATACACCTTCCAGGTGCTCGTGACCTCTACTGGCGACTAGACTAATTATTATTGCAAATTGTTACAAGTGCTCATAACCAAGATGCTAAATTTCTTTTTGCAACAAACGTAAATACACTACTATAAATCTTAAATGATACTTACTAAACCTTTTTCTTATATTTAATTGTTTGTTTTTTATATTTAATACGCAAATACTAGTAGATTGTAGACAAAAAAAATACAAAAATACAAAAAAAGTAGGTTTGCTACAAAAACATAGAGTAGATTGAAAATAATAGAAAAAATATCTTATCCATTAATAAAAGATGTGAACTTGATTAATTTTTTAAGAGCATTCATTAAAATAGATGGAATTGTTACGTCCCCTAAGCTGCAACGAGTATTGAACCTGGCCTTGTCTGCTCTTGTCGAGCCAAGTAACGTTGCCTTTTGTATTGCTGCTAACACGTGATGTTTCACCTCACTAGTAACCAGCCATTTGCTACTCCTTTTGCAATTTGCATAATTGCTAATTTGCAAGCTTTTCTGCTCAGCTTTTTGCCAGCTTGCTACTTAACAATTTTTTTAGTTGATACTCATTCTTTTTCTGATTATGTTTAAGACAAACTGATGTTTTTCTGAGCTTTTCCCGAGTTGAAATACTTTCAATCTTTTAGATATTTTTCTCCCAGCAATTGGTTGGACAAACCAGTTTGGTATGTACAAGCATTTATTTATTTATTGTTTTGTTGTTCGTATGTTTATGATTTAGGTACTTATTTAAACGTTAAAGTAATTTCTCCACCCCTTAATAATTAGGAATTTATTTATATATGTTAATGTCTCGGCCCTCTTTGATTGTGTTATAGTCTTTCATTTCTTAGTTTCTGATAACTTTAAAAGTAGTAGCCGATTTACTCTAGGTTTAAGATTTGGCGCTTTCGCTCATACAGCCGGTTTTTGGTGTATTTTAGAAACCGCTTGCTAGCTCTCTCGCTCTAGTCTACATTCTACTTCATGCAATCGACCTCAACTCTTAACATCCTTTACGACAAAGCAACAAATCACCGAATTATCGCAACGTTTGTTTATCTATAACTAACCTAATAGAAATCTACAACTAACCTAATAGAAATCTAACTGTCAACAATTTTTTTTAGCGATAGAAAATTTGCGTGAGTGTGAAGTTAGAAAATTGTTGAGAATCAGTCTACTGAAACAGCGCTGGATGATATACAGAAGCAAAATCAGAGTAAAATACAACTACAAAAATCAGAGCAAAATACAACTATAAACTATAAAAATCACTTTTACTGTAATTTTTATAGTTGTTAGTGCGAGGTTAACTAAATCTCCAAACCAAGTTGAAATCTAATCAAACCCTTACAGAGATTACCTACAAAATTGGGGATTAAAGACATCAACTCCCTCAAAAAGACCTGGGAGGCAGCTATCATACTCAGTCGCAAGTGTTAATCGGACAAACAACCAAATGATAGGCTAGAAACTCCATTAAAATTTACTGCAAACCGAAGATCACGATTAAGCCATCAAAATTATAAGATTCGCATAGGCTAGGAAAATTGAATTAAAATTCTTTTTAAATTTTTTTGTTTTTTACTCATTTCGATTCATGCCAGCTTGGCTGATAAAGTTTGAACATTACATAAAGGTTGTTACTATAATCTTGAAAAATCCAAATTTACTACAGAATAAATATTCATGTTTCTCCACACAACTGGTTTGCTTGATAGTAGTTTGATTAAGAAATTGACTGAGCTTTAGGACTAAAAAATAATTGTCTTTTGGACTTCGCTGGTACCGTTATAAGTCATTCAATTTTCCTAGCCTATGCTAATTTTGATGCCTTAACCGTCTCTTACCGATTACACGTATTTTTTAACAGAAATAAGCATCATATCTTTTTCAATGTGAGAAAGGCAAAATGCATGCAATCAAATGATAAGCAAATTTCTACAGCGCAAATATGCTTGATCAGTAAAGCCACCTTAATAGTGATCATCAGTTTGCAGTGAATTTTAGTGGAGTCTCCAGCCTATCATTTGGTTGTTTCTCCAATTAACACTTGTGACTGCACAAGATTACTGTCTCCCAGATCTTTTTGACAGAATTGATGTTTTGATCCCCAATTTTGTGGTTGATCCTATCTATTTATGATGAAGTTTAAACCTGTGAATTAATTTGTTATAAAAAGGTTTTGAAATATATATTAACGTTTGTCGCAGGAAAAAGTTTAGTATTTTGGTAACTAAACTTGTGGCATTATTTTTCGAAGCACAAAAATGTTCATGTTGAATAGAAGATTAAATGATTATGTCTCTCTGCACCCTTATGTCTCTGTGCTGTTTTGTCCTTGAGCCCTTACATTATCGCATTTGTTCTGTGCCCTTTTGTCTGCGCCCTTACGTCATAGATCGCAAATGCAACAACGTGGCCGACAAGGAGGAAACCGGGCAAGTGATTAATCCTTTAGGGAGTTTTTTTCACCATTTTGGTCCAAACCTCAAAAGAGATCGTGACCTGCACCATTACTAAGTTAGGCAAAGTATGTTTCTGCAGAAATTCAATTTTACATTTAAAGTTAGGTAGAGATTGTGAAAAAAAAAATTAAGAAATCTCGAATGAACGATTCCATACAGAAGAGAAAAATCATTTTAAGATTGCACTTGAACATTATGACTGCACCACCAAAAAATGGAAACGAAAGGCAACTGCTGTTACCACTTATCTTTTCACTATTGCATTACACAATATGCAGTCACAAGCCACATACTTTGGGAAGAGGGATAGTCTAAAGTCTTCCTCTTGTGCAAAACATTTTCACCAGATTCTTTCTTTTTCTTCACTGGCCTTTGCTTAAGCAATTTTTCTGGACTTGAATTCTCATCAAAAGGGCTTGTGGTTGGAGTTAGCTCGTTCACCAATTTTGCTCTTAAAAATTATTCACCAGTGAAAGGAAAAACGCAGTATTCGAAACAAAACGTCTTATGTGGTTGACCTACTACTATCGAAACACTTACGATTTAGTTTATTTTTTCAACTTTGAGAATAATTATAATCAACCAGTCTCGAAATAGAGTCCTTCCAGAACTTAATAATTTTTTAAGTGGTTGTCAGAAACAGAGAGTATTGAAAATGGTGTTCTGCCAAGCTATCTGAGGTATCACGCTTGTAACTTGGGCTAAACTGGAGTAGCCTGTCCCCATTGTATGTTAATTTTAACTTTTAAACTCAACCTTCAGTTTGAACTATTATTATTTCGAAAATATACATCACTGAAAGCTTAAAATAGGTTTTACATTTTTTTACATCTTCGTCGTAAATTTAGATGGAGGGAAGTCATTCATTAACAAAAATAGTCGTTACTGATAGTACTTACGAGTGAGGGGAGACACAATTGACTTTCTCACCGAAACATTTCGCTGCAGTATCTGAGACAAGTTTGCCTTCATTTCCAACTGAAAATGTACAAATGAAATTACTTAAATGGCTTATTGCGGCTTCATCAAGCTCAAAAATTGTTGTGTGATGAAACATAACCGCAGCTAAGGTAAGCTTACTTGTCACGTTACTACATTGCAGTACAAATTTGTTTTTGAAAATGCAACAAAACTATTTCAAAAGGTATTTAAGTCAAGTTTATCACTTCTGACCAAAATGTTGGGTTAAGCCTAAAGCACGTTCTCTAAATTTGAAGCTTCTACGTCCTCTCGTTTTTAACGTAGTACAGTTCAAAATTGACAATCTTCCTCTTACTTCAAGGTTGCCATTTTGTCAGTTATGACAGAATATTAACCTTTGGAAAGCTGGCTTACATTTACTGAAAAGCAGCTAATTTTACAATTCTAAACCTTTACTTTGTTTTGCAATAACTCTGCCGCAAAACATTTATTGAAAATCAGAAACATGTATTAACTTTTTAAAATTTTGTTTCTAATTGGCAACCCTGGCAAAATTTGTAAGGGGGAAAAAGCCTTTCTAAAAGGAAATCTAATCTGTTATATCTTAAGAACGCAACGTCGTAGAAAGCTCAAATTCAGTAAACTTAGCCTTCAGATCAGTCAAAATTTTTTGAGAAAAAATTGAGCACAAATATTTCTGACCTGACTACCCTTTTAAAACTCTATTATTCGCATGAGTTTAAACGAGGTACTATTTGTTTATTTTCAGAGAAAACAAATAAGGGACTCTGCCCATCAATCTTCGCCAACATTTTCCCCTTCATATAAATTGACTTATGGCTCTCACTACTAATCACTTAATCAGCCTCTGCATTACGGAATTTTCTACCCTTGCATTAACAACGGTTTTTTTTAAAGGGGGTGAAAGAAAGGAATACTCTCCACAGGCAAAAACATTTTTTCATATTTATGTTCAAGCATTGTCAGCAAAAGCAAATGTGAGCCCAATAATTTATGTTAAGCAGCTGCAATGCCAAGCAACGTCATGCAGTATGGAGAGAAGCTTCAGCGTGCTAGACAAGTTGAAAGCGAAAGATGGTCACTTTGCCCAAGATAATCTTTGGAAATATTTAGCTGAGTTAACTGTGTATGCAAATAAATCAAGTAAATACTGAACACAAGCTTAAGCTAATTTCACGAAAAATTCGTCACATTCTTTTTTATGTTAACTTTCGTTAAAAATAAATTTTAGTGTAACAAAAACTTGTCCAACTGATACTAAAAACAATCAGTTATCTAGCTAAGCCATTAAAAAACAGAATTTTGGGGGATTAAGCCATTAAAAAAATTTTTGAAATAGTCACTTCCAACTGTAATTACATCTTTATTTACCAAGTTCGCTTGGCCAGGAGACAACGAAAGAACCTTTTGATCAACAAGTCAAGTTGCCACTTGCTCACCTGTCTATCACACACGGTGGAGGCTTCACACTGTCCCTTATATTGCTGAATATCAAGCAAGGAAACTGTGAATACCAATTTTTCTAGTCTTTGGTTTGACCCACCAAGAATTGAACCAGGGTCTACTGCTTCAGCACCAGACACTCTATCCACTCGATCACTGATTGGTTCAAACCATAGGTTTAACAATCCAAAACGATATCCTATTAGTTTTTACGCAAATCCTTTGATTTTCACATTTTGGTTTATTGTTTAATTTAGTTAATTGCATAGAAATAACAGCTATTTATTCGATCAACCAAAGTAAATCTTGAAAAACAGCAGTAACGAAATTAACCGAATTATCACAAACACCGTAAACTTTCTATGCAGTAATAAATTCCCACATTTGGTCTTCATTGAAAGAATTTATTGTTCCAAGCTTAGTTTTGATGCAGAAACTTTATGTCACAAAATGCGATTAAAAGTTTAAAAAAGCAGGTTTTTTGGCAGTGTGCAAAGGATAGCTACTTTAAATTTGATAATACAATGAACATTGCTTTAACTCAAACCAGTCGCCGACTGAACAGCAATGCAAGCACACACTTCGTAAAACATGAGACACAAACGAACAAAAAAAAGAGAGCTGCCAAATGAAAATCAAAAGCATGTAAGAAGAGAAGTCAAAGTTTCAGAAAAAACACACACACACACTGACACAATAGTATTAAATAGACAATTGATTGGCCCAATCACAGTAGCAATCAGGGCTGCGAACTCAATCCATTTTTATTCAAGTTCAAGTTCGAGTTCAGCCTATTTTAGCAAGTCCGAGTTTAAGTTCGAGTTCTGAAATTTAATTTTTTCGAGTTCAAGTTCGAGTTTGGCATAATAACCGGGTTTTTTCGAGTTCGAGTTTAAGTTCACGTTTGAGTTTACAGTCCTGATACTTGCGCTGTTTTTCTAGGTTGCCACAATATGAACAAGACAGTGAAGCATATGCACTTATGCAGCTGTTACGAAAAACACAATCTCAATTTACACGACTTGAACAACAACAAATATTTTTCCGACAAATTTCTAATCTTATAATTTTTTTTAAGTGAACTCGAGCAATTTTATTCGAGTTCAAGTTTGAGTTCAGGAAAAGTATTTTTTTGAGTTCGAGTTCGGCAAAATAACCGAGTTTTTTCGAATTCGAGTTCAAATTTGAGTTTGCAGTCCTGGTAGCAATGTCATTGTGCCATACCAATAGACTACTATGCATATTGTGACAAACACAAGCGGTCTGCTTAGAGCAAAAACTGGAGACAACACCAAACACCACAGTCTCGATAACAAACTGTACAATGTACAACAAAACAAAAAACATGAGAGTCATTTTACAGAACTTTAGTTGTAAAGTAATTATGGATTTTAAGATGTGAAAGACTTTGAGGTTTTGCAATTATTTCGCATCTCTACTCTCTATTGTAAGTTGATTCCACACTAAAGGTCCTTTGTATTTCAATGACTGCTGGGTGGTTGATAATCAACAAAATGATGGATATAAACGTACACAATCTGACCTTTTGGTCCTAAAAAAGACAATACACCAAGGGAGAAGACCATTACTGAAATGTTGAAACATTATTTTAGATGTTTTTTAATAAATAATTGGTTTATGAACTAGTATTTTTGAGATTTCATTATTTCGATCACACTGTTTCAAATTAAATAATAATCTTATGTTGACTGATCTTTGCAGTTCAGCTACAAATGATTTATTTTCATGAAACCCGAGGGTAATACAGTACAAAATGTGACTCAGAATTAAGCTAGGGGAGCAAAGTAAGAAGACATTCTTCGTTAAGGTATGCTTAATTTTTTTGGCAATGCATTATCCACTTCTTACTTAGCTAAATATATTAGTCATATGGGGTTTCCATGACAAATTTTCATTTATGTTTAATCTCCTAAAAATTTGCATTTCTCTTTTTTTTGGATTAACATATTTTTTAGTTCTAAAGACAGATCTTTTGGGCATGGTTTTGATCTCAATGCTTGGAAAATAAAAGGTTAGTTTTTGTGACATTTGATAACTTATTGGCAAAAAGCAAATTATCAACATTTGTCAATTCCTTCTTAACAACGTCAAAAAGTACTGGAAAATTTTTGTTAGTTGCTAATATTGTCGTATCATCAGCAAAAATAATAGCATCAATTTTTTAAGGCAATTTTAAAAATCATTGATATATATCAAGAATAATGATGAGTGGAGTTTGAATTCAACCAATATAAAAAAGTGCTCGACAGCATAGACCAGAGCAAATATCGCAGAATATAGCAGATACGCCTGATGATTTCGATTGTGAATGAAAAAGACAGTAGGTTTGTAAATATTAATTTTTGACGAGTACTGTGTTATGCTATGATGTATCAAGAACAGCATATATATGGTTCATAACGTAAAATTAATGTGGAATGCATATTTTCTATGATGCAGTCTTATTCCTACAAAAAAAAAGAGACAACCTCTTAGTTGAGGCCATTTCTTACATTTTAAAGATCGTGTACTATCCGATTCATATTTCAGTCAAGCAATAGTTAATGATATCGCTAAAGCTGATCTTTCCTTATCAAAAATAAGTTAAGGAAACTGAAAACTATTCCTGGGCTGAAACTGACAAATAAATTCGGTTAGTCTTTTGTTAGTGTCTATTTTTTGCCGTAACGTTAGCAGAATATAGTCTAATGGGATAATCTTGTCCAATCCTACATGCATTTCACTTGCTTGTGAAACCTGTCCTCTTTTTGGTGTCGTATTCCAACCAGTGTCATAAAATTGCTGATATTGTACGCTTTTGCAAGTGATTGCATGTACTGTGTACGCACAATCTGCACTGTACGAATCGCTGCCTCTGTTGAGTGTCTACTGTCAATACTATACACACATTGTGCAATAGCATTTTCCTAAAAACACTATAGTAGAGCTTTTAACAGTTCACATTTAAGTTTACACAGTAACCTTTTGCAGCGACTTCTTTATTTAAGATATGTGTTATCAAGTTACATAAAGCTAATATTACAGTTTGATTGTATAAGTTACATAAAACTAATATTACAGTCGATTGTATAATTAATCACTACATTGGGCAACAAAAATACGATATGCCTAGACATGCCACCATGTGCTGTAATAGGAAACGCAGATGAATTCTTGTTTTGAGAAAATGAAGTTTTTGTGTTCGATTGTTGTATTGTGACATAAAAGGTAACTTCTTTCAATCATGCAAAACAAAAATAATAATTGATTTTTTTATTTATAGTAGGGGTAATCGCATTAGTTTAGATTGGCGTTGACTCCAACTTTCTTGACCCAGCCATTCCAGAAATATTCTTATTAAAACATGACATAAGAAACTCCATGATTTTAATTTTTATTGGAAACCTTGGCATGGATAACATTGACAACGTCAACCCAGTTTTATTCAAAAGCAACGTTGCAGTTAAGCTACTGTATTGAGCCGCTTCACTATGCACTAGTTAGTTTCACCTTCTCAGCAGAACAAACCTGGGTTTGAAATCGCTGTCTAGCAGTAATATAAGTAGTACTGAAAAACATTAAAACATATCTTCTGCTGCTACAAAATTCATCAAATGGATTTTACAGTATATACCTTAG
The DNA here is from genome assembly GCA_963965965.1 of Trididemnum nubilum. Classification (NCBI taxonomy): domain Eukaryota; kingdom Metazoa; phylum Chordata; class Ascidiacea; order Aplousobranchia; family Didemnidae; genus Trididemnum; species Trididemnum nubilum. The sequence goes on from OZ014486.1 coordinate 22,462,654, forward strand.
GGTGTCCCACATTTTGGCGACTTCTCAGGAAAAATAAGCTCGAGTCAAATTCTGATCGGATTTTTGTCGCTGATTTAAAAAATGACGTCATTTTTCAATTGTGATGTCATCTTGAAGTGCCACCTAGCGGATTTTATGCAAATTTTGACCTATCTCGAAAACGACAAGAGCTAGAGCAATGAGACTTGCATGAAAATGACCAGAACGGTCGATTTCCTATCTCGACTCTTTACACTGTTAAGCTCTAATCGCAACAGAAAGCGAGTTATCTTGAAAAAGCATAAATTTTTTCAAAAAATTTTGATATTTGCTGTTTGCCTACTTTTTCCTTACAAAGCAGTTTTAAACCTTGTCAAAGCAGTTTTAAACTTTGTGTGTAGTTACCATAGATGAAGAAACCATACTGCACTATTATTGACAGTGGTAGTGGTTCATCAGTTAATGATCTCTGCGCCCAAAATGATGTCATTTCATGATGACATCATATTTTTTTACGATTTTTGCAATTTCTTAACCGTTTTTCTGCTACAAAGCGGTTTCAAATCTTGTATCGCATTAATAATTAAACAAACAAGTGATGCATTAAACATTGACAATAATAAGTTGGTCTTGTGTATTAGCTCGAACAATTTTAGAACTCATTGATCGGTTGCAAACAGCAACACCAAAACAAAAACATCAAAATCAAAACTTTCAAATGAAATCTAAGCAATCAAATCTTATTATGCAACATTGTGCAAAGTAGCAAGAATGCGCAAGTCAGTTTTGTGGAAATTCTGTAAGTCATCTCGAACCATGTCGTTAACAATCAGTTTTAATCTGCCAATGAACCGTTCGGTGCTTTGATTGTTGTTATTGATGCTTTTCCAAAGCAATGGGGACGAAAAGCATGCAATACATGGAGAAAATTTACTCTCCTCAGTAAAAAATCTCGTAACTGTTTGCATTTCAAAAGCGCTTGCTGGATGTCAACATTTTTAGAAAACGCCTTTTCTTTCACAGCATCAACCACATAAGGTGGCACCTCAGCATGCACACTTAAAGCAATATTTTTAGGGCTTAACCATTACGATGCATGCTGAACGAAATGCTTCCAAATCGCCTCGAAAACTGGCAAATCAACTTCCTTGTATGCAAGTAGTAAATCTCTTGTAAACAGCACAACTGAAGGACCTTCAGCAGTCGATGAATTAAGATGGATGGCTAAAAAAGTAGGCAAATAAACACATATAATGAATGTTAAAAAAGTAGGCAAATAAACCATACGTTGAAGTCTAGAAATTTGCACGGGCTCGACGCAATATCCAAAAATAAACATTCGCAGATATCCACTAGCAGTTGTCAACCATCGAGCATGACTTATGGTTTCTTGGCGATAGAAAAGCAAAGGTTTCAAATTTTCTGGGACATCCATCAGTAAATAGGCAACTAGAGCTAGCAAACACATGTGATCACAGCGAAATGAAAGTTTCATTTCGTCATTGTGATCAGAAAACCGTAAGATTTTTGTTTGCGAGTGTTAGAAGCAATAGATGTGACAGAAATCTCGAACTCTTGATGTGTTTTTATGTCTTTGGGTCTGGGTTGTGGTATTATTTAAATTTTACTAATCAAAGCACCATCTTCATATGCATTAGGACCCTTGGCTTTGCCTTCTAAAAAGTTTTTAGCATATGTAAAATAGATCTCGTTGGTATGAAATAGGCATTTGAAGGAGTGAATTTGGTGTCCAATGTTGGACTTCTGCGTGCTGAGGTGCCACCTTATACAGTTGATGCCGTGAAAAAAAAGGCGTTTCCTAAAAATGTTGACATCCAGCAAGCGCTTTTGAAATGCAAACAGTTACGAGATTTTTTTACTGAGGAGAGTAAATTTTCTCCATGTATTGCATGCTTTTCGTCCCCAATGCTTTGGGAAAGCATCAATAACAACAATCAAAGCACCGAACGGTTCATTGGCAGATTAAAACTGATTGTTAACGACATGGTTCGAGATGACTTACAGAATTTCCACAAAACTGACTTGCGCATTCTTGCTACTTTGCACAATGTCGCATAATAAGATTTGATTGCTTGGATTTCGTTTGAAAGTTTTGATTTTGATGTTTTTGTTTTGGTGTTGTTGTTTGCAACCGATCAATGAGTTCTAAAATTGTTCGAGCTAATACACAAGACCAACTTATTATTGTCAATGTTTAATGCATCACTTGTTTGTTTAATTATTAATGCGATACAAGATTTGAAACCGCTTTGTAGCAGAAAAACGGTTAAGAAATTGCAAAAATCGTAAAAAAATATGATGTCATCATAAAATGACATCATTTTGGGCGCAGAAATCATTAACTGATGAACCACTACCACTGTCGATAATAGTGCAGTATGGTTTCTTCATCTATGGTAACTACACACAAAGTTTAAAACTGCTTTGACAAGGTTTAAAACTGCTTTGTAAGGAAAAAGTAGGCAAACAGCAAATATCAAAATTTTTTGAAAAAATTTATGCTTTTTCAAGATAACTCGCTTTCTGTTGCGATTAGAGCTTAACAGTGTAAAGAGTCGAGATAGGAAATCGACCGTTCTGGTCATTTTCATGCAAGTCTCATTGCTCTAGCTCTTGTCGTTTTCGAGATAGGTCAAAATTTGCATAAAATCCGCTAGGTGGCACTTCAAGATGACATCACAATTGAAAAATGACGTCATTTTTTAAATCAGCGACAAAAATCCGATCAGAATTTGACTCGAGCTTATTTTTCCTGAGAAGTCGCCAAAATGTGGGACACCCTAATTTACCTGCTTTGAAGAGCAACCCTGAAGCAGCTTTTTCCAACACAGAATCAATGATATCATCATATTGCTGTTCAGTGAGTGCATGGCATTCATTCTTCTGATATTCAACTTCTGCAATATCACACTCTGCTCCCTTCTGATCACCACTTTCCTGTGAGCACAGTCAGATGCTTAAACCAGTCAACTGACTATCAAGTATGTGATAAATAATTTGCACACCAAAAATATAGCAATAATCAACTAATTCAGTTAAGGGGGTGCAGGACAAGAGCACTTGGGACACTGTTTCACCAAATGAATACTGATTTAATGACAATAAATGGATTTGGGCCGTCACAACGCAATTCGTCCTAGATCAAGGGACTCTTCAGGCCACAAATGCCAATTTTGTTTTATTAGCCAAAAAAAAATTGATATGGGATAGGCCCCCTTACCATTTCTAGGCTATGTGTCTTTCAGTGCAATATGGCTACTCCAAAACTTTTCACCTACAACTTACCAACCACCACTACCCACAGGCCAATAGGCTACTAACTCACTACCCGAAACATTCAAAATTTACTACTTTTCAAAATTTACTACTGTTTAAAATACTTCAAAATTTACCACTGTTCAAAATTCAAATTTTATTTTATTTTTTTTTTGCTATTAAAGTAAAAATTGGCTTTTGTCGCCTGAAGAGTCCCTTAAGCATGGACAAAACATGTTGCGAAAGCCCAAATCCATTTATTGTCATATTGTCATTAAATCATTAGCCTATTCATTTTGTGAAACAATGTCCCAAGTGCACTTGCCTTGAACCCCGTTAACTGAATTTGATTTATGCTCCCGTAATTAGTGGTTTGAGCACTCTCGGTTCAGGAAATCTCTTGACTATGACCATTGTCCTAGCCTTTCTCAAAATTTAAATTTGCTCAATTTTTTAGTTAGATCACTCTGAGGTAGTGCTATGTGGACAGAAAATTTTAATCAGAATAACATTGGAGTCTTTGTTAAAATTTTCCATTGCCTAAAGCTCCGAACGAAATGCTTTGCAATATTTTGTATTTTTTGACAACAATAAGTTATTGTTCGGTATTAAATTCGATCATTAATTTCAAATTTAATTTCATGCAAACCAAATTTGCAATGCTAGCAGTAAGTAGGCCTAGCCAGTAGTTTTCGGTAATAGGCAGTAGATTTCACCAGTGGTAAATTTTGCACGTTTCGAGTAACGAGTTAGTAGAGTATTGGGTAATGGTGGTCGGTAAGTTTTAGGTGAAAAGTTTTGGAGTAGCAATATTGCACTGAAAGACGACACATAGCCTAGAAAGGTAAAGGGGGCTGATTCCAATTCAATTTTTTTTTTTTTTTTTTTTGCTAATAAAACAGCATTGGCATTAGTTGCCTGAAGAGTCCATTTAGCAAGGACAAAACGCGCTGTGATGGCCTAAATCCATTTATTGTCATATTGCCATTAAATCATTATTCATTTAGTGAAACAATGTCCCAAGTGCTCTTGTCCTGAACCCCTTTCACTGAATTTTATTTACCCTCACCGAATTAGTGTTTTGAGCACTCTCAATTTAGGAATCTCTTGACTATGACCCTTGTTTTAGCCTTTCTTAAAATTTGCAATAATCAACTATACACTAAAATATGCAACACACTTATGTCAACAATAATTTTGATTCAGGTTGCGACAGTTTGCAATAGCAATGCAACCATAAAATGACTCTGCGTAAAACTCAAAAAACATTACAGTAAGGCAACTTTCTTATTGTTAGTGATATTACTGATAAGATTGCCGGAATTGTGTTTTTGTTTTAATGATTCTTTTCTAAGCATACACGTGAAAGCAAGTACTCGAATGTTTTCTCATTAGCAGGACCGAGTTTAGAGCCACTAAAATAGCAACTACTTAATTCGGTCCACTATCATTGCTAGCAATTACAAAAAAATACATTTCAGGGCAAGAATAAAATGGTCATTAAAACTATAAATGGAAGTTTGATTTGACAGATCTAACTACTTGCATTTAAAATGATGTACAAAAACAAAATATAACACATCAGAGCTCAACTGATATGACATTTTTTAACTGATTTGACCTTTTTTGGCCGATATCTATATTTTTTAAGTGAACCAAGACTTTTTTACATGACCGATTTGATGATGAGACGTTTTGATGCATGTCGGTTCCCCCTTGCCCCGAGTTGTTTTGCGGCAAATTACTAACACAGTAATTTGTTTTGTTGCGCATTTTACTCATTTCTTCCTTTGTTTTTTTCTTCCTTTTTAACACGAAGTAGCTTTCAACTTTTTCTCATTTCTTGCTTTCTCTCTCTTTTTCTGTTTAATACGAAGTAACTTAAACTTTCAACGATTTTAGATAAATTTATATTTTTAGGCAACATTGTAGGAGCAATTAGAAGGTAAAATCTATGCGTGTTTGTAACGTAACAACTCGAAAGTTTAATCGTTTACGTGCTATCTGGCCGAAAGGCAACCAGCATGGAAGCCTGGGGAAGAGCCATCAGAACGGTGCCTACTTAAAACAAGCAAAGCAAAAAAAGTTGTCTTCCACAGAATTAGAACCTGCAGTCTTCAGGTTATCGATTCAAGACTCAAAGACGTCTTTTGACATGTTTAATTTTGGCTATTTAAACTCAGCAAGTAGCTTGCACTATGATCAATCTTAATTATAACTTAATTGTGATGTTTTGACGTTGGCGGGGCCAGAGGTTTAATGTTTAAATGTTTACGTGGTATATGACCTAAAGGCTATTAGCGTGGTAGCCTAGGAAAGAGCCACCAAAACAGTGACTGCTTAAAATAAGCAATACAAAAAAGTGTTCTTCTCACAGGGTTCAAACCTGCAGCCTTTGGATTACCAGTCCATGACTTGAAATCGGTTTTATTGAAGAAATGAGAACTACTTGAGATAATAAAGAAGTGCCCCAAACCTTTTTCCACAAATTCCGTATTTGCAAAAATACATTTCAATCCGTTTAACTCCATACCATTAGCCACCCTGCATTTTCTAATTTTGCAACATCACAAAAGCGCATTGTAGATCAGTACGGATATCCTAGGTCTACAGGTTCCAGTAGCAGTAGCCAAAATTTCAGATTTGGTTGTATGCTGCTCACTGCTACCAGTTGGTAACAGCGTTTCTTTATTCCCGGGGAATTTTTGCGAAATTGCGCATTTTGTGATGTCACAAAATTGCAAAATGCACGATTGTTAACAGTACTGAGTCTAACCGATGAAACTGTATTTTCGTGAATAAGGGGAGTTGTGAAACAATATCTCTTTAAGCATTGAGGCCCGGTCTACACTGAGCGTAAAATCGTAATCGAATGAGCGTAACCTTACGTTGTTTCAACCAACTGACAGCTTTTTCGCTGGCAAGGCAGTATGCCGAGCGTATTGAAGTTTTGCTTGCAAACTAAAAATAAGCTCGTGCGCTCACAATTTTATGCACAGTCTAAACCGGCCTCTAAACTCGGGCCCCGCAGACGTCAAAACATCACAATTAAATTATTAATAACACTATACTATAAGTAAGTTGATGGGTTTAAAAGAAACCTATAAGGCCGCCAATGTTTCTTATATAGCTTACTTTGTATGCAGCCCATAATCGCCTAAAAAACCTATTTTATAATCATAATAATTGCAATTTATATCCCCCTTGAGATAACACCAACAAGTGTCAATGCATCTGACTAAGGGGTCATAGTACATTCAAAAGAGGCAAAATAACATTCAAATAACTTTACAGAAATAAAATTAATACACAACAGAGGTACTAATTCTACAGTAATAAGCAGCAAAATACTGGCACTAAACAGTGGTAATAACCTCAATGGCTAAATTAAAATAATATGCTTTTAGACGTTTCTGGAAAAGGTACAAAGTTTTAATTTTACGCAGAGATAGTGACAACGAATTCCATACCTTGGGTGATGTATACAAAAACATAGATAGGGATCTAGCAAAGTTTAAGTTAGTTACCGGTTGAAGCACCCAATCATCGTCATTAACACGCAAGCTACATCTTGCCAAAACAGAACGAGAGTTTTTATTTATTTTATTTATTTATTTTATTACACAACTTTCTTTTTTTTAGAGTTTTATTTACAGCAGTGAATGCTACTATAGACACGCAACAAGATTTTGCTAAATGGGGTGTGTGGCGTGACTCAAGTTAGTACAAATGATATAATGTCGGAAACGAAAAGTACACAGCAAGATAAACAACCAAATAGTCTCAGCGCAGCAACAAAGTAGTATCAAAGCAGCAACATAAAACATCTCTCTACATCCTCCCGTTCAAGGATCTACTGTTGAGGCACCAGTCACATAATACATTAACATAAGATACTGAACAATGCAGTAAAGGCAAACACTCAAAACCATTTTACAATTGAAGTCGTTTAGGCGGCACCACTTTTCTTCCCTATCTAGTCATATACGGAATAGGTCTACCTGCATCCCTCTCATCAAATGAAGCAGGGCTGGGAGAGATTTGATCATTACTTTGTGAAGGCAATGGTGCATTATGCCGACGGTTTCTATGTAATGACGAACAAGCACTAGATTCGGTTTTTACAACGTACGATCTAGGAGTATGATGGGAGTGTTGGACAACACCAGGCTGGCGACCCGAAGTCGAGATATCAATCCAAGCATATGTGTTCGGATGTAAAAATGGAAGGTAACAAACACGGTGACGTGTGTCAAAATTGCGTTTTTGTTGAGCCCTGATATGTTTACCTTTGGCTCTAAAACCTATCAAGACCTTCCAGCTGGGTTTTAGTTGACTACGCAGAATCGGCAAAGTAGAAAGAAGTTTTCTACCCATCAGCAGCTCCGCGGGGCTGTGTCCACTTTGTAAGGCAGTGGACCTATACGTGAGCAAAGCAATATTGGGTCACTGGCTTTTTTAAGTAAAGCCTTAACAGTTTGTACAGCACGTTCTGCTTCCCCATTTGATTGAAGGTATGTTGGACTGCTTGTCACGTGAGTGAAGCTATACGTATCTGCAAATTTTCGAAACACAAAAGCGGAAAACTGCAGACCGTTATCTGTAATTAAAGTTTCAGGAATGCCATGTCAAGCAAAAATTGATTTACAATGCAAAATAACATCTTCTAATGCTGTGCCGCGATCAAGCAAAACCAACTCAATATATCTCGAAAAATAATCAACTACAAGCAAGTAATTTTTTCCTTCAAAACAAAATAAATCAGCAGCAATTTTTTGCCATGGCCTAAGTGGGGTTTCCGTGCAAATCATTGGCTCACAAACATAAGGTCTTTCTTTACAACATACAGCACAATATTTTGCCCAATTGCCAATATCTCGGCTTATGCCAGGCCACAACACAATGTCTTTAGCTCTTTCCCTGCACTTGTTAACCCCTTGATGGCCCTCGTGAATTTTTTCGAGAATGTTTTTTGTAGCATTTCAGGAATAATTATGGCCTCTCTTTTTAACAATAATCCATTTTGCACCGAGAGATCATTACGTAAATTATAAAATGAAAGCAAATCTTTACTCAGTTTACGAACTTTAGGCAAACCACTTTTACAGTAATTCAAAACAGTTTTGCAAACGTTGTCATTTTGCACTGTCTCTCTAATATGTGAAAGCTTAACGTTGCTGATTGGAGCAGTTTCGATGATCATGTTGATAAGTCTTTCTGCTTCTCTCAAAAGCTGATCTTGAACGTCTTTCTTTGTCGTCGAAGATCTGGACAATGCATCCGTGGTTGTCAAGTTTTTCCTTGGACATAAGCAATGTCGTAATCAAACCACATGAGTCTCATACGAAATCTTTGCAGTCGTGGGGAAAGTTGGTCAATGCGTTTATTTCCAAGCTAACTGACTAATGGTCGATGGTCAGTTTCCAAACAGAAATGCAACCCAAGGATAAAAGGTCGAAATTTCTCGCAAGCCCAAGTTACTGCAAGGGCCTCCTTTTCAATTTGGGCATAAAGCTTTTCCGTTTCTGTAAAGCAGCGAGAAGCATATGCTGTTACATCGCATTTTATTGTTTTAAGGTATGTTGTGTTACTTTAGACATAGTGATAAACAACTGTGTTGAATTTTGGAAGCCTTTCGTTTTTCATTTTTATCAAGCTAGAGAATTCACTGCTTCTTCCTTTGGCGTATTGTTTTGACAAGATAACTTTCTCTATGACTCACTGATAAGAGTCCTGTGCTTTCAAAGTTGATATTTCTTTACGAGCCTCAGATAAGATTTCTCAGTAAGAGAAGCGGCCGATTTTTGCTTTGTGTCAATTTGTGAGCTAAGTTGCCGTAATGAGAAATAAGTTTTGGCAGTTTACTGTACCTTTAGTAATTACTAATTACTGTATTAATATTCCTTTTGTTTCTATTTGAATAAGATACGTTAATTTGATTTTATTGTTTGTAAATTTCAAGCTGCAATGTTGAAGACTCACGAATTATTTGTATTTTAATTCAAGAACTGGTGCTAAAATATTCGAAAACACAGCCTGCGAGTTCTATACTCAACAAATAAAGGTGTGCGTTTCGAATCAAAATCCCTAGTGTTTGGTCTGGCGTTCACCAGTCGCGCTACATAAGGGACCTTACATGAAAGTTTTCGAATAGTTGAATTTCGAATATTCGTTCCGAAGAAACTTCTCCATTCAAGTTTGAGGATCATTGGCTGGAGTTGATTGGAGTACTTTTCCCTCTCCCGAAGCCTCTGGATTTTCCATCCGAAATATTTAGAGTTTTGGATTCACTCAGAACTACTTGGATTATTTTTCCGAAATACTCGGATTTTTTGGATTTATCTTCGGAATATTTCCAGCTGCAAGTAACCGTGAGTTTGCACTATATTTGTTTATTTAATTTTATTTTTGGACTACCATGTCTGAAAACACAATGTCTGAAATTAAAAGCTCGGCCCCGTCAAAAGGTGCTCCTAGACAGACTGTGGATGCTGAAATTGATAGTTTTCAATTACTCTCCGAGAATCCAGCTGATCAAGGCAAGAGGGTGTCTAAATTAACAGAAAAGGGTCACGATTACAAAATCGATGAATTAAAGCGTCGTTTTTCTCATTTCCTTGCGGGTGTAAAGTCAACTAAATTATCAGTAACAAAACTTAGTGTTACGTCAAAGGATACCGACGAAATACGGAACGCATCTTCCGCGATGTTTGCGTCCTTATCCTCTTTATCTGATTGCTACCAAGAATTAGAGAAAATTCTCGGTCGAGACCCGTTATACGAACTAGCACAATTTCTCGCTCAAGCCGAGGAGGACGTGGCAAAGGCTGCCGAAAGTGCTCAAGCAGCCATTCAATGCTTATCGTTTGAGCTGTCAAAAAGCGATGCATCTTCCTCGCGTCATTCAAAGTCGCGTACTGGTTCGATTAGTTCCAAATCTGCTGTTACCACTTCATCAAAATTTTCTTACCGGCAAAACCAAATTGAGAAGCTGCAAAAGGTCGCCTCTTTAAAGGCCCAGCTGCCCTTTATGGAGGAACGAAATAAATTGGACGCTAAAGCCAAACGGCTTAGCGTTAAAATGGAGATAGCTGGTCTTGAGGCCGGTATTCAAGCATCTCGTGAGGCTGAGGTCGAGTTTACCGATTTAGAAGAAACGCTGTCTCTTCTGCCTATCGAATCTCAAAAAGACAGGCAACAGCGTATTCTCTCGTCAATCGAGAACAAGCCTGCTTCTCCTACCAATAACGAGGAAACGTCAATTTTGCCGGCAGACACGAAACCCCGTTACAATACAGTAGCTAAATCTTTTATCACTCCGTCGCAGCCGCCTAAGCCATATCATCCCGCTCCGCGTGTGGAAGAAAATCGTGTTTCTCCTGCTATTACTCTGTCTGATGTTGTAGAACCAAATTCGACTCATGCTCAGTTTGAACAAGGCGATTCTACAATACTAGCTACTGTAGCTAAGGTTGTTAGTGAAACTATGAGTGCTCCCAAGTTGGAATGTTTAAAATTTTCAGGGGATCCCCTCTTTTATACTTCTTTCATACAGTGTTTTCGCGAAAACATCGACAAGCGACAATTCTCTCCAACGCAAAAATTGGGTTTCCTTTTGCAATCAACAGAAGGAAAGGTGAGACAAGCCATCGATCACTGTTCCAATGTTATGCCTCAAGATAAGGGATATAAGTTAGCCCTCGATACTCTATTCAAACGCTATGGCCGACCTCAGGTCATTGTGTCGGCATTTAAAAGCAAGCTTTTTAAGTATTCTACTGTACGGAGCAATGACAGAGACGCTCTTTACGATTATGCGTCCTGCCTAAGAAAATGTTTGGAAACTCTGCAAGGCAGGGGCAACGCTGCTGAACTTAACAGCAGCCTTTCTTTTCTTTCCGAAAGGTTACCACCCCGAGTCTATGACGCTTGGAACAGGCGTTACGCAAAAATCTCTTTCAGGGATCAAAGATCTCCAGATTTCCAAGATCTGGTGAAATTCGTTGAAGAAGAAGCTAATTTGCTTAACGCCTACCCGGAACAAATCCCGTCTAGTCGAAAAGGTGATAACAAAAGGCGAGGGACAAAACCCAGTTTTAGAAAGACTACCTGTGCCAATACGGCTGCAAAAGAAGTTCCTCAGCTTAAATGTTACTACTGCGAGCAACGTCACGTCATTACCAAATGTGAAGCCTTCCAGAGCCTCACTTTAAAAGAAAGAAGAGAGTTCTTAAACAATAAGACTCGGTGCTTTAATTGTTTCAATAAACATGCGACCAAAGAATGCAGAAAGGCCCATTCTTGCACAGTATCAGGATGCAAAGGGAGACATCATTCACTGATGCATAATTTCAATCTTCCTAAGTTCGACAATACCGCTTCTCAGGCTCCCCAAAGATTTCCTGGATCAAGTCCTCAAGGCGAATCTTCCGGCAATGCTAATTCACACTCAGTTTCCTGCAATACATCTTCTGGAAGTGAGCGAGGTTATTTCAATATTGTCCCAGTAAAGATTAGAGCGAAGGAAAAAGAGATATGCTCTTATGCATTTCTTGACCTAGGATCCGACACAACGTTTTGTAACTAAAAACTGGTCCAAGCATTGGGATTAGTCGGCGAATCAAAGCGTATTTCCTTGAGCACGTTAGGACATCGTGAAAATATACACTCATGCAAGAGTGTCCGGTTTTCCGTCTCTTCTTTAGATGGTACTGCGGAGTTTGATATGAAAGATGTCGTGACTATGGACAAGCTTCCTGTTTCTCCTAATAGAGTCTTAACCGAAAGGGAAGTGTTGGCTCTGCCTCATTTGCAAGGCCTCCATTTTCCAGCACTAGATGATGCTACAGTTGACGTTTTAATCGGCAACGACTTCATCAAGGCTCACAAAATTTTGGAGGAACGGGAGGGCAATGAAAGTCAACCGAATGCTATTAGGACTCCGTTAGGATGGTCTTTAATCGGTCCATCTGTCAAACCTCGTCCAACACGCAAAGCCTCTGCTAATTTCGCAAGGATGGACAAAGATTTGGACCAAGAAATTCAGAACTCCTGGTATAAGGATTTTGAGCCGGATGATCTCAAGATTCCCACTTCTGTTGAGGATTGCAAGGTACTCGAACTTCTCAAGGAAAACGTCTCTAAAACTGACGGGCCTTTTTATGCTCCTTTGCCATGGCGTGAAGAAGTAACTCTGCCAGCTAATAGCCAAGTTATGGCTGAACGTCGTCTAGTTTCTACCAAGCGAAGACTACAGAAGGACGAGGCGCTAAAGAAGAAGTATGTTTCCCAAATGCAAGAGTATATTCAACATGGATATGCCGAGAAAGTTTCCAATGATCAGCAGTGCAACGAAAGAGCGTGGTATCTGCCACACCATCCAGTATTGAATCCCCGAAAACCTGAAAAGGTCCGCATAGTATTTGATTGTGCAGCCAAGCACCGTGGGATCTGTCTTAACGACGCCCTCATGCAAGGTCCTGACCTAGTCAACAGCATATTATCAGTTCTCACAAGATTTTGCAGAGAACGCATTGCCTTGGCTGCCGATGTTGAGAGTATGTTTCATCAAGTGAGAATTAAAGAAGAGGACCGAGACAGCTTTCGCTTTCTGTGGTGGCCAAACAGAAACCTTTCTTCCCCTCCAACAGTGTACCGCATGCTAGTTCACATTTTTGGTGCTACTTCATCTCCTTGCTGTGCTACATATTGCTTGAGACAAAGTGCTGATTGGTACGGATCGAATTTTGATCTTGATATCTCGAAAGTAGTCAATCGTGACTTCTATGTCGACGATTGCTTGACGTCAACCTGCACCATAGAAAGCGCAATAACCTTGGTTGAAGGCTTACGCAAACTGCTGGCTTTGGGCGGATTCCGTCTTACAAAATGGATCTCTTCTAGCGCAGATGTTCTGAACTCGATCCCACCGGAGGAAAGAGCCAAGTCTGTAACAAATGTGGACCTGGAAGAAAGTGTTAAAGAGAGAGTGCTAGGAGTGCAATGGAACGTTTCCAACGACGAATTCGGATTCAAAGTATCGGATGATCTGGAAAGAAAGTCCTTTACACGACGTTTAGTTCTCTCTACAGTCAATTCATTATATGATCCACTGGGCTTTATCGCTCCCGTTATTCTGGTTGCAAAAAAACTGCAACAAAGGATTATTGAACAAGAGTTGGATTGGGATGAAGAACTGCCTACGGAGGACGTACAAGCTTGGAACAAATGGCTTGCTGAATTGCTTGGACTTTCTGCGTTAAGTTTGCCTAGATGCTTCAAGCCGCTAGGACTGAAAGCAGTAATCAACTACCAAATACACCATTTTTGTGATGCATCTTTGCGAGGATATGGTTTCGTATCTTATCTGCGTCTTGTGGATGAAAATGGAGTAATTTATTGCTCCTTTTTATGCGGAAAAGTAAAGGTTACCCCTCCGCGATCTGAAAGCATACCACGACTGGAATTGGTAGCAGCAGTTCTCGCTGTAAAGGCTGATCATTGGATTCGTACTCAGCTGGAGTACTCAGATTGCCAGTCTATATTTTGGACCGATTCTAGTGCGGTGAGGAGTAGCATCAACAACAAGACGAAGCGTTTTCGCACGTTTGTGGCTAATCGGTTGGCTAAAATTCATCGCCAAACAGAGCCATCGCAATGGAGACACGTTGGGAGTCGTCACAATCCTGCCGATCATGCTTCCAGAGGTTTGACAGTTTCTCAATTACTCAAGTCCAATTGGCTGACAGGGCCTGCCTTTCTATGGCAAACTGAAGATGAGTGGCCAAAGGCTCCAGAAGCTAAAATTCTACCTTCCGATGCTTTGCCATTAGACTTTCAACCAGTGCTGGCTATGCATGCAGCTTCCGTCGAAAGCAGCGAATTAACGACCCTGAATGAATTTATTGCTCGCTATTCATCATGGACCAGATTGAAAATCGCTGCAGCGTGGCTAAGGAGATTCATCAATTATGTGAGGGATAAATCGTCGATTTCAAATACTCGAATGACTGTAGACGAGATCCAGGCAGCTGAGAGAAAGCTTATTTCCTTCACCCAGCATCATGCTTTCTCTCCTGCCTACAAAAAGCTTTCCAAGCCTGATTTTTCTCAAAGGATGATTAGAAAAGAAAGGAACCGTGAACTGAAATCACTGGCAAAATTAGACGCTTATTTGGATGATAATGACGCTCTCCGAGTCGGCGGTAGACTGGAAAATGCGCCAGTGCAAAGCGACTCAAAGCATCCAATCATTTTACCTAGTCATCATCACGTGACTACGCTGATTATTCGGCATCACCATCTTGCAGTGGGCCACTCTGGACTGTCACACACCTGGAATGCATTCCGCAAGAAATATTGGATTATTAAAGGAGGAGCCGCCGTTAAAAAGGAGCTAAATCGCTGCATGTTGTGCCGCATGAGAAATGCTCCTAGGTGTCACCAACAGATGTCAATTCTTCCTGCTGCTTGGTTAAAGCCCGATGAGCCCCCGTTTTCATATGTGGGAATTGACTATTTTGGCCCCTTCCTTACCAAAAGAGGTCGTACTCTGGAAAAACGCTATGGCTGCGTATATTCATGCCTTACAATGAGGGCCGTTCACATAGAGATGGCATACGACATGACGTCAGACTCTTTTATCAACTGCTTTCGACGATTCATGGGTCGCAGAGGTAAGCCAAAGCAAATTTTCTCTGACAACGGATCGAACTTTATTGGAGCGGAGCGGATTCTCCGAACAGCTCTGCAAGAACTAAATCACTCTCAGCTGGAAAGTTATTTTCTGCAAAATGAAATAACTTGGAACTTCAACCCACCTACCACCAGCCATTTGGGGGGAGCGTGGGAAAGAACAATTCGTTCTATTCGTCAAATTTTTACTGCTATTTGCAGAAACCAAACATTGACTGATGACTTACTCCAGACTCTTTTCATAGAAGTAGAAAAGATTTTAAACTCAAGACCGTTGTTTCCAATTATGCTTGACCCGATAGCCAACGAGCCGTTAACTCCAAACCATCTATTGCTGGCCCATTCAGAGGATTATCTCCCCCCAGGGCTGTTTAATGCAAAGGACGAATATACCAGACGTCGTTGCAGGCAAGTACAACATTTGACAAATATGTTTTGGAAGAGATGGCTGCGTGAATATTTGCCAACAATCGCTCTGCGTTCAAAGTGGCCAGATCGTGTGAAAAACTTGAAGTCCAGCGACATTGTACTGGTTGTCGATGAAACGGTACCCAGAGGAAAGTGGCGGATGGGTCGTGTCAGCAAGACTTTTCCAGATCATCGAGGCAACGTTCGTGTCGTTGAAGTGAAGACGCAATCGGGTGTTATAAGAAGACCAATTGCAAAACTGTGCTTGATTGGTGAATCTGATCATCCACAGCAACGTCGGTGACCGGTCTTCTCTCCGTAATAGGACGTCGACCCCTAGCGGAGAGATAGACGGCACTACACATAATCATACTGCACATATATGAACTGCTGATATACGAACTTTGACGTTAGGCAAGCGTGGTCTCGATCTTCTTAGCTAGGGACGTAGGCGTTCGTGCTCAAAGGACAATATTGATATCGAACTTGATGATAAAAACTGTTTACTGATATCCAGATGAAAGAAGACAACAAGCCCCTGTAGTTAGTTAGGGTCAGTCTCTTAGATACACCACACACATTTCATATGACGTCGCTCACAAGACGTAACGCATTCGCGCACTGTACATATTTTGCTTGTTTGTGATGTTACTTTGAGCAATGTTTTGTGCTTTTGAAAATGTACCTCCCCAAGTTTGGTACGGTAGCATTTTAGGGGGGAGGATGTTACATCGCATTTTATTGTTTTAAGGTATGTTGTGTTACTTTAGACATAGTGATAAACAACTGTGTTGAATTTTGGAAGCCTTTCGTTTTTCATTTTTATCAAGCTAGAGAATTCACTGCTTCTTCCTTTGGCGTATTGTTTTGACAAGATAACTTTCTCTATGACTCACTGATAAGAGTCCTGTGCTTTCAAAGTTGATATTTCTTTACGAGCCTCAGATAAGATTTCTCAGTAAGAGAAGCGGCCGATTTTTGCTTTGTGTCAATTTGTGAGCTAAGTTGCCGTAATGAGAAATAAGTTTTGGCAGTTTACTGTACCTTTAGTAATTACTAATTACTGTATTAATATTCCTTTTGTTTCTATTTGAATAAGATACGTTAATTTGATTTTATTGTTTGTAAATTTCAAGCTGCAATGTTGAAGACTCACGAATTATTTGTATTTTAATTCAAGAACTGGTGCTAAAATATTCGAAAACACAGCCTGCGAGTTCTATACTCAACAAATAAAGGTGTGCGTTTCGAATCAAAATCCCTAGTGTTTGGTCTGGTGTTCACCAGCCGCGCTACATAAGGGACCTTACATATGCCACTGGACGCAATTTATCATCTTTCAATTGCCACAAAACCGCACCTAATCCAAAGGACGAAGAATCTGCTGAAATTCGGGTTTCACATGTGGGGTCGTAGTGTGCTAACGTAGGAATTGTTGTAAGATTTTTCTTTATAGTTTCAAAAGAACGTTGTTAGCTATCGCCCCAGTGCCAAAGCACATTTTTACACAAAATTTTTCTCAAAGGTGAAATGATTTCTGATAGATTAGGTAGAAATTTAGCTAAACTGGTTAGCCATACCCAGAAAGCGTCTAACGCCCTTTACATGTTTAGGAGGTTCAAAAAGGTAATAGCAGAGACTTTTTCAGGGTCTGGCTGCACTCCTTCTTGATCAATAATGTGCCCCATAAATTTAATCTTGGTTTGGGCGAATTTGCACTTATCATTCAGGGTGACTCCTGCCGTTTGCAATTTTTTTAAGAACAACGTCTACTCGAGAATCATGTTCATTTGAATCTTTTCCAAAGATCAGCACGTCATTCATATGACAAACCACACCAGGGATTTCTCCCACAATTTCATACATTCTTTGTTGAAAATGTTCTGGGGCAGAACAAATTCCAAACGGCAGTCTGTTAAAACGAAAACGTCCAATAGGAATTATAAATGTGGTCAGATCTTTAGATTGCTCACATAGGAGAATTAGCCAAAATCCACAATTAGCGTCTAATTTCGTAAAAAATTTCGCATTTCCCAATTTTGCTAAAGTTTCATCAACTGCAGGTAAAATATGATTTTTGGGGCAAACAAATTTGTTGAGATGAGTATAATCAACACAAATTCTGATCTTATCGGATTTTTTGGGAACCACAACCATGCCAGAGCACCATTCGGTGGGCGATGTTACAGGTGAAATCACACCGGTATCTTCCATTTCCTTCAACTGCTTAATTACTTCAGTTTGTAAAGGCAGAGGAACATGGCGAGGAGTTGACAAGCAAAATGGTTTAAAGTCTTGTTTGATTTTGATAGAATATTCTTCTCCAAACTTTCCAAGTCCTTGAAATAAGGACGGAAATTTGTCTCTATATTTTGAAACATTGCCATTGCCGACATTGTTTACAATGTGAACCAAATTCAGAGCTTGAATAGCAGCAGGCCATCCCAAAAGAGGTTGAGACAAACTTTTTAAAACAAAAATGTCTTGGTATGAAGACAATCCGTTATGAGTAACTTTCGCATTAAATTTCCCTCTTACTCTTATCAGTACACCGTTACCAGTTTTACGCTTTTGCTGCGACAAACTTTTCTGAAGTGACCAATTTTGCCACAATTGAAGCAAGTAGCTTTTAGTGCAGGACAGAATTTTCGGGCATGTTGAGCTGTGCCACACCAATTACATACTTGATTGTTATTAATAGGCGATGCGCATGCTTTCGAAGAGTTTTGAATGCCCGCTATTGCAAAATCGTTGGCATGCGCAGCTAACAGTTTTTGCTGTTTTTTCACAACATCCGTGCCTCTCACAAGTTTAATGCATCCATCTAAGGTTAATGCCGCGTCCAGTTGTAGTCTTTCAGCAAGCGACTTGTCCAAAATTCCAACAACAATACGGTCGCGAATCATTTCATCTCTAAGGTTACCGTAATTGTAGGTTTCGACTAACGTAAGTAGCGATGTTAAAAAGTCATTTACTGACTCACCAACTTCTTGTTTTCGAAAGTTAAACTTCGCTCTCTCATAAATGACATTATGCCGCACATTGAAGTAATCTTGAAATTTTTGTTTAACTGTATCATACGAATTAGATTGCTCTTCATTTAGCCGAAAAGAACTCAAGATACTGTCAGCTTTGTCGCCTAGTAAATACATCAGCATGTTGACTTGACTTTTCTCCGACTCATTGTTCAACTAAGATGCTAGCCGGTATTGCTCAAATCTAAGAATCCACGGTGCCCAATTTTCAGGCTGATCAATATTTAACTGTTCTGGCGGTGAGATTTGAAACGACATCGCTTACACTGCTGCCACCATGTGGCGTGACTCAGGTTAGTACAAATGATATAACGTCGGAAACGAAAAGTACACAGCAATATAAACAACCAAATAGTCTCAGCGCAGCAACAAAGTAGTATCAAAGCAGCAACATAAAACATCTCTCTACAGGGTGAACCAAAAGTAAATTTTATTCACAAAAATTGTCTGATTTAGGCCCCGTGCTACAGAAACTGATGCAACTCAAGTGTGTCAAAAACGGGGCTTAGTCACTACATATGTAATGACTATGGACAGCAGTTTGGGAGCGTAGCCCCCAGCCGCTGGGCAATTTTTGTTATTTTGCAGCAACAAAATAGCAGTTTTAACGCTATTTTACCAACATTTTGCCATTTTACCCATTTTACTAACGCCATTTTACTCCCAAATGTCTTGACTGTGGTAAAATAATTAGAAAAAATCAAAAACTATTACCGTAAGTTGCTTGCAATGCTTACAATTTAAGCACATTAAATGCTCTGGCAGAAAGGAGCAAAATAACCCTGTAACTAATTCTTCAACAAATACTGATTGGCGATGTAGCCATTGTGACTTCTCATTTCCTTTTGCTTCTTCCTTTGAAGTTGAATTTGCTAATATTTTTAACCCAAACGCCTCTTGCAATGACAAACATGAAAAAAACACAACGCCCATAGTTTGAATTTATTGTTTATTATAGTTTGAATTTATTGTTCATCAGCATTATAAATAGTGACAAAACAGCAACGAATGATGTTGATAATGATAACATCTCAGAAGATGACCCATTTACTATAATGTCAAATACACAAACATGTCACAGCTAATCTAGACAAAAAAATATTGATTCATGATGCTAGTTCCCATTGTAACTTCACAGTCATTAGTGTCAACATTAGATCTTTAAACAACTACAAAAATTTTACAAAACATGAAAGTTTCTCATCAGCACTTACCTTTTAAACCCTGTATCACTGCAGTTACTGAAACCTAGCTCAAAACTGACACCCTATACCAACTTCCCCAATTATACTTTTCATTCGAACCTTCACTCAAAAATGCCGCAGAGGTGGTGTTGCATTTTATATTAGAGACGAACTGCACAAACTTATATAAAATGAATGAAAAATTTTGAATCTATCTTCATGGATATCAAATTTCAAAATAAAGTTATAACTTGCCGAAACATAATTATATCGTTCTCCTTGCAATACTGGATTTGCACAAAACTATTCTTTATTGATCTAAAGGATATTCTGAGAAAAATAAATAAAAGAGAAAGCTTTTCCCTTAGTATGTGACTTCAATAACAACATTCTAGACTGTGAAGAACCTAATGTGACAAAATTCAATGATGTTATGTATGATCATGGATGCAGTTCCTTAATCAATAGGCCAACAAAACTAACATATACTAGTTCTAACACCATGTGACCAAATAGGGACAAACAGTGAAACACCACAGAAAGTAAAAAGTTGCATCATAACTTTTTCAATTACAGACTACCTAGCTACAATGAGGTGCATTGCAGTAAACAAATATAAAAGCTCTAAAACTGGTTTTGAGTACTATCGCCAGTTCAGTGATTCAAAAAAATGAATTTATTTCCAAATCTCTCTTGGAGCTTGATATTGCTCCAGTCTTACACTAAACAGATCCAAACAAAATAAATTTGATGAGCATTTTCCTTTCAAGAAAAGACTATCCATACTGAAACTACAAAAAAGTTGGTGAGACCAAGAGCTTGAAGAAAAAATGTTCAAACAATACATGATAAACAAAACTTCTCAATCAAAAGCATTATTTACCCAAGCTAGAAATCTTAATTGCAGAGCAGCAAAAAAAACAGGCTTTCTACAAAGCCAAGTTTCAAAATCGTAAGTGTGATATTAAAGGTACTTGGCATCTCATCAACTCTTTACTAGAAAAGTGAAGAAAATCTAATGGCATTACTTTATTAATCGATGGCAGTAAGGTAAACAAGCTACAGTTAAGTTGCAAATCAATTTACCAATCATTTTCTGCCGCTGCTGAAAAACTAGTTGACTTCTCTCCTCAAGTAACACTACTTTCTCTGAATATTTTAAGCGTTCCTTTCTTGCCCTCAATGTATGTTTGGCCTACCTGTCTTTTGAAAACCTCCAACATTTTACTCAAAATGAAAAACAAACTAAGAGCTGGTATAGATCTAGTTCCAACTAAGATATTAAAATCTTTATCAGACAAGATTTTAGTTGCTCTTAGCCATGTATTTAATTTATCTTTAAGTAAAGGTGGATTCATAATGGCTTTAAAATTGCCAAAACATGTTGTGTCTTTAAGAAGGGAAATGCAAATGATATCAAAAACTATAGACTAATCAACTTATTGTCCAATATATCAAAGATCCTGGAAAAAATTATGTACAGAAGGTTATTTTTCTTTTTGCACCAGCACCATTTTTTCTTCCATCAACAATTCGGTTTCAGAAAGAACCATAGCACAAGTCATGCTTTGTCCTTCCAAACTTACAAAATAGCTGAATCTCTTGCAAACAAAACACCCACTCTTGGAGTTTTTTTAGATTTATCAAAGGGGTTTGATGCAATCGATCACCGCATATTTTTATCTAAACTTGAACATTACGGAATTCAATAGCGTAGCCAGAGCAACCAAAATGCAGAATATGGAAATACCACAGTTACAGTACTTCCGAGACTGTCTTATGCACTGAAATAGACTCAATTTAAAGCATATTTTAAAACGTTTATCTAGGGGGAGGGGCTAATTTGTCAAAAATAAAACTCATAAATTAGAAAAAAACTTTGTAAAATTGCCCAAAGTCAGCAATCAAATTTGATCTCTCATTGAAAATTGCTTAACATAGGCTTCATTAAAAATATATATAAGCTCAGGAATAGGAAGGTTATGCAGGTTTAGTTAATTATCAATCACTTCTCTCAAACTTCCTTCCATTAGCCCCATTTTTTATCATTCTCCGTAAAATATGGACAAAATAGATTACTACCTGAGAGTTTTGAACTTCCTGCATAGGATGTCATGATTTACCAGCTAGTAAATAAAAACACTGAAATTCGAGCAATTGCTACCTCCCACATAGCAAATTTATGCAAGTAGAATAATCATGTTTTGCTCAGCTAATTTCTATGCCACATTTTAAAAGCATTAATTTTTATCAAAATATGCCTAAAATTAAGATATTTTTGTCAAAAAAACGCAAAATTTTTGAGTGCTGGGGGCTCCACCTCCAGACACCCATAACAGTCTTCCCCATTGCAGATTTCTGGATACGTGCCAGGCGGAATCAGAAGCATAGCTCATGACTAGCTTAAAAGCTATCTAACCAAAAGAACGCAACAAGTGGAGTGCTCTGGTATCCTATCAAACACGGTCAATCCCGTAAAACAAAACGTCAAATTTAATTTAGGCCAAATTTAAATTAATTTGGACCAACTAAACACAGACAAATTTAGGCCCACTTCTCTTTCTTATTAATGTTAATGACTTCCAAAACTGTTTAAAATATTATGGTGACTTGATCATGTTTGCTGACGACACAAGTGCATTCTCCCAAAACAAAAACTTTCATTCACTTTATGCCAATGCCGAGGAAGATTGATCAGTGGATGATTGTTTATAAGCTATCGATTAATGTTTCCAAACCAAATGTATGCTGTTTAGGTCAACTAAATCAAAAACTCCAAGTTCTCGTCAATCCATCTCATTAAGACAACTTGATTTTGAACAAGCTTGCACTTTTAATGCATAAGATAACAAAATTTGCTTTTGTCTTAATACTTTGACCAGCTGCCATTTGAAAAGGTTTCCGGACCCGGTGAGGTTTTATTTTCAGGGTGGTTTTTCTTTCCTCACCATGCTACGTTGAGCTAAACTTAGTTATTGGGCCAGTTGCTCCACCCATAGACCACCTATAAAGCCTTGTCTGGTCTGGTAATGGTCACAACCAATTTTCTCCTCTTTAGGAATTATTCGAACAACTACTCCAGTAGTTAGTTTTACTTACATCTTGTGTGCCTGCTTGTGTACGTTGAAGAGTGTGATTGATTTGGCCTACATTGTGTATACTTAATTTTGTGTGACAGGTGTAGCAACCATGGAAATAAAAATAGCATTTTTTGCCCTCAATATCCTCTGCATGTCTTGACGTCCACTACTTACTCTTCCTGATTCTTGTGTGTTATTATTGTGCTACTATGCATTCGCTTTTGTTGTGGTGGTCAACAATAAAAAATAAATGAAATGAATGAAATTTATTGGTGTTCATATTGATGAGCATCTAACTCGGTCAGTTCATGCTAAGCATGTGCTCAACAAACTGACATTGGGTTCGGCAGCTGTAAGAAGAGCAAAACCTTTTTAAAATCAAGTAACTCTAATCACCTTATATCATTCATTGATGGGTAGTCACTTGCAGTACTACATCTCCAGTTGGTGCTATGGCAATGCAACAACCACAAACAAGTTACAGAAAAAAAGTGACAAATTTATTAGGCTAGCAAGTGGTCAAAACTGTAACATTAACATAACAGACATCAAACAAAAATATGAAATATAAAAATTGATCAACTTTTATTTAAAAATATAGCTGTATTTATGTACAAGCAGAGCAAAAACTAAAATCCTGTGGTATTTAGTAAAACCTTTGTTACCAATTGTTCACAATATAATACTACAAACAATCCTAAATAATTCCAAAGTTTCGTTCAACCAATATGTGCCAACATTAAATATATTCAGTTAAGCAAGAATGTTGAGTTATATGGTTCTTTGTTTCAGTATTGTAGTACGTGTTTCAAATTCAAGTTTATCAAAACATTGACTAATTCTGAAATCAAATTTGCACTAATCATAATTACATAATGAACACTTTCACTGGATATTGATTTAAATTTCCATTACAATCTACCACATTACTTGCAAGAAATCAGTGTTAGTTTTATGAAAGTTCTGTACTTTTATCAAGCTATTTGGGGGGTCCAATATTTTTCCCCAGCATTATCAAAATCGATTCACAGATGTTTTTTTTCAAAAAGTTATCAAAATTTTTCCTATATTAGAGCTTTAGCTTATCTTCTGCCAAGGGTTTGCTCAACTTATTTAAACATTTAATTAAAAACATTACTTTATTTGCTTTGATTAAAATGTTCATCTCTTCGAAGCTTTTCGTCTAACACTTGTCAAGAACAATCGTCAGAATGGAGAGCGCAGGAAAATGAGCGGCTATTTATAGGAAAAAGCCGAGCCATGATTGGCTGGAAAAGGACCAATGAGAAGGCGTCATTAGTGTACAATCTTTAAGCTGTATACGAATTCTTTTTGTCGGCAGAGGGCGGGGTTAGAAGTTTTGATGAAAGTGGCTTCAAGAGCAGATAGATGAAAAGGTGAGCGGCCTTGGGCAAGAATAGAGAGTCTGCTTTCATCATAATGTTGAGCGCAGGTAGGATTTTGTAAAAGATGAAATCCAATGGCTGAATCAGAAGCAAGAGACTGGGTATTAGTCTGGATGGAAGATTTGCACCAACGAGCAGAAAGTAAGCGTTTTTGGGAAGAAGAGCAAGAACGCATAGACTTGGGTACATGTTGTTTGATTCTGTCCTGCAGCCTTTGGGAAGTACGGCCTACATACCGACTGTCACAGTGGCATGAGAATTCATAAACCACGCTGCTTTTCTGTAAAGCAGGCAGTACATCCTTCTTGGTAGCGGGTAGGAGCTCGTTGGTAGAGTAAACAACACGTGGTTCCACAGCGGAAAAGCACTGTTTGACAGCAGATTTAACTTGCTTTTCAAACCGGGTAGAAACAGAACTGAGCCATGGGAGACGTAAATAAACGGGGCATTTTTCGGGTCCAAATTTGGGCAGAGCGTGAAATTGCTTCATCTTCTAGCCATAAACGACTTGATAACGTGCTCAGGGTATATCCATTAGTCAGTAGAATGGACTAGATTTTGTCTAGTTCCGATGGCAATCTTTTAGGAGAACAGATGGCAAGAGCCCGGTGAGTTAATGTCAGGATTAGGTTAGTTTTGCGTTTCCGAGGACTAAAGGAATTCCAGCATAGATATTGACCGGTAAATGTTGGTTTACGATAAATGGAAGTAATGAACTTGGAAGGGGATTTTTCAACAAGAACATCCAGAAATGGGAGAGCCAGGTTGGATTCTTTTTCGAAAGTAAAGCGGAGAGAAGGGTGAAGTGAGTTGAGGCTGTCTAAGAAAAGATCGTGTTCATCTTCGTTGCTGAATACTACGAAGGTGTCATCCATAGAGCGATAATACATCTCCGGTTTCGAAGTGGTCTGAAAAAGTTTACATTTGTAGTAGCCAACAAAAATATTGGCAAGGGCTAGTCCAAGAGGTGATCCCATGGTGACTCCGTCGATTTGGCGATGCATGATGTCATTGAAGCTAAACTCAACAGAAGAAGTAGCCATCTCCATAAGTTCGACAAAGATTTGCCGTGGAAAAGGTGCAGGAGCGTCAGCACAGATTTGAATAGTCTCTGCTAGAGGGACATTAGTAAATAACTATAGAGAGCGTCAGCACAGATTTGAATAGTCTCTGCTAGAGGGACATTAGTAAATAAACTCGAAATGTCGAAAGAGCAGAGAAAGACGGAAGAAGAGTCCAAATTTGAAGTTTTAATGATGTCAGCGAAGGTGAAAGAGTCCCGTATGCAGTTGCTCAAATAAAGTGTGAGAACAGGTTCAAGAAGAGAAGAGAGATATTTGGCTAGCTGGTGTTGCGCTAAACCGGTCATAGACAAAATGGGTCGGAGTGGTACATCTTTTTTGTGTGTTTTGGGAAGGCCATACATGCGCGGCCGTTGAGAGCCAGTCGGTCGAATAAGATCATATAAATTTGCAGGGAGCAAATCGTCTTTGTGCAACTGCAGCAGGCGGCGTTGTATCCGGAATTCATTCTTTCAAGTGTTGTCCTTTCCACTTGATGGGCCGAGTGTCAGAAATTTCATTTCGTCTTCAAGAATGGAGTTCATTTTTTTGATGTAGTCGGTTTTGTTCAAAATGACCACGTCGGATCCTTTACTTGGTTTGGTAATCAAAATATAGCTGTTTGATCGCAGGGATTTGATAGCACTGAGGCATTCCCTGTGCATGAGAAAATCGCCGACATCAACAGGCGTGCGCCAAATTGCTCAGTTTGGCTTTTAAAGCGGAGTGCTTTTCGAGTGATTGAGGTCGATGGCGCTGAAGTTGAGCAATGAGTACTTCAAACTCTGCAAAAATTCCTTCTCTCTTCGAGTTGGTAGGTGGAAGGCAGAAGTTGAGTCCGTGTAAAAGCACGAATTCTTCTGCTGGTGAAAGTTTGTAATCAGATAGGTTAGTGATGTTTTTGTGGTCCAGGTTAGCTGTGTTGCCAAATCGTTGCAGTCAAAGTAAACGAAGATTGCGTTTGTTTTTCGACAGATTTTCTTTTTCTTTCACGTTGTTGATCTTGGCAACGTAGCGACAAAAACGCGGTAGGTCAAAGAAGGAAAGAAGTGTTCGAACATGTGACCACAGCGCACTATAATGACTCTTTTGCATTTTGATAAGAGAACGCTTTTTTTTTATTTCATCGCGCATGAAAGCACGCTCCATGTTGGGTGTATGTCAAGCACGTGACTTATCAATACGCGCATGAATCCATTTAGGAACAACTCTTTGAGAAACGGCAGCCTTCAAAAAGGCTATTGAGGATTGTAGAGATCTGAGCTTTCCACGAGTTTTGACCATCTTGTTCACATGCAGCTTAAAGATTGTACACTAATGAGGCTTTCTCATTGGTCCTTTTCCAGCCAATCACGGCTCGGCTTTTTCCTATAAATAGCCGCTCATTTTTCTGCGCTCTCCATTCTGACAATTCTTCTTGACAAGAGTCAGACGAAAAGCTTCGAAGATATGAACATTTTAATCAAGGGCAATTCTCAAGTTCTGTACCACCAACTAACTCTTCAATTACTTTATTTTTATAAATTTGATTTTATAATAGTTTGCATTTCGGAGGGCTAAAAAGAACCATTAAATGACCTTATTAGGTCCAATAGCTAATTAACGATAATTCAGCAAGTTCAGATTATCGTAATGAAATTAAAGGTTGAATATAGTTGAAGTTGCAAAAAACACAGCGAAATAAGTTGCTTTCAATGAGCTCAAACTTGACTACCATGCAAAAAGTTCAATTCGTTGTTCCATAACAAATATAGATTCCATTCAGCTTTGCACGTTTTTCAGTCAAATTTAACGTTTTCTGCAAGTAAATGACGTGATCAATGATGTCATTGACCTTGATGTGTATGAAGATTGAAGCATGTTTGGATTTAGTGCTAGTACCTACAATATTATTTTGAGTAAGCAGGTAGACAATATAACCTGAGCTTTAATATCTTTTTCTTGTTTTGACTACTAGATAAAAATAAGAGAAAAATTAGATGAAAACAGGGGCACATAAGTCAAACGTCCCAAAGATGTTATAGTGACTTTAAGCAGAGTACGCTGAAATAAGCACAGAGCTGTGAAAACATCTTAAGCGTCCTGCAATTTAAATTTCATTATTATTCTGCCAAGATCAAAACTAGATCTGGGCCCAATACGATACATCCATCAAACAGCTACAACGATTTATATTTCATAAAATCATTTACACAAAACAGCATTTTACCAAAACATTGTGTTTTGGCTCGTGAAACTTTTTTGAGTTAATGAAATTCATCTTTTCTTTCAATAATGAGCCAAAAGGCAGTTTCAATATCATTGACGTCACCAGTAGCTTCATCATAAGAATAAGTTAATGAACTATTAAATTAATCTTTATGGAATACAAAAATAGAAGTTTTGATGCTAAATTGTACGTTTTTTTGACATATTAATCCAGTCAAATAGGGAACACAAAGCCATTAAAAAAGACACACCTTTGGCATGGTTAAATTTTTGTAGACTTTTAGTATGTCATTTAGCAGCCCGAATAATATTGAAAACCATTGAAAAACTTTTTATTGCAAATTATTTTGGGTAAACTATAAATTGCACATGACTAATTAGTCTTTAAACAAATTTAAATGCCACCAAACCATTTTTGCTAAAACCAAATCCCACAAGTGATATGTTTTGTATAACCTAATACAAAAATGCTCACCCTGCTGCATGCAAAGCTCTCAGAAGTGGCCAGGTAATAAATATCAAAATTAGTTGGTTTACAACTTTTAGGCATGATCGTTTAGGCACCAGACATTTATGCACCGCCAATTATACACCAGGACCTTTATGCGCCTGAATTTTTAGCTGTCAAGACTTTTAGGAGCCAGAGGTCGAACATTTTTTTCCAAATTCTTTTTTCAAAAAAATTTTTTTTTCAAAAAGTATTTTTCCAACAAATTTTTTTTTTTCAAACACGTATTTTTGTTTCAAATAAAAGCTTTTTCAAACAAATGTTTTTCAACCAAAAAAGTTTGACTTTGATTAAAATGTTAGTATTTTCGAAGCTTTTCATCTGACGCTTGTCTAGAGGAATCGTAAAAATAGAGAGCGCGGTAAAAGGAGCAGATATAGGAAAAAGCCGAGCAGTGATTGGCTGGAAATGGATTGATGACAGCGCCATTTGTGTACAACCTTTAAGTTAAGAACGAATTCTTTTTGCTGACAGAGTTTTGAAGTTAGAAGTTTTGATAAAAGTGACATTATTGAAAATAATACAGAAAGAAATCAACTTTTTGTTAAAGTTTTTGCTTTTTTTCAATCTATCTGCTTTTATAGTCACTTTCACTAAAACTTCTAACCCCGCCCTCTTCCAACAAAAAGAATTTGTTCTCAACTTAAAGGTTGTACGCAAATGATGCTCTCTCATCGACCATTTTCCAGCCAATCACTACTCGACTTCTTCCTAAACCCACTCCTTTTCCTGCGCTTTCTATTCTGATGATTCCTCTTGACAAGTGTCAGATGAAAAGCTTCGAAAATATTTACATTTTAATCAAAGTAAAACT
The DNA here is from genome assembly GCA_963965965.1 of Trididemnum nubilum. Classification (NCBI taxonomy): domain Eukaryota; kingdom Metazoa; phylum Chordata; class Ascidiacea; order Aplousobranchia; family Didemnidae; genus Trididemnum; species Trididemnum nubilum. Next base: position 22,491,307 of record OZ014486.1, read on the forward strand.
TTTTTGTTTAAAATTTTTTTTTTTTTGGAAAAAAGCTTTCATTTGAAAAAAATAAATTCTATGTTTTTTTGAAGACCTGTTTTTTTTTAAAAAACTCTTATTTGAAACCACAAAAATATTTTTTGGAAAAAAATTTGTTTTGAAAATTAAAAAAAAAATTTGGAATTTTTTACCTCTGGCGCTAAAAGTCTCTGCACCAAAAAATCCCAGCACATAATTGGCAGCGCATAAACATTCCACGCCTAAAAGTCACGGTCAGAATATTAGTTGCCGTTTTTACAGTAGTTCTAATCTGAATGAAACATTATATACATGCGTAATGGCTCTTATCACATAAAAGTTTTGTAACACCAATCCTACAGTTTACTACGCAAAATTTTTGCTTTTGAAGAATAAGATTAAAATAAACAAACAGAATGAAATTGAAACAGTGCTGAAATTAACTGCTACTTTACTAATTAGATCGAATTATGTTTATAATGCAAAAATTTAAACTAAATTTAACATATTTTTCGAACCCAAAACATTTTTAACGTTTGATTGAAGTATCCTTCCCCCACATTTGCGAAAAGATTGTGCGCTTGAATATAGTGTTGTTTCGGTTTTGTTGTCTAGCTAAAACCGAATTTGACCAAAACTAGCTTATTTTTTTGCGTTTAAACTGAATTTAATAAGACTCAGACATAAAATGGCCTCAATCATCAACTGAAAGCTTTTACCTTAGGAAGGGTATAATTTCAACAATAGTTGAACAAAAAATGCACAGTGGTTATACTATCCAAAAAAGAGTATTTAGTACCGCTTCAAGGGTTAATTAAATAAATAAGTCTATGTTGGTTTGCCAAAATAAAAACGAGATTGGACCTTACAGCAAATGTGGCTCGCAAGGACATTCAGTCAAAAAAAATAGCAGTTTGAAAGTAAAAGGTCGGGCAGCCTTGACTTATTATAAACTTAAATTTTATTGAATTTACGTTTTATTCATCCAGTATTAGGGCAGACCCTTTTAGGGTCGTTGTTGAATTTCAACTTGCATGGGTGTTAGATTTTTGCTATGAGCCAAGAAAATGGGAAATTTTTTTGAAATTGGGCCTTGTTTAGATATTGCCCCCAGGGCTTGTTTGAATCTCGCCCCCTCAAATCTGAGAATACTCATAAAATTTGTATAACTCATGCTAGATATGCAATGTTGGTACTCATTTTTGTTGTTTTTCAGAGAGGAAGACAATGGTGATGTTTAATACAGCATTCGAGTTCCTCTTAAGTTTTTGAATTTTTCTTGCAGCTGAAGTTTTCCACAAGCACATTAATTTTTTAGCATTTTCTTTCAAGTTTTAACACAACTGTTTGTGTAAAATGATATATTACAGAAAAATACAGCTAATGCAATGCAAATAGGAATGAAAGCTTTGATTTTATTGACTGGCATGAGTATCTTTTCTTGTGACATAGTGTTTTTTTCGATCCATTGCTTTTTCTTCCCGCAATAGTATACATTGCTTCACCAATCTGCTTTTTTGAGCCAGCAGTTCGTTCACTTGGTGTTGTTGTCTACTTCAATTCATGTTACACAGGCTGCGTATGATTTGGATAATCTAGGTAAAGTGATTACTTCACAAATTGCTTGATATCTGTGCAGCTTTTGATCAATGGAGGCTCATGCAACTCTAAATATCCTGTGAGTATGATGTTGCTGCAAAGTTACACCTGGGTAGATGAAATTCTCAAACTGGGTCTCTTTCTCCCTCCTGATTTCCTTCTTCAGCATATCTGATTTTCTACAACTGTTAGGTAGCACTTTACTCACTTGCCTGCTTTCCCATTAGGCTAGTGTTTCATCAGTATCTGAATTCACACATAACCTTTCTTGGGAGCCCACCGTAACCTTTAAACCACAAACGAGGGCATTTTCTGCATGTGCCATCGTACCCTCTTTTCATATTACTCAAATCAAAGTCAGACAATCAGGTCACCAGAAAAAGAATTCTCATTCAGTTTTTTTGTATGGGTGTTGACTGGTATTGTTTATAGCAATTTGCTTTGCTGGCAAGTAGGCTAATTTTGGCATTTTGGATCCATACTTTGTAGTAGACATTTACACAGTTAAGTACGCCTGATGATAACAACAAGTATGAAGTATGCATATAGGATATTAATGTTGTAAATTGCTTATGTGATGTAATATATAGTATCCACTGTCCATGCTTAGTGATGCTAGTGCAATACGATTAAGCTACGTGCAGTGCAAGTGTGATACTGGTCAAGAATCCTCCTTCTGGTGACCTGATTGTCTGACTTTGATCAGAGTAACCAGAAAAAAAGGTATGATGGCAAGTGCAGAAAATGTCCTCGTGTGTGGTTTGAAGGTTCCGGTGGGCTGCCAGGAAAGGTTATGTGTGAATTCTGACACTGATGAAGCACTAACCTAATTGAAATCAGATAAGTGATTAAGTGCTACCTAACAGCTATAGAAAATCAGATGTGTTTAGGAAGGAAATCAGGAGAGAGAAAGAGACCCAGTCCAAGAATACCATCTACACAGATGTAACTTTGCAGTAACATCATGCACTGGTAACACTTAATAACAACGGCCGTTGGAATGGTGTCACCTATCTTACAGTCTAACCCACAAAAAAGGATATTTAGAGTTGCATGAGCCTCCTTTGATCAAAAGCTGCACAGATATCAAGCAATTTGTGAAGTAATCACTTTACCTAGATTATCCAAGTCATACGCAGCCTGTGTAACATGAATTGAAGTAGACAACAACACCAAGTGAACGAACTGCTGGCTCAAAAAAGCAGATTGGTGAAGCAATGTATACTATTGCGGGAAGAAAAAGCAATGGATTGAAAAAAACACTATGTCACAAGAAAAGATACTCATGCCAGTCAATAAAATCAAAGCTTTCATTCCTATTTGCATTGCATTAGCTGTATTTTTCTGTAATATATCATTTTACACAAACAGTTGTGTTAAAACTTGAAAGAAAATGCTAAAAAATTAATGTGCTTGTGGAAAACTTCAGCTGCAAGAAAAATTCAAAAACTTAAGAGAAACTCGAATGCTGTATTAAACATCACCATTGTCTTCCTCTCTGAAAAACAACAAAAATGAGTACCAACATTGCATATCTAGCATGAGTAATACAAATTTTATGAGTATTCTCAGATTTGAGGGGGCGAGATTCAAACAAGCCCTGGGGGCAATATCTAAACAGGGCCCATTTCAAAAAAAATTTCCCATTTTCTTGGCTCATAGCAAAAATCTAACACCCATGCAAGTTGAATTCAATAATGACCCTAAAAAGGTTTGCCCTAATCCAGTATGTTTGAAATTTATTTTAAATATCTATTACTTAGTGAAAAAAATCAAAAAATCTGATTTATCTGATTTTTTTTTCTAATCATGACTGTCAAGCCTGACAATCAAACTCTAGTTAATGAGAAAATAAAATAGTTTAAAATGACATTATACGTGCTGTTGAGGTACAATGTTGCCAAGCAAAAACATATCGTTCACAAAGATAAAAATTCTGCTGAGATTAAGCAAACTGTGACGTTGCTGCCAAATTAAAGTTACAGGAAAGATGTTAAAAAAACAAAATTACGCTGTATAAAGAAAACGACAGTAAGGACTTATATTAAACACATTCTGTAATATTCCATTCATTTTAGAGATGTTTCGGCTACTAATGCCATTTATTATCAAGCCTTTTCAAACAGAATAATATAGTAAGCTGTCAATATACAAAAATTGATTTTTAATTAACTTTGGATAATGCATTCCAGGCAATCAGTGAAAAAAAATAACCGTTTCAAATTGCAATTTTATAAAACAGAGCTTTTGTTTATGCTTCAGAGAGTATCACTTATCACCCGCTCACCACGTACCATTATCTTGATTAGAGCTCGACCGATATGACTTTTTCAGGCCGATATCCATATTTCGGAAATTTTTTAGGCCGATACCGATATCGATAACCGATATATATTAACTTATTAGCTATGAAGCTTTGTCACTATTTTTCAACAAATTTGACACTAAAAGCTTCACTAATCCCCATCCAAAGAAAGACTATGGCAAACACAAGCCATACTCCAGTATTATTCAATAAAAAAACAAACAAAAAATACAACCACTTGGCTATCATAGTCAAGAGCGATTGTGCTTGCTCTTAAAAATAAACAGTTTAAGGTAATTGTTCTAAGCCGGTATTTTATCGGTGGTAAACACCGATACGATATATCGCCTTGACCCTGATATCGACCGATATATATCGGCTGACCAATATATCGGTCGAGCTCTAATCTTTATTACAGTGTTGAGCACTCGTTCTCTAGGGACAGAAGTTGGGATTGTTTAAAATTGTCTGGGTTTAGTTATAAATTCAGAACAAACGTGTACTTGTGCAATGTGCAGGTTGACGTTCATCATCAGAAAGCGCAAATAGAAAGTTATAACAGGCATTATCATTGTAGACAATTAGTAGTAAACTGGAGGGCAGTTAGCAGCTTGATTTGAAGACTGCAAGATTCCTCAGCTGTATTGTGGCCAAGACAACCATAAATACAATTATTGGTCAACACATAATCACTACTGACTGATTATTGAACAAGCTCTATAATTATACAACCACATCACCTTTACTTCAGCATCACAAGCTTCTGTTTTTGTAAGTGAAATGTACCGGAATGAGGAAGTGTTCGGTGGCACTTCTGATGATTTTTCATCTAAACAGGTGAAAAAGAGTAAACTAATTGTAAACATTATTAATGTTGATCTAGCTTTGCAGCAAAAAACACTATGAAAGTTCAGAGCATAATGTTCGGCACATCAAAATATCTTATTATAAAACATAACACCAAAACAACTGGAAACTAGGGTGTTGCAGGTGCCCCAACATTTACCTATTTTGCTAAACTATTTTTTGGTACTGCAGTTTAATCACTAGATCATCAATACCATGTTTTAAAATTTTCATCAATGTTTACCTCCCCCGCCAGGCCAATTTTGAGGCCCTTTTTTCAAAAAGTTGCATTGTTTGCCACTAGAGGGCGATATGGATCAGCTGTGTTAATGGACATGTTTTTGAAAGATGCCCAATGTTAGTCTCCATCTTTTAAAAACAAATTGAATGAAATTGAGTCGTCCTAACCCACAATATTGCTTTTTTATTTCACTTTCAATAAACGTTGCTGCTACCAAGTGGTAAAAATTAAGACTAAATATATGAAATATTAAGCCTTTTGATGTTGAAATTAGAGCATATTATCCATTTCAAAACTGCAGAAGTACATTTTAATGAAACATTTGGTCAGTACCAAATACTGATTTATAGGTATTTTAGTAAAATTTTGCAAAACATTAAAATTGTTTTTACAAAACATTTCGTTTGGGTGGGATTATTACAGCCTCTTCAAGAATATTTCTACCAACTATTTCAAAAGTTCTTTCAACAGGTAATTTATTTAGTTCTTAAAATGCAGTACAGAATCAATTGTAGTTCATGAACAATGCTTACTTGACTAAACTAAGATTACTGAATGTTGCAACTGCACAGTATAGGCTTATTAGTTCACATACATTATGAGAGCCCGAACTACTGATAACGAACTGCAGATCACTTTGGTTGAATTCCAAACAAACGTTTTCTTAAAGCACGACTATGCTTTAGTGCATCTGCTACTATTGTATGGTACCATAATACGGTGAGCCACGTATCCTGTTTGTACGCAAAAATTAAAATTTCTGAAAATCATGGGATAAGAGGCATTGTTGGAGATCATTTCCAAGATTCAGTAAACTTATATTACTCACAATTTTAGATTTTGCAAACTGATGGCTTGTTCATATTTACCGCGATTGTTGATTGTGGAGATCCAGAGAATCAAACTTAGACTGAAGAAGTACAAAATGACAATTTCGTGAAAACGGTTCATTAATTATGAAACATGGAAAACATATCTTACAGTACTGCACTTTTGTTTCCAATCTTTTACGCAGTGACTTCATTTTGTATAGCAAAGTTTAAAGCAGGGTTGTTGAACTTTTTCTCTGGTTTTAATTTTCTAACCTACTTCTTTTTTTAAAAAACTGTCGATGGTCTTTTGAGACCAAAATTGATTTTATCTTTTCATTAGATTTTAAATAACGTTTAGTACTTTTTAATAATCATATTGACTGATTTCGGGTCCATTGTTCAAATTTGAAGTTGCAAATTTGTGTATTGTTTTTTCTACAACCAAACAAAAAATTTATTTTACAATTGCGTTTGTAAAACTATTGATCATTCTAGTCAAGGTATGAGGTAGTCGACTGACTGCAGCAGTTTACACATTCTTTGTTTCTGCGCAAAATCAATAACACAGGTACATTCAGTATCAGGGAGTCAAAATTTAGAATTGCATTCCCGCAGATATTAACGCATTTTTGTACAAAAAGTTCCAATTTTAATACAAAAACTTCCTCAAGCAGTTTAGATGTTTCGTTTCATGTTATCGACAGTTCTTTATTTCATGTAAAGATGCAACACATGCTGATGACAGGCCATAGACTTAAAATCTTCAAAATGCTGCAATGCTCTATCTCAAAGTAATTAAAAACTTCCATGATACAAGCATGAATTTCCTTTCCGATAAAGAGAGTCGTTGCTGGACTCCATGACCATAAGGTTCTTAGCATCTTTTCTGTTGCCTTCATAAACAAATGCTAATTAATTTCTAGTCTGTGCTGTTAACGAGGGATGAAATAAATTTATCTACTCTTGCCTGCTCTTGAAGGCCAGACATAGTGAGAACTTTGTGGGCATAAAGTGACTCCAAATGCTGAGTGAAAGGTTTAAAAAGATTAGGTGCAGGATTTCAGAAGCTGGTTATGCCAAAAATAACTTCACAAAAATTGTGTGTGGTTATGCCACAGCAAAAGTTACTATCTATAGCCTGCACATGCGCAATGACTCCACAGTAAGAGTGATCAAGCTGGTTACTGATATTCTTCACCTTTCACACAAAGAAGAAAATCTACAAAACCGTGTATTCGTTGTGGAAAACAAGACAATCTTAAAAAATCCCTAAACTTTGGAAAACGTCCTTTCCAATTTGTTTAATGTGAAGCTTCAGCATTGTTGCTGAACAAATTTTGCCATTTAAACTAAAGGAATAACATATTGCCTTGCCAGTTAAGTCAGTTCAGTTGAAAATCCAAAAAGTTAGCTCAAATTAATGAATGTTTGAAATCAAGTAAATCATAATGACCAATTTAAATGTTTTAAAACTAAGCATTACCTGCAAAATTTTACTTTAACACCTATAAATCAGTATTTGGCACTCACCAAATGTTTCATTAAAATGTACTTCTACGGTTTTGAAATGGATAATATGCTCTAATTCAACATCAAAAGGCTAAATCTTTGATATATTCATCCTTAATTTTCACCACTTGGTAGCAGCAACGTTTATTGAAAGTGTAATAAAAAAGCAATATCGTGGGATAGGATGACTCAATTTCATTCAATTTGTTTTTAAAAGATGGAGACTAACATTGGGCATCTTTCAAAAACATGTCCATTAACACAGCTGATCCATATCGCCCTCTAGTGGCAAAACAATGCAAATCTTTGGAAAAAAGGGCCTCAAAATTGATCTAGCAGGGGAGGTAAACATTGATAAAAATTTTGAAACTTGGTATTGATGGTCTAGTGATCAAACTGCAATACCAAAAAATAGTTCAGGTAAAACAAAGAAGTTTCTAATTTTTATGAGGCCCCTGCTACACCCTACTGGAAAGATAGCTTGACGTTTCGTGAAACTACTTTACACATTGTCAAAAGTAATGAACGGTAAAAAAACGCCAAGTATAAGCATTTAAAACAATAAAAAGAAGCAACATGGGTTTGGAAATAAATTGCAGAACAACTGTAATATGTATTGTGCAATTTGGAAGAGATTTGGTCTCAACGAAACCCAACAGAGTGCTCGATAGAGTCACAGCAGAATACACAGCAAAAATTCCAAAACGATTTTATTATGCAATTTTATTAGTTTAGAGAATTTATTATGCAAATTTGTGTAATTCGAAGCAAAAAAGTTGAATGAAGTAGCATTTTTAAGTGTTTGCAAAAATAAGAACGATTCTTACCTAGTTTTGGTTGATTTTGAATTCTAGTTGTGTCAGTAGGTGCAGCATTGGTGTTGATGCATGCAAACTTTTGAGGAGCAGCAAACTTAGGCTTAAATGTAGGCATTCCAAATAATCTCTGATCTATCCTGTTTAAGCTACCAAAACACAATGAATCAACAGTCACCTGGATTAGGAATTCTGACTGGATTAGAAATATGCGTTTAGATCAAACAAGGAAATCTTTCACAAATGATTGCTTATGTCAGTATCTATGGTAAGTCTACAGGACGAAAGAAGTAGGTTATACTGGTAGCTAAAATAACTTCATTCATTCATTTTTTTTTTACCACCACAAAAATAGTGAATGGATACTATCCAAAAAATAATATGTAGAGTCAGAAAAAGGAAGTAAGGACACAACTTTAGACGTTCAGACATGCACGGGATAATGAACACAAAACAAACAAGTTTTATTAATTTGGTTCCTAACCTATCACCGGAGGTGGGAAGCGCAAGTCATAAAAGTTGCACCGCAAGCACATACACAGCTACTCTAAAAATCTTGCGCTACAAGCGTTTCCACAAGCCCAAAAAAATAATTGCGCCGCAACCGTTAGCGCAAGTGTGACGATTGAAATGTACAATTTTAATTGACTCACTGCTCAAACCTCACTAGATTACAATACAAAAACAATATTCAAAACAAATTATGCACGCTACCAAATTAGTACACAAAAAATTATTGATTTCCTTTACAAAATACATGCATTTGAAAATGTGCATCGCTTAACCTCTTTGGGCGAAGAACATCTTTCCTCTCAACACTCGCACTCAAGGAACAGCGGTATTAAAAAATTTCACTAATAAAGTCTGCATGTGGTGGTAAGCGAACGACTTCACAGTCACTGTTTTTTTCTAGCGGCTCTTCAAGGAAATAATCCTTTACAAGCTTTGATACATATTATGTGCTTCTGGAACAATTAGCATCACTTTCTGACAAATGGAGCAGGCTAAAGCTCATCCTGGTTTTGTTTAAAGAAATTGAACCATCTAAGCATCACTTATAAGAGCTTTACTAATGCTGTCACTCCTGTTTGCAATATCTTTCAAGTTTTCCCGGACTAGCAAAAAAGTTGTAATCAATAGTTTTCGTTGTTTTTTGGTTTTAAATTATGTTAAAAAAGGACTGTCATGAGTAACGCAGTTAATGCCCAAAGCAAGTTTAAGATTGTTTAAAAACGACTAGCGTATTTCTAAAAAGACAATTACAAAAACAATTTTTCCGTTTAAAATTTGATTTTACATCCATTTTTTAACTTACTCAATTGGATTTTTTTTTTTAAATCAGCAAAAAATGTTTTAGAGAGAAACATTTAAGCAAAAGACCCTAGCTGCTATAAATCCAATAGAAGTATTATACGCAGCAGACGAGTGGAACTTCTCATGACGAGGCATTTATGAACCTTCCTCATCATAGGCGTAGCCAAGGGGGGTGAGATGGGCAGGAGGCCCGCCACTCCCCCCTAATTGTAATGCCAACAATGATAAAAATAATAACAACAAAGTGTTACGTTTTTTCAGTTTCAGTTTTTTTAAGCATTTTTGCGTACAATCAGTATACGTGTACAACAAACTAATATTAACGACCAGGTAGGTGGGCTGGGCCTCCTCTAATCAAATTTTTGCCATCCAATCCAAATGTATAACATGTACTCATGACAAAACAAAAATTTCCCAAGGCAAATATTCGATTGATTAATTACTCCTAAAATTATTGCAGGAGGCAATGCACTTTGCTTCTCCAACCTGGGCCAAGTCACTTACAACATTGAACCCCCAAATTCAAGATTTTAAACGTGTTTTGACTTGATCTTTAAGAAGTACTTAAATTGTAAAATTTTGCATGGGAGGACGCTTTTGCAGCCTTGACCAAATGCATTTGGCATGCGAAAGTACTTTAGTGAAGATTACGTAATTTCGTTGCCGAAAATGAATGAACACCAAAAAAAAGGTCTGCCCCGAAAATTGAAGTGTTTTTTGCCAAAATTACGTGACCAAAAAAAAGGTCTTCGTGGACAGTTGAAGTGTTTCTTCAAAATCACTTTTCCCCTGGAATTTGGTACTGTATACGGCTGGAATTTGTAGGTCTTTTTTGTCTGATTATCCAGCGCTCAAATCTCGATGTGGGGACGCATCCCCCTGCATCCCCCCCTACAATTTAAGCACTGTCTGTAAGTGAAGGAAAAACTCACCAATTTAACTGTTCAAATTGGCTTACAATTCTTAAAAGTTATTTTGAATAGCTTTAAAAACATGCGAAACAAGATCCAAATAGCATTAAAATAGCTATTTTTTTCCAAAAAAAAAATCCAAAACATCGCCCTGCGGCGGCCCCAGACCCCACCCTCCCCGTCTGTGATACATTTGGACTAAACTAGTACCACGTCTCCCAACTTATACAACTTTGGAAATCTTTTTAACTTTAGGTTCAAGTCCTTTTCTTTAGCAAAACCCTAGTTACATGCCAACCCTTGCACCGCCTTCTGATCCTCCATTCTACGGTATCTTTGTATCGTAAAAAGTCCCTCTTTTGGAAAAACTTTGATGACGTCATTACGTGTGATTTGTGGTTTGGCCTATTCCCCCAATCAAAAATCCTGGCTACCACAGGTGGAGTCCTCGAGAACGTTCTTGGCCTTGAAGACACATTTTGAAGTCCTTGGCCTAGGCCTCGAAGGTCAAGTCCTTAGCCTTGGCCTCGAAGCCTCAAGTCCTCAAAAAATGCTCTGTCCTCGGCTTGAGGACAGCGCTATTTTTTGAATGGTTAGAATTTTGTAGATCGCCTAAAAAATTTTTTGTAGACCGTTTTCTGTGAAGAGCGCCTGAAAAAATTTTTGAAGACCTTTTTTTTGAGATCGCCTGAAAAAAATTTTTGAAGACCTTTTTTTTCTTTGGAGAACACTTCTGTTTGTGTCCTTGGTCCTTGGCCTTGGCCTCGAGCATACCTCTGCTTGGCCTCGAGAGTGTCTGTCCTTGGAAGGGCTGTCCTGGGCCTCGGATTTTTTTGTGGCCTAGGCCTCGAGTCTTGTGTCCTCGACTCCACCTCTGCTGGCTATGCCTATGTACCTCGTCAATGTTTTTTTGTTAATTTTAATCACACTTGATTGAAAAACAATCATTCATAATCGTATTTGACTTGCACTTGCGTGATTGCGCTCAAAATTGCTAAAATACTTGCGGCGTCAGCGCAATCGTTTAACAATAACTGCAGTGCAAGCGCTATCGCAAGTGAAATAGTTGCGCCGCAATTATTGCAGCGCAAGTGCCCATCTCTGCTTATCACATCAGTTGAAATATGCACAGTATAAACTCAATAACTTTGAACAAAAATTAGATTTCGATGTTTAGCAGTTTAAGAAAGGAGCGTACAAGATTTCAAAAAAAAACAAATAAAAAAATTTATCGTATCCAAAACTGGGTTGGTAGGGATGAAAAGATAATAGGGTATATTAAGGCATATAACCATTAGTCTAGTCGTCACGAGCGTTCGAGAGCAAGTGAAAGACATATCTTTTTCACATATATTTTTGGAATCTGAATAAATGTAAATACGGCCTACCGATACTAAAGAATATTGAGAGTTTTAGGGAACAAACAAACATTAAAAGGAATACTAGATGATTGATAGGTTTTATTTTTCATTGTATAACAAATTAATTACAAGTTAATAATAAATTACTGCAATATTTACAAATATCAACAAGCTTTAAATATTAATTACACACCACTATAAATTTTGCAGTTCTGACTATACCGTACTTTTAACAACAGAAGTCAATTAAAATCACTCCTGACAATATTGTGCATATTGCAACATATGAAAAAAGCAACATGCAAGCTTATTCTTCTATTTTCATGTACAAAAACGAAAAGATAAAATATTAACCAACACCTTAACAATGTCATTAGCAGCATATCACTTTGATGCAATCCCAAAAATCCCAGGTTTGATGCAATCCCGAAAATCGTTCCTATACTTCATTTTAATTTCACAATGACAAAATGTAGTGAATTTTAATGCTAAAGGTCCAGATAACGAGTAAGGTCATACAGCACTGAATTAAGGACGTAACTACAAGTAAATCCTGCAGAAAACGTGCAGAATCAAAACAAAACTGCAGACTTTGACTAAAATAATACTGCAAGAAATCGACTATAATAATTAAAATATCGAACAAACAAATGGGGCAATGAAACAGGATCTCAACACCACTGCAACTGCACATGCAAATCTTCATCAACTTTTATAGCACAAAGCATTTCTGAAAATCCTTTTGTGGCACAAAAAACTAAGTTGTAAAAGTCGTAAAAAACGAAGTTTTACAAATACCATATGCTCGTTTTACCACTTGATCTTGATTAAGGGCCAGTTTGAATAACCGCTCAAGTGAACAGAACATAAAAATAAATAAGGGCCCGTGCTTGAATACCCACCCGATGTAAAAGCTGATTTTTCAGTGGTAGAGAACAATAGGAAGGAAATAAGAAGCACTTTTGTCACAATGCTGTTGAATTTTAAGCGCTGGTAGATATCACTCACGCCTTAGGCGTCCAATAGCATAACAGATAGCATTGATTATGTCACAGAAAGCAGACTTTCTTTTAAGAGAAAGCAGACAGTAAAAGAAAAAGGATTAATGTTGTGAAATATTTGTCTTCAAACATACTGTAATTTTTGTGTATACGGGTAATTTTACTTTGAAAATAACAAGCGTCTGTGCTTGAATAAGGGCCCGTTTGAATAAGAGCCCGGTAATGAGTTTAGTTGAAATAGATATGGGCCCAGGCTACAAAACGAGCAAATACGGTAGATATTTTGCTGGTGCTTGACTTTGGGTGATGTCATCAACTTTTGTTATTTTATCCTTTTCTTTAAAATCAGCAAGCTGGTCATTACCGGCCAGTTGGTCAAGCGGTAACTTGTTCGTCTCTGGAGCGGGAGGTCTGAGGTTCAAATCTCGAGCCGGTCAAATCGGACACAGTGTTGTCAACGGTTTGCCATCGCTGCGTCATTTCTTCGCAAGAAGCTGTGTTGCCCGGGCGCAATGAGGCAGAGATGGGCCCTGCAAAATTGTTACACGCTTCGGCGTAGTACAGCAAGTACAATGAAAGATTTGATTCGATTTGATTTTGATTTGAAGCAGGTCATTTCGATACACTTGTACTTTGGGAAGTTTTCTGGATGAGCTTCGAGTTGGCAAAGTTGACGGTCGTTTTAAAGCTGCTATAGTGTAGATAGTTGGCACTGGGTTTTAACTCCAAGTTCAGCTTTTTTTGTTTTTCATTTTCAGTGATCAAATTTCTTCAAAATGTTAAATGCAAATTACAGAATTTGACCTTGGGGACCATTCTGCGCAATTAAAAAAATCTTATCCATTTCTTCAGCAAATCAGGTTGATCAGAAGGAAATGAAAATGATAATACAGTACTGTCTTGTGTTCTTTTTTCAGATTTTGATGCACATCCAGATTTACAACCATAGACAACACACTTGTTCAGTGTTCAGTATAACCTAATCCAGTTTGCATTTAACACTGACAAGCATAAAAACAAAGAAATTGCAGACGATAAAACCTGCTCAGTGAAAAAACACATTCAGTGACCAAATTTCAGAGCTTGTGCTGATAAGAAAACTAATCAGTAGGTAACGATATTATATTTATTTACAATTCCAGATTAATTCATATTAAGACTTTTAAATCTAGAAACTGTAGAACTCACCAGTAACATAGCCAGGTAGGGAGGCGAGGGCTATAGTCACCCCACTAGCCTGCCAACCAAAATGCAGAATATGGAAAATAGCACGTTTGCAGTACTTCTGAGACTGTCTTTTGCACTGAAATAAACTCAAAACATAATTTAAAGCATATTTTGAAACATGTATTTAGGGGGGGGAGCATTGTCAAAATTAAACTAATTTGTCAAAAATAAAACTCATAAATTAGAAAAAAACTGTAAAAAATGGCCAAAAATTGGTAATCAAATTTGATCTCTCATTGAAAAATGCTTAACATAGGTTTCATCAAAATACGAGGGGCATTCAAAAAGTAATGCACTCAAAAGCAATGCTCGTACAGGATTTAACCAATCTTGTTTGTATTTGGCACAAACGTGATAGGACATATCTTTTTGCGATTGTTATATGTTTTTTTTTGATTTTCAGATTTTTAAAGCTTAAACTAGATTTAGAAATGGCTGCCCCTCTTAAAGCTCGTCAAAAGCAAAATGCAAAAGCAAAATTATGGCCACTGTTTTTTTGGATTCTCAAGATGTAATCCTTGTGGATTTTTTACCGAAAGGGGAAACCACTATCTCTGAGGTATATAGATTGAGACTCTTAGGAAGCTCAAAGCAAAAATTCGACGTGTTTGGCCCGACCTGAACATGGCAAATGTGCTCCTCCAGCATGACAATGCACGTCCTCACACAAGCATCAGGACCATGGAGGCCATCACTTCATTTGGATGGACTGTGATACCACATCCGCCATATTCTCCTGATTTGGCACCGCCAGACTACCACCTCTTTGGTCCAAAGAAAGAAGGACTCCGGGGCATTCGGTATCGCAATGACTATAAAGTGAAAACTGCTGTCTTGAATTGGCTTAGACATCAACCGGCTGAGTTCTACAACACTGGTATACATGCCCTCGTTCATAGATAGACTGTAGCTCTTGAGGAAGGTGTAGACTATGTGGAGAAGTAAACATGTAATCCTCACACTTGTACCTTTCTTTTGATGTATAATACATGTTGCTACTGTAACTTGTTTGTACATAATAAAGTTGGGTGCAATTCTTTTTGAATGCCCCTCGTACATATAAGTTTAAAAATAGGGGGGGCTAAGCAGTACCAGTCAATTATCAATCACTTCTCTCAAACTTCTTTCCACTAGCCCCCTGATTATATCTTTCTCTACAAAATATAGACGAATTGGATTACTCCGTGAGAGTTTGATTAGACTACCGGTAAAGGATTTCATGATTTGCCAGCTTGTAAATAAAAAAATTCTAGCTATAGCAGTATTCTAGCTATATTGATTACATATTCTAGCTATGTAATTCTAGCTAATTCTAGCTGTATTGAAATTTTACCTATAGCTACCTTCCACATAACAAATCTATGCAACTAGTATTATCATGATTTACACTGCTAATTTCTATTCGACATTTTAATAGCATTAATTTTAATCAAAATACGCCTAAAATTAAGTAATTTTTGCCAAAAAACATAACATTTTTAAGCACTGGAGGCTTTGCCCCATGACCCCCATGCCTCCTCTCATTGTAGTTTTGGCTACAGTACACTCCTGTAACTCTAGATAAGCTACAATAATTCTAATAGTGCCAAACAACTTCTAAGTTTTTTAACAAAACAAGCTTTTTAAGTAAACAGAAAAATAGTTTTATAGTTCTAAAACTGTTTTGGCTATTTTCTGATTGCCAAGCAGGTTTTACACCGATAGTTATTCTTAAGGCCATGTTATTCTCTGTTTTTATTACTACAGCCTTAGTCATGCTTTAAAGAAACTGTTTGCTATGCTTGAAAAATACAGTTCATGTTTTTATTCTTTTACCAATAGTGAGTGCTATTGAAAATGGAGAGAGTTTTGTAAAGCTTTCTTTTTAAAAATCTTGGTTTCTTACTTTCTGAAACCATTCCAAGCAAAAATCATACCGCAGCCTTAAGTACCACCTTATGATAAATATTACATATAGACACCAACTTAGCACAGGATTTACTAGGCTTTGAAACTAAGCTTGTTTTTATTTTGTTTGATTTTCAATTACCCTAGTGCGCCTTGTTTGTCTCCCTTCATCTCAAGACTGAAGCGGTCGTTTCTGGCAGAAATAGGTTGCTTGTTTATCAGAAAAGTGGCCTGTCAGCAGCAGCGCATTGAATGTGAGATATCATGCTGTATTCTTCAGTATGCTGTGACGTACTTTCAAAATCGCCAATGTTTTACACAATTTTTGGTGATTTTGGGTAATATCAACAATTCCCCACAAAAGGGACATTGATTTTTGCGCTAAAGTACGCTTGATTTTGGCTTTAAAAAGCCTATTTTTAGATGTAGTACACAATTGATTTTAGATTCAGAAAAAGGACAAAAATTTTAGCAAACTTTTCGTAAAATAACTTTAGGTTTGTTGAACTTTTCATAAAATAACTTTAGTTAGTATTATTGCGTCAGAATATGGTAGATTGCATCATGACATGGTAGATTGATTGCAAATTTTTACAAAAACTTTTTACTTGGGGAGCATATCGTTAGCTATTACAGCCAAAGTTGACGGAATATGTCAATAAAAGTTAGTACATTGCAGAACAGTTTCATCTCGACACAACGAAGCCAAGTTTATATTTTTGATGTCACTAGCCAAAACTGCGCCGTGAAACATAAAACTGTCTAGATTCGCTTTTCAAACATTATGCATGTAAAAGCGAATATTTGGATCACGATGCTGCGGTTTTCGTTAACAAAACATTAAAGAAAATCAGTTACAAATCGAAATCACACAAAAATGACGTTTGTATTACAATTGTTTTACAGTTTGAATAAACAAGAATAAATTTTGCTTTAAATTAAAGAATAAATTACGAACAATTTCATGCTTAACGCAGCAAAATTTTGAGAACTTTTTCATTCATATTGCTGTTACAACACTGTCGAAGTGGCAACACTAAATGAAGTAAGAGAAAAATTGTTCATTTTGAATTGCAATATCTTGAAAATAGCACAACATAGAAACTTCAATTGTGGTGAGAATGCACTTTTAGGTTTATCCCAACATTTTGGTCAACAGTGAAAAACTTGACTTGAATGCCCTTTTAAATTGATTTAGTAATTCAAATTGTAAAATCAAATTTAAACCGTAATATTAAATTTCATTTGTATATAATTTAACTTCTACCATATTTTTCGGATTATACAAGGCACACCTAAAATTGCAAAAAAAATTGAAATTTAATGTACACATTGTATTCAAGCATGCCTTATATGTGAATCAGACTCTCTTTCTCTTCATGATTTAATGTAAAGCTCTGTTACAATTATTGACAGCTTTACAAGTTTTATTTCATTAAATGCGCCTTACTTAATAAAGTGATAGAAGCTTTCTGTTGCAACTGTGCCTTATACTCCATTGCTACAGCGCACCTTACAGTCCAAACAATCCAGTACAAACAGTTAGCTAGGTCTTCAGCCACAATAAAACAGAAAAACTGTTAAAAACTGTCTACACAAGGAACAACACAACAGAAAAGAAGAGGGATTTGATTTGGGTGGTTTCAAAACAAAAAAGGTTTGAATTTAATTGAATATAGTGAATTGTAAGAGCATTACAGATTAAATAGTTTTGCGGAATGTCGATTACTCAAGTTTAGGAGTAGCCGATTACTTGGAGAAAGACTAAAAAAAGAAAAAATGCTAAGCAGAATGCAACAAAAATTGTAATAAAAAAATATCAAAGTCAATCCACATATTGGACTGTTGAGACAAGTTTATTTTTAGTTTTCTTTCTGAATTTGAAGCAAGAATTTTCTTTAATTGGTTTTGGGATTTTATTCCATAACTTTACATCAAAGTAGTGTAGTGATTCTTGGCATAGGCTTGAGATATGCCAACATGAAGCAAAAACTAGTTTTTCTTTGTTTTTGTCTAGTATTATGTGAATGAACTTTATCAGTTATTACATACAAACAAACTAAAATTAAGAGAAGCTTAATTGTTAAAAATTTTATGCATAATTTTTTCTATTTCAAATTTAAACACAGTAGGTGGGCACAGCTAACGCAAAAATTAGCTTCACTAACAAACATTTTTCATTAGCATAAGCTAACACAAATTCATGCTAACTAAGCATAAGATTATAATTTGAGACATAAACAAAAAAATCAATTTTGTAGCTAGAAGCAATCATTTCAATAATTGCATTTTTTTAGTTGATCAGCCAATTTACACATATTGTATCTCCACAATTTTCAAAAGTTAATTTAACACCAACATACTGTCATGGTTTTGGGCCCATGCCCAAAACAGTAGGGTGTGGTGAAAAACAAATATTTTGAATTTTAAAAACTAGTGTTCATATATATCCCCAAATGTGAGGTAAAAGCCATAGGAACCAATTTGGGATGGTAAACCCTGTAGTGACCATGCACATCTGCCGAGCGCAAGAAGAATAGCGAATTTGCCCATATCTCAAGAATCGGTTAAGCTAGAAACCTGGTTTTTGACTTAAAAAATGCAGAAACATCACTTTTATATCCACTCCAACAAAACTTTTCTTTCTAAACTGCTTCAAAAAAAAGTTATAAGCAAAAAACATCTTTTTGATGAAAAACATACATTTTTGCATATGTAGCAAGAGTGCTCTTACAAATTTTTTCTGTATGTTCTATGTTATTGTTAATAACAAGAAAAATTTTAAATGAGGTTAATACATCACTTGAAAATGGCATTGCATAAAATTACTTAGGTAATTTAATTTAATATTTGTCATTGTGTAATTGTGCAGTATCCGGTTATTGTCACATATCACTCATTGCTATGGGTCATATTGTACAATGAATGGATATTGCAAGACAAAACGAATTTCATTAATACTGTCTTTGTATGCTTTGTTCACTTGCTATATATATAGATACCGCTGCTTCGCTTTATTTCATCATTATTATTATTTATTAATTAAATATATTCCACTTGTGCATAATAAAAGAAAGTTGAGACTCATTGCATGCGGACTCACCAAATTGGTGCCCCGTGTAAGGAGCCCCTAAATTAGACCTCCTTAGACATTTTGTAAAGATTGGAACCTTTTTATACTCAAAAGTGAGACACCGTCATCCTGCTTCATGTGAACTCACAAGCGCCTAGAAGCAGAGAAAGAGAAGACAAAAAAAAAAAGTACAGCATACTTTCGAAGCAAGAAACAAAAGAAGATAGAAAAACTCACAAGAAGACTTTATTATAGTGAGAAAAAAATTGCTGTCCAACCTGATTAACACTGAGTAAATAACAATTTAAGCACTTGACTAAACTTTTGAAATAACTTTCAAAGCGGTTTAAAGCAAATATATCCGTCCAGACCTTACCGGATCGAGAATAGTGAAGCCGCCAAGTTATGGCAAATGGTAAATAGCGATTAAAAACTAGACAGGAGTTTGCCAGCAAACCCAGTGAATGAACAATGCATAGCTAATGCTGTGACGCTCAAAAGTACTTTTCGTCTACAGTAAAATCAGCAATTATTCAAAAATATCTGATTACCGTATTTTCCGACTAATAAGCCAATTTTCTAGACCTAATTTTTTAACCGAATTTTCCAGGGTCGGCTTATTCGGCAAATACGCCTTGAACCAGACAATACTGGAGATCAAAATGTCACTGCACGTCAATTCACAGCACTTTCTACTATTTCGCACTTTGCACTACCATATCTTGCCCTCTGCACGATTGGCATCATATTTGCACGCGCGATTAAAAGAGATAAAATTTGAGTTTTCTGCTTCAAATTGCCACAAAACATTGCAATGCCAGGCACCAGATTAATCTGGTGCTGCACCACACCGATCAAATTTTCTGCCCTGGCTTATTGTGCGGTGATATGGTAAAATCTTCATTTTGGGAGCAAAAAGTTGGTCTCGGCTTATTCGACGGGTCGCCTTATTAGCCGGAAAATACGGTATCCAATTGTACGATACACATTATTTGTTACATTACTATTACTCACAACTGCTTGAACGCTTTGGTAGAGTCCTGGGGTGCCAAAACTTAGTGCAAAACCTGATGACTTGGTAATGATTTACTAGAGCTTAAAACTGCTTTAATGATAAATATAGAAAATTAACTGCTTGCTGGTGAATTCCAGTACATCACCCAGCAAGGTAACTAAAGCCATTGCCGTTTAAGTTGAGTATCACCGGACTCTGCCTTAACTGGTGTGAGATACACATCATCAACATAGCATAGACACAAATTTAGTTCCTCTCATGGGTACACCTTCGTTCTGACTTAGATATCGGAGAGATCACAAGTTGTGGTACTTTGTACCAGCTATTTATTTAGACGCAATGTGAATGGTGTGACTCACATTGCTATATGTTATGTATAACTATTTTGATGCATAAGTATCGATTGCAAAATTGTTATTGTCTTGATGCTATGGCCAGCTGCTACTTGAAAGGATTTACGGACCAGGTGAGGTTTCATTTTCAGGGTGGTTTTTCTTTCCTCACCTTGCTCCGTTGAGCTAAACATAGTTTTGGGCCAGTCGTGCCACCCATTGACCACCTACGTAACTGTGCCTGGCCTTGCACTGGTCACTGTCCCTCTCTTTTCTCTTTATCAATCATTTGAACAACTACTCCAGCCATTAGTTTTTTTTTCCATCTTGTGTGCCTGAGTGTATGTTGCTGAGTGTGATTGATTAGGCCTACAATGTACTTAAGCTAGTGTGACAGGTGTAGCAACCATGCAAATAAAAATCGCTTTTTTGTGTTCAGTATCCTCTGCATGTCTTAACGTCTGACGTTGTGTCGCTACTTCCTTTTCCTGACTCTACGTGTCATTATTGTGTTACAATGCATTTGCTATTGTTGTGGTGGTCAAGAATAAAAAAAGAATGAATGAAATGAATGAATGAATGAATGAACATAGTTAAACACATTTCTGTCAGCAATATTGTAGGTTGAACTAATAGAAAAATCTTAATAGTGTAGTGAAAATCCTATCGAATCAAATTACGTGCTAAACGAACATCTTAAGTGATTAACAACAATTTATCTGTTAAAGCTTCCACCATTAGTACTATAAATACATATATCTTTGCTCAAGTGTAAATTCAAAATGCGTACAAAGCTATTGTGTAATGTCTAGTAAATATATTTATTTACATAACACACTCTGCATTGTATTGGTCCCAGATCTACGTTTTAGCCTTAATAACAACAATTCTAAACTTCTATCCCAAACAGACGACTATTTGTATTTTTAATTCTTTGTTTTACAAATATGTACAAAAAAACGGTTTTAGCTTAAATGAAATGTAAAAATTTCCGTAATCTATTTATTTGGGAGTTCTCGGGTAGGGGTGTTACCTCTTAACCATACCAAAATATTTATTTCTTAAAGACTTAATATTGCAAGCAATTAGCTCTCTAACAAGTGATTTAAAGAAATTGATTCAGGAGTGGTTCGATTTTCAGTTTTCTGAGGGAGCGGTACCCTTACACTATGTCAAAATATTGTTTAATAGTCAATAATATTAAAAACAGTAAGGTTCCCTGTTTAGCCATTCGAAAAATTGAATTTTGAGGGTACATTTGGGGGAGGGGAGTTCTTAGACAAGTACCCCCAAACTATGTCAAAATATTTGTTCGTTAAATATCTGCTGATCTCATAAAACACTGGCACCCTAGCTTAAGCTGTTCAAATCATTTATTTTATGGGGGTCCATTTGGGGGAGTCCCTGAGGGGGTGGCACCCCCAAACTATGTCAAAATATTTGTCAGTTAAATATCTGCTGATATCATAAAACACTGGCACCCTAGCTTGAGCCGTTAAAAGAATTGATTTTTGGGGGTCCCCAAGGGGTGGTTAATATCTCCCCCAAACTTTGTCAAAGTATTTGTCAGTTAGATATCTGCAGATATCAAATCAAACTGGCACCCTAAGTTAAGCCATTCAAACACTTGATTTTTTGGGGTCTATTTGGGGGTTTCCAGGGGGGTGGTCCCCCCAAACTATGTCAAAATATTTGTCAGTTAAATATTTGCTGATATTATAAAACACTGGCACCCTAAGTTAAGCCATTCATGAAATTGATTTTTTGGGGGGTCCATTTGGGAGATCCCAGAGGGGGTGGCACCCCCAGATTATGTCCAAATATTTTTCTGTTAAATCTCTGCTGATAACATAAAACATTGGCACCATAGCTTGAGCCATTCAAAAAATTGATTTTGGGGGATCTATTTGGGGGATCACTGGGGGCACCCCCAAACTGTCAAAATATTTGTCTGTTAAGTATTTGTTGATATCAAAACAAACTGGCACCTTAAGTTAAACCATTAAAAAAATTTACTTTTGGGGGGTCCATTTGAGGGAGTCCCCAGGGAGATGTAGTGCCCCCAAACTATGTCAAAATATTTTGTTTGTTAAGTATCTCCTGATATCAAAACAAACTGACACCCTCCTTTGAGCCATTTAAAAGATTGATTTTTGGGAGGTCCATTTGGGGGGGTCCCCGGGGGGATTGGCACCCCCAAACAATGTGAAAATATTTGTCTGTTAACTATCTGCTGATATCAAAAAAAACTAGCACCCTAGCTTGAGCTGTTAAAAAAATTGATTTTTAAGGGCCCGATTTTGGGGGGTCTCTGGGGGAGTTGCCCCAAAAAATTTTGGGAGAAAAAATTGCGCTTGCAGCTCAACAACTTTAACACAAAAATTAGATTTTCATGTTTTCTGGTTTAGGAGAAGAGCGTACAAAATTTAAGAAAAAAAAAAGGAAAAAAAGAAGAAAAATAAAAGAAAAAAACTCATCGCGGCCAAAAGTGGGTTGGTTGGGATGAAAGGGTATCTTGACCTATTGCCACGAAATTTGATACAAACATACAACTCATTAATCTCAAACTGCTGTCAAAATTTCATGTAACCAGATCAAACCACTCTTGAGTTATAAGCAAAAGTCTGAAATTTCGCACTCGTTAGTTGAAAAATGGCTAATCAAAAAAGAAAAGGACACGCAATGCGAGCGTCGGTTGTTCCAATTACTTTTATTTTGCTGAATTTTGGCATTGAGCAAACAAACAAAAAAATGAGCCTAAACCCAACAAGAACTTTGCAAGGTTTGTGAAAATTGCCATCATGCAATGCATACCAATGGAAACA
Source organism: Trididemnum nubilum (assembly GCA_963965965.1). Taxonomy (NCBI): domain Eukaryota; kingdom Metazoa; phylum Chordata; class Ascidiacea; order Aplousobranchia; family Didemnidae; genus Trididemnum; species Trididemnum nubilum. Next base: position 22,514,380 of record OZ014486.1, read on the forward strand.
ACAGAGGCTTATAAGTTTGCATTTCACTGACTCAGCAAGCATAAGTCATTTCTTTCTCATAGCTTGAACAATTTTCTTATAGTCTCAGGCTTAAGACAGAGCAATTTGAAATTTTTAGCAAATATTTATGTAAGCAGGGTGGTAAAAGGATAAACCCTTGGCCCAAATTGACAAAAACTTGATACTATTGCCATATTACTGAACTGTTTTGTGATTGTCATCCGCATGTAAGGCTTATATGATTTCTGAATTCGTAATGCATCACATCTGTGTTATCAATCCTGACTCCTTATCTACCACAGTTAAGCTGTGCAAGAAATGTAAACGTAGTTGTATCGATAATGGGTGTCCAATAATTGACCTTTCTAATGTATGAATTACATTTGCATATTTTCCTCTTACCTTTGTATTTGCTGAAATTCATCGCGCTATAATCAAGTTTACGGCTACTCTAATTCTGCTCATGTCAAAGAAGTTTTAAGGATGAATAGCAATTGCCGTGACTCTGTGAAATATATCTTGTGCAACCAGCAGAGTTACTGAATGTTTATTTCATATTGTTGTTTATGTATTTTTAATATTGTTTGATTCTGAGCAAAGTCTCAATGATTCTTTTAAATATATTGTGCTGAAGGGCAAGATGAAAGCCCTATATAATGTGTTGTTTGCATTTTCTGTGCTAAAATGCGCTATGTCTTTCTGAGAGGAATAATCACATCACTTACTTCTAGTCGCATAGACGTAGAAAATCGCATTTTTGCTGTCATATTTCAGATTTTAATGCATTAAACATTTTATTTCCAGTTTTGGCATTTCTACTCACTCCTTTTTTAATCTTTATCGGTTTTCTGTGTCGCAATTTTTCAAGATCTGTGTTTATGTGTTGTTTAATGTCATGATTTTGAAATCGACTCAAATCTGCATTACTTTTTGTTGACTGATGTGTATGCTGGAATTGCTTTGGGGGCTTTGTCGGTCGTCATACCCATCATTCTGAGGGGAAGGTCTGTGGTGACCCAGTGAAATTAATATTTGTCATTGTGTAATTGTCTGCAGTATCCGATTATTGGCACATATCACACATTGGTAATGGGTGGCATTGCATGATGAACACATATTGCAAGACAAAATAAATTTAATTAGTGTTGTCTTTAATTAGTTTCAGTAGCTATACATATACCGCTGCTTTGCTTTATGTTGTTATTATTGTTAGTTGTTGGTTAAATATATTCCACTTGCGCATAATAAAGGAAAGTTGAGAGTCATTGCATGTGAACTCACAAAAACAAACATTTTCACATATGTGATAAGTAGAACAAGTTTTTGTGCACTAAAATTTTTAAAAAGTTGCATTTATTTTTAACAAAAGTTGCTCTAAAAAGGCATTTATTTTTAACGAAAGTTGCAATAAAAGGTTGGATTTAGGCTTATGCACAAGGAGTTTAAACAACACTGATCTTATAGCTACTCACTAGTTACCTACCACAAAGATATATTTTTCAAATAACCTTACCTTGGTCAAAATAAAGAACAAAACACAAGCCACTTTTCTACCATCAAACCAACCAAAAAGAAAATCATGCATGTAAGTGTTGCCATCAAGCGAAATGAAAAGCTATTAAACTGGCAAAGGGGAAATTGCTATAGTTTAATTATTCAAGAGATTTATTAACATATATTGCTAGATACTTCCAAACACTGTCCGGAGAGAAATGGCGATCTATGACAACAGTTTTTGCAGCATGCTGAAACTTCGCTCCACACAGCTTGAAGATGCTTGGCAGTTTAATAATTTTGCATACAGTTAGGGGCTAATGTTTGGCTGGGTCATTTCTGCAACGGGTCCACAGCCCTGGTTCTGACACTATGGTACTTAGTACAACTTGTACGATTGTAGCTGAACCTTCTTATGATACCAACCGTTGCATCATAGATAACATTAAGACAAAGTCAAGACGTCACAAAGCTCGTTGTTACACAATTCAAAGACAATACCAGAATTAAACTGAAATACTGTAGTTTCAAAGCATATTTTTCAAAGCACATCTTTTACATTTTGCGTAAAAATTGATAAAAGTTGCCGTAAATAGTTGCAAGTAAAATCGAAAAAAGTTGCAAAATAAAATTTATGGAAACAGCTTAAAAAATTGTACTATCTAAAGTCTGAGTGTTTCGGAAGCTGTCAGAAGCTGTAAAAAAAAAGTTGCAAAAACTTGCACTAGTGACAAGCGCTTTCTTTGAAATTTTTTTGTACGTTTTATGTTATTGCTAATAACAAAAAATATTTCAAATGAGGTTAGTATATCACTAGAAAATGGCATTGACTAAAGTTAACATAGATAAGTAAATAGGCATGCAATACAAAGCTCTGATCACATATTTGTATTCAGATTGCAATTAGATTTAAATTTTAAATTTTAGATTTAAATTTTCGTAAGTGCAATTATCTTAAAAAATTACTAACACAAAATTTATCTTGGTCTTTGATATAAACTGCTCACCCATAGGTGGGCAAGTTAATGCAAAATGGTAGCTTCGTTAACCACTAGTCCGTTAACAAACTTCATATCTCCGTTAAAGTTCATACATTATTTTTAGCTTTAATTAATGGGTTAATGAAGTATGCTAATTCATCAACATTTTGAGTGTAATTTACATTTCTTTTTATTCACTCACTTTTAGAACACAAAATGGCACGGCTGAGCTGATTGTAAGGAAAAATTTATTGCTATGGTGGTCTTTTTGTGTGGTACATTTTTCAGTCTAATCTACTTTCAAGATAAAAATAGCTTCAAACGCACTAACAAAGCTGCAAGCATAACCTTTTTAGAAATTGAGAAGAGTGTTAATCAATATACCTATGAAGCTCCAGGTTATTATTTGCCAGAAAAACGAGTTTCTTTCTTTGCTTTTTCTGTAGAACTCGTGCTAATATGCAACGAGTGTTACAAGTGCAAGCTGGTTTGTACTGATATGATGAATGAATGGTGCAAGAAATTAACGATGAAAACCTTAACATAAGTTAAGCAACCTTAACCAAAGTTAATTTAATCTGTTAACATAAAAATGCATTTAATGGATTTACGAGTTAATGTAAAAGTTAGCTTCATTATTAACAGATTGTGATTAACGAATTTTTTCCCACCCATGTGCTCACCCTATGGCAAATTAAAAAACATATTATCACCAAAAAGATTTGTCCAAAAAAGATAATTTAAAGACTACAATAAATGGTTGTTATTTCTAGGAGGATTGCACTTAAAAAAATTTGAAGCTAAATAGTGGCAGCAATTGTAAAAAAAAGGTTAAAAGATTAACTGCTGAAAGTCAGATTTAACTTTGGCACCACCTCAAAATTTGTGAATTGTAATAAATTTTGAAGTAATGAGGTGCTAAATTTGAAATTTGCCAAACTGTATAATTGGTAAGAGGCTAATATTCTAATCATAAAAATTGCAGCCAACGTAATGGAACATAACCATATAAATCTAAGAAATAAAGATACAAAATGAACTTACAACCGTTTCATTGGCTGTAATTTTTTATAATTAAAATTTAAAATAATGTGTAAATTCAATTGTTTATCAAGTGAAAATATTATAGTAGATTTAGTTCATTTATGTAATATTAGACTACACAATTTAGGCTGAAAAGAACTATGTAAACAAGAAAACAAGCCCCTTCTGGTACCACCATAACAATATGCATGGTGGAGAAGTTTTCGAAGCTGCTACGTCATTTCCACCAGGTAAATTGCCAATAAAAAGACAAGCAATTGAGCATTTGCTGAATTTTCCTGATTATCAAAACACTTGTCGCAGCAAGGAATGTAGCCAAGTAGTGCATGAAAGATGGGTATGGTGTAATGCCTGCCAATGATGTGGGTATGGTGTAATGTCTACCCATGCTGTGGATAAACATTATTACAATAGCAACCATATCAATCTTTCATGCACTTCTTGGGCAACATTCCTTGCTGCACCAAGTGTTCAATAAATCAGGAAAATTCAGCATTCGTCCAACTACTGGTCTTTTTATTGGCAATTTACTTGCGGGAAATGACATACCGGTATGGTAGCAGCTTTAAAATTTCTCCACCATCCATTTTCTTATAGTGGCACCTGAATGGGCTCCTTAACATAAGTTCTTTTCAGCTTTAATTCTATAGACCAATGTTACATAAATTGACTAAAACTATTGTAATACTTTCATCTGATAAACATAATGAATTTTCCTATCACTTTAAATTTAGCACTTACCGGTAATTACGGTACTTTAAAATTCAATTCATAAATTTTGAGGTAATGCAGAAATTAAATCTGATTTTCAGCAGTCAATCTTTTAGCTTTTTTTTTACAACTGCCACGACTATTTAGCCGGTAGGCTATCGGTAATGTGTAAATCTAGGAAATATGGTAGATAGCCTAGGCCTACAAACAGTAGCCTACTGGTAGATACCGGTAGTACCTATGTTACACGCCAAGTAACCAATAACCCTAAATCTAACCTAAACCCTAGCCTCCTATGCCTATAACCATCGAGAGATAGACTACAGTACTGAAAGGGTACCGAATCAGTAGCCTAATCTTCTAAAAATGGTCTTCACCTTCTAGCCTACCGGTAGGCCTAATTCTTTTGAGAAATACCATCCCATTTTAAGGTGCAAAGAATGGTGCTTTCCGAAAAAAAGAAAAAGTTTTAGACCCTATTCAACTCCTGTTTCGGGACGCTTTAATCAAAAAAGACCGCTTTTGGCGTTTTTTCTCCAAAATCTGGTGCTTTTTAATGCGCTCTTGCTGGGAAAACTGGACTAAAAAGCAAATCAAATTTAAAAAATTTTACCTAACTTACTGTAAATCGAAACCAACAGCCCTAACTCCAACTATAGTTACCGGTACTAATTAAATATTACATCAGAGTAACTACTTGGCCTATGCCCCAAGGAAAAATTAAAAATATAACAGTTAGCCTAATTTGGGTCAAAAGATCCCAGAACCATTCTGCCGTTCTAAATTTATCACTTGAAATTTTAGCCCTGTTTTAGCGGAAACAAAAATAACCAGAAGAGGGCAGTCATGATATCAAAGCTAAATTTAATTTTATGAATTTGTAAAAGGTTCCCGCTGACGTGATTTTATGGCATTCACGTGACCAAAAATCGCAGTACGGTACGTAAGTACGGTACACTTCAATGTTTGGTAAGATGTACGGTACGCGTTTTTTTGTAATGGTATGAGTACGGTCAATGCCGTCGTCAGAGCAAACGAAGTAAGGGGCAGAACACTTTATTTTCGTTGCCAATAAAAATACCAAACAAAACACAGAATTGCACAATGATAAACAGCTACGGGAAGTTGCAAAGAGACCAATGGTCTTTAAGTCAAGCAGCAACCCAGGGAAATACCTTAATTAGTTTCAAAATATTACACTAAAATCAGAGCTGGGCGTTTAAAAAACACATCGTAAAGCGCAAGCGCAAATTCCGCAACCAAAAATTTTCTACTTTAAAGCGCAAGCGCAAATTCCGCAACCAAAACTTTTTAAGCTCGAAGCGCAAGCGCAAATTCCACAACCAAAAATTTTTAAGCTCGAAGCGCAAGCGCAAATTCCGCAACCAAAATTTTTTAGGGTTAAAGCGCAAGCGCAAATTCCGCAACCAAAATTTTTTAGGGTTAAAGCGCAAGCGCAAATTCCGCAACCAAAATTTTTTTAGCTTAAAGCGCAAGCGCAAATTCCGCAATCAAAATTTTTAAGCTTAAAGCGCAAATGCGAATTTCGCAACCAAAATCTTAAAAGCTTAAAGCGCAATTGCAAATTCTGTAACAAAAATTCTAAACGTTTTATAGCGCAAACACAAATTCCGCAACCAAAAATTGAAAATAGTACAGCGCAACTACGATTTGATTGCTTGAGAAGCGCACACAAATTTCGGTATTTAAAAAAGTTTTTGAGTGCAAATTTTTGCATAATCGAAGTTTCAAAAGCGCGCTGCAGACGATGGTGTTAAGTATAAAAATATGAAAGTATAAACATTGTACCATCTTCAGCTAAGCTGAACTGGAATAAACCAACTGTATTGCGATCAGTTTTTATAACTAAAGGCACATATCTAAGACTGAAGAAAGAATTATTTTTATTGTTGAAAAAAAGCAATTAAACTCTAAAAGAAAAAATAATAAAAATAAACAGCAATAAAAATAAATAAACACCAAAACAAAAAAGCTCCACTCACTCACATTCAGAAATAATGCGTTAGTCATGGAGAAAAATCGACTTTTTTAAACACTTTTCTCACGCAGCAAAACAAACTTTTCAAAATTTTCTTTCGTCATAAACGATTGTTTCGATCGCAAAATATCAGAACCAACAGCAAATAATCTCTCGACAGCGGCCGAACTAGGAATAGCAGTGTTGAATCTTTTGAATTTTTGCAACCACGCATCTTTCTTGTCGGCATGAAAGCAATCTTTGGTGATTTTGTCGTTTGCTCTTCCGACCCTTTCATCTAATCTTTTTCCTATTGTGGAGGCCAAGTTTTCGGCTACTAATTACAGTACAAAAAACAAAAAGTATTTCGTACTTATTAAGTGAGATAGCTTAAACTTAATGCAGGGTTCAAAATTAACGCCTGCCCGCTTGCCCGAGGCAAGCTGAAATCGCTGCGGGCAAGTTTGTTTTCAGCTTAACTTCCCCGGTGGCAACTTAACAAAATACAGCGTATTAGACAACTTCAAACAAAATTAGTTAAAGACGCAATTTACGCGGTTTTGTTGCAATAAAGTAAATTTTGTACGTAGAGAAAGCTGTTCTTTGCTTTATTTTAGTAAGCACTTTGTAGGCTAACTATCACAATTAATGCATTGTCTAATAGTAAGCACATTATTTATCGCAATTAACACGTCTTAATCGCACGCAGATTTTTCGATTCTTGGACGCGTTTAGCAATTGTTTGGCACAAAATGTTCCGTTTTTTTTCCAGAAAAGTTTTCCGGCGCTTGCCACGCTAACAGCTGTTTCAGATACCACAAGTATTACCCTGGGCTGCATGAAGATAACGTCAAGAATTTTGCATTTTTTTGTTATGATTATTTCGAAGATCTTTTAGCTTTCTAGCTGGTGTAGTTTCCCAAATATTTGCTAATAAAAATACGTTTGCAACAAACCACAACGATAATTAATAATTATGATCGTTAAATATTAAATGAAATATTTACAATCAAAAAATCAATTTTTGCTGATGCATGATTGGAAAAGTTACTGATTGCATCACATTATCTTAACGATCGCACACAAAAACTTGATTCTCGAAACTACGCGTATTTTGCAAATTCAGTGCTTTTTTCCAAGTTAACCTTTAAACTTAGAGTACTTTTTTTTTCGGACAAGTTGAAATTTTCTTGGGCAAATAGACATTTGATAACATTTGCCCGACGGGCATGTTGTCAAAAAAGTTGATTTCGATCCCTGATATAATTTTAATACATTACTCTTTGTCTTTCAGCCGCATACAGCATGTAGCAGGCCTGCCCAGCCTTTTTACTGGTACGGGCCACAATTGCGGGAGAAAAGTTATTGTGGGCCACATGCATTTTTACCAAGAGTTTTCACCAAGAAATTCAGGCTTTTTTTAAGCTGCATTGATGGCAAAGACCAACGTTAGACCTTTTTATTTGCCAGAAAATGGTAAGTCTTTCCATGAATAAATCAAGCGCGCAAAAAAAACTTGCGGGCCACACAAAATAGCTTCGCGGGCCAAATGTGGCCCCGCGAGCTACGGGTTGGGCAGCCCTGAAATAGAGTTTATTTGAAGCACAAGTATTACCACTAGGGATGGGCATTTCAGAGTACTTGGCTATTTCAGAATTATTCCGAATAGCTAAAACCGAATCCTGATCTTGCTTGAATTAACTTAATTTGCTGAAAAAGTGAACTACCAGTCAACCACCACCGATGTTCAGAAAAAAATTTGTTAAACGATTTGGTTAATTAAAGCAGCGCTTTATCGCAGTGCATGACATTGAGTGCTTTTAAATGTTCACCACTTAGTTGCATTCTTAATTCGCTCACAGTCAAGTCTGCACTGGAGAAGCACCTTTCGGAAGAAGCTGATGGTGCAGAAATGCAAAGGTTGCTTCAGATAGGAAAGTTGAAAATTTGTGGACCACCATTTCATGTATCCATTTTAAAAGGTTAAAAAGCTTGAGTTTTGGAGAGCTCCGTTTGGGAAAACGTTTGTTTATATTTGCCCACCCCGAAATTTCATGAGTCCAGCGTGAGTGGTTAAAAAGTTTGAATTTTGGAGGGCCCGTTTGGGGCAAACCCCCATTGTGGCACCCCCAATTTTTGTTACGTTTAGTTTATTTTTGATTTCTACCCATTTAAAAAATCTGATTCATCTAGCTCTAACGGTTTAAAAATTCGAAATTTTGGAGAACCCAGTTGAGGGGGATCTCCCAACTGGTACCCTTGATTTCTGTCACACACAAGTCCTCCTTAAAATATTCAATCGCTCAAACTTCAAAAACAGCACGTTTAGCGGTTTAAAAGCTGATAGCACAGAAGAAAACAAAACAAGAAAAAAAAGTAGATAACGCAGAAGAAAATAAAACAAGAAAAAAAAACTTTCTATCAGCAATCAGCATGTATCAACTATCTCGTGATCAGGCTTTAAGTCTGTAAAATCAAAATTTATTTATTTTTTGACAGGGACATGCAGATCAACATTTAAAAATTATTTTGTGATTGCACATCTTGGAAAAAAATTCACAATTAAAGCGCAACAAATATTAGATTTACCGATTCGCAAACGCAAATTGCGCAAGCGCTGAAAAAAAAGGCATAGAGCGCAACGCAAATTGCGCAAGCGCTGAAAAAACAGGCATAAAGTGCAACGCAAATTGCGCAAGAGCAGAAAAAAAAACATAGTGCGCAACGCAAATTACGCAATTGCGCAACTTGCGCAATTTGCGCGACTTGCGAAACTTGCAAACTATTTTGCGCAACGCCCACCTCTGACTAAAATACATAGGTGGGCAAGTTAATGCAAAACGTTAGCTTCGTTAACCACTACTCCGTTAACAAACTTCACACCTCCGTTAACGTTAATCCGATATTTTCAGCTTTAATTAACGGAAGTTAATAAAGTCCGTTAAATCGTTAACATTTTGCGTTTAATTTACGTTTCTTTATATTCGCTCGCTTCTAGAACACGTATTGACACTGTTGAGCTGATTGTAAGGAAATATTTATCGCTATGGTGGTCTATTTGTATTTTGGAAGTTATATTTTACAGTCTAATCTAATTTCAAGACAAAAATAGGTTCAAATGCACTAATGAAGCTGCGATCAGAAAATCTTTGGAAATTGTGAACAGCGATAATTAATTGACCTATGAGGCTGCAGGTTATTATTTGCCACAAAAAGAGCTCTTCCTTCCCTCTCTTCTATAAAACTCGTGCTAATACGCAACGAGTGTTACCAGTGAAAACTGGTTTGTACCGGTACGATAAATGAATGGTGCAAGATATTAACGATAAAAACCTTGACGGAAGTTAAGAGAACTTAACGAAAGTTAATTTAGTCCGTTAACAGAACTTAACAGAAGTTAAAGGCGGTGAATCATCCAGCCAATTCCAGTAATTTACAATAGCTAAAATTCAACTATAATTTTTGATTATTTTTGTTTTAATTTTGGGACTGCGGTTGCAAAGATATTCAACAAATACAAAAAGATGTCCCCCCGAAAAAATTTTTTGGAAACTCTGAGTTTTGTTCTTCCCGCCAAAACCTAAGTAGGCCTAATGGTTTAGAGAACTGTGGTAGGCCTAATAGTTTAGAGATAGGTTATTTCTAAATAGTTTAGGCCTAACTATCTCTAAACTATTAGGCCTAATGGTTTAGAGATAGTTAGGCCTAATAGTTTAATAAGTTTACAGTAGGCCTAATAGTTTAGAGAACTGTGGTTTTGACGGGAAGAACAAAACTCAGAGTTTCCAAAAACTTTTTTCGGGTGACATCTTTTTGTATTTGTTGAATATCTTTGCAAACGCAGCCCCAAAATCAAAACAAAAAATATCAAAAATTATAGTTCAATTTTAGCTATTGTAAACCACTGAAATTGGCTGGATGATTTACCGCCTTTAATTTAGTCCGTTAACATGAAAAAACTCTTTAACGGATTAACAAGTTAATGAAAAAGTTAGCTTCATTATTAACGGATTAACGATTTACGGACCTATCTAAAATTGTATAGCTAAAAATCTATGCTAAAATATTAATTTGTATAGCTAAAAATTTGGTAATGAAAAGAAATGACAGCTGACTGTTATGATACGCAATAGTAAATTTAGCGCTTGTATTTACTAAGTAGAAACTTTTTATAAGACTCTTTAAACTTTGAGTAAGATGCATTTTTAAGATCAGATAGAATGTTATTCTATACCTTAGCTCCAATGTATTTTATGGAGTGTTGGGTTTTTGAACACATAACAGGCCCGGCTCCAGGATATCGTGACTGCAGGGGCAGAAATAAAGTTTGAGGTGGGCACGAGAAGTTTATTTATGTGAATTCGAGAAGGGCACGGGGGCACGAAAAATTTATTCCAGTGTGGATCAAACGAACAAGGTGAAGAACAAAAAAAAGGTCTTCAGTTCAACAATTTCCACAAATTCTGGTTATCGTATAAAAATTTTTGCGATTTTTCACGAATTCGTTAGTGAAGACCGAAAAAAAAAAGAAAAAAAAGGCTTTTGTTCCAAAAGTTTTATGAAATCCGGTGTGAGTCCACAAAATTACGAAAATACGGGCGGTAAGCACCACTTTGGGAGTCTTAGGCCTCGATTTGCACTACAATAACCCCGAGCCTGTTAATTTCTTCGGGGCACAGTCCTTGCTTGGGGGGACACACGCAGTCATTCGTAGGGCACGGCCCTGAAATGTCCACCGTGACGCCTGGCCTGACTCATAAATCGCGATAAAAAATGTCATTGCTAGAGGTGTGGCGGGTAGAATAGGATGAAACATCAGATGAATAGGCAAAATAATGCTTAAAATTAAGAGGTTATTTGCTATGAGTAAACTGATGCATTAATTTTGCAACTTCAAAATATACAACAGAGGTGGAGTCCTCGAGGACGTTCTTGGCCTCGAAGACGTCCTCGAGGACACATTTTGAAGGCCTTGGCCTTGGCCTCGAAGCCTTAAGTTCTCGATAATTGCCTTGTCCTCGGCTCGAGGACAGCACAGTTTTTGAACCGATAAAATTTCGTTGGAAAACGCCGGAAACCTTGCGGAAATTCTGCAAAGACCTTTTTTTGGTTTCCTCTAGTAGAGATCGCCTGAAAAAAATTTTTGAAGACTTTTTTCGCCTGAAAAAAATGTTGAAGATCTTTTTTTTTTGGAGAACACTTGCGTCTGTGTCCTTGGTTCTTGGCCTAGGCCTTGAGAGGGTCTGTCCTTGGCCTTGGCCTCGAAATTTTTTTGTGTCCTTGGCCTTGGCCTCGAGCCTTGTGTCCTCGACTCCACCTCCGTTATCATAGGCGTAGCCAGGATTTTTGATTGGGGGGGCCCAAACCACAAATCACACGCAATGACGTCATCAGAAATTTTCGAAAAAGTAATTTTTTGTGGGGCAAAGATATCGTAGAATGGAAGATCTGAAGCCGTAGCCTGATGGCACTTCGCCTGGATTTTGGTAAAGGGAGAGGGCGAAAACTAATTGTTGAAAAGTGTAAAAGTCTAACTTGGGAGACGTGTTGAGTAAGCTAGTGTACTCAAACGTATCAGAGACGGGGGTCTGGGGGCAAAGCCCCCAGCCGCTGGGCGATTTTTGTAAGTTTTTGGAAAAAAAAAATTATTTAAATCCCATTGGATCACATTTCGCACGAGTTCAGAGCCATTTCAAACAACTAGATTTTTAACATTTCAAAGCCAATCGAAAAAATTTAGTTGTTCAATCCTCTTTTTGCAATTAAATCCCAAAACACGCTTAGAATCTTGCATTATGGTGTAAAATTTTAATTGTAAGTGATTTGGTCTATAGGGGGAAGTAACGAACATTGCCTCCTGCAATACTTTAGCAGTAAATAATTAAGTTTATAATAACGTTAAACGAGGGCCTGGGGTGGCAACTTTTTGGTCAAAACTCTTACATTTCTCACAGGTTTTGCATATAAATTGTTAAAAATTTGCATTAAGGGGCCCCTGGCCCGGGAACCTTGGTCGTCAGTCAGGGGCCCTTGGGCTCCCTGGTTGCCAGTTAGAGGCCCCGTAGCCCCTTGCTTGTCGGTTAGGAGCCCAGGTCCCCTGGTTGTTAATTAGGGGCCCTAGGGCTCCCTGGTCGTGAGTTAGGAGCCCCAGGGCCCCCTGGTCGTCAGTTAGAGACTCCAGGACCCCTTGGTTGTTGGTCAGGGGCCCTGGGGCCCCCTGGTCGTCAATTAGGAGGGCCCCGGGGCCCCTCGTTGTCGGTTAGGGGGCTCCTGGCCCCTTGGTTGTTAGTTAGGGCCCTGGGGCTCCCTGGTTGTGAGTTAGGGGCCCCGGGGCCCCCTTGTCATTTTGGCACTCCGGGTCCCCCTGGTTGTGGGTTAGGAGCCCTGGAGCCCCCTGGTTGTCGTTTAGGGGCCCCCTGGTTGTCAGTTAAGGGGCCCCCTGGTTGTTGGTTAGGGTCCCTTGATTGTTAGTTAGGGGCCCTGGGGCCCCTGGTTGTCAGTTATGGCCCCCCTGGTTTTCAGTTAGGGGTCCCGGACCCCATGGTTGTCGGTTAAGGATTCCAGGGCCCCCTAGTTTTTAGTAAGGGCCCCCTGGTTGTTATTTGGGGGCCCCGGGACTCACTTGTTGTCATTAATATTATTGTTAATTACTGTTATGTGCGTAATTACTGAAAAAAAAATGCAACCAAACATCGCCAGGCTATGTTGTCATAACTTTTTGTCGTTAGTGGTATTTTGATTGGGGGGGGGGGGGGGCGGGCCCCCCCCTGGCTACGCCTTTGTCCGTTATACAAGTCTTCAAGTTTTAAAATTTCATATTTGTAATATTGTGGCGTTATTCTACCTCTAATTTTAGTTTTAGAAATAATTCTTAAGGGTTTGTTTTCCAACCTTTCTAACTTTATTAAATAGCTTTTATATGTTACACCCCACAATGGCAACGCATATTGCAAATGCGTATGTCCGAGAGAAAATAGTACAAAATTATTAACGTATTGCATGGAAGATAGTAGCTTAGTTTAGCAAGACCGCCAACAGAACGTGCAATCTTCTTTTTCAAAAATATAATATGAGCCTTAAAAGGGCATTTAACCCGAATTTTGAAAAACTGAGAAAAACTTTTAAAAAATATGTTTACCAACACGACCCCCTGGCGATTTTTGCAACTCATCCTGTTAAGAAAGTCTAAGAGAAAAAATTTCATGTTTTCCTCTTAGAATCCAAATTTTGGCCATCTTGTTTCAAGTAGATTGCGCAATAAATAAGTTTGTAACTTCTATTTCCGAGTTTTATCAAGCACCGGGCTTCTTGAAATTAGGTGAGTTCTGAATGTATAGGTAAATCAATTAGTGGAACATCTACTGTTTGAATTCAGAGAGGTTAAATGCTTTCCTAGTCTGCTTTGTCCTCCAAGTGCTAGCTAAGTATTCGAAATAAGATAAGGTCTTTTAATGCTTAAGGCGAAGTAGCTCATCGCCGATTTCAAATTGTGACTATTGCTTACTATAGATAGTCTATCCGAAAAAATTATTGCCTATTGAAGGCTAAAGCATCGTAGCTAACAAGATATTAGACTAAGATTTCAGTTTTTAGTGAGCTAGTAAGTTTTATGCGATCATTGCGCAATTGGTGTGGGCCTAAAGATCAAATAAGGCTAGTTAGTTTTTCACGTACCGTAAATATGAAATTGCAAACTTCAGTGCAAAGCATTTTAGTTTGCATTTTTCGTATAGGTTTGTTACGTAGGGGCGTATTTAGGGAGGGGGGTCGCCAGGATAGTATAATTAGCATAGAATACTATGCAAAATTGCGGCATGGCCCCCTCTTTGTAACTTGGGCAGAAAGTTTGAGCACACAAAAGGACAGAATATGGGTAAAGACCTTTTTTTTTTCTTTTTTTGGTTTTAACCTAAGTTTGGTCCAGAAACCGGACTAATTTTGAGTGAAGACCTTTTTTTTGGTCTTCACCTAATTTTAGGCAGGAAAACAGACAGATTCTGAGTGGAGAAATTTTTCTTTTGGTCATCATTATTTTCAAATTTTCTGGCCCCCCCCTTTCGAAAATCCTGCGTACGCTACTGTTGTTACGGTTATCAGCAGGTACCTACGAAGCCACTTCCTCCACAGCTGTTAAAGTAGACAGTCATTTGGAGCAATTTTGACCTACGTCGTATCAGTTTGGTAATGTTCGGAAACCGTTTCTCCTTAGTTTAAGGGGAAAATAATCGCGAATATCTTACGATTTCTTGGCCGAAGAGAATCAAAATTGATGCGAAAAACTTCTAAAAAATTGCCAAAGTTGTTTTACTACGGTTTAGCAAAAAATTGTTTAAAACAAAAATGTCCTAAATGCCCTTTCAAACGATTAGACAGTGTTCATCGACAAAAATTTCCAAATATTTCCTTGATTCCGAAGGTTGTACAATTTGATCATCAAAGTTTAAAATAAGCGAGGTTGTGGGTTTTCTTGTTTGGGGAAAGACAAGTAAAGCAACAATTTTAGCTTTATTGACCACTAGATTATTTGCCAACATCCAATTTGACACTTTTTACAATTCTGAATTCGTCAAGTGTTGTAAATTATCACCATTGTTTTCAGTTGTCAAAAGAGCAGTGTCATCAGAAAAGAATCTAGGTACAGTTTGCATAGCCGTAGGAAGGTCAAGTGCATAAATTAAAAATAGAAGGGGGCCTAATATCGAACCTTGATGTATTTTATATTTGACCAATTTCTCAGAGGATCTTTTGTTATAAATTGAAATATACTGTTTGCGATTACGCAAATATGAAAAATTAGTGAGTTGCCAATGCCACGAATGCCATAATATTCTAACTTTTTAACCAGCTTTTGATATGAAACTGAATCAAAAGCTTTTTAGATATCTAAGAATACTAATGCAGAAAATTTTTTGCAGTTTAAGTTGTCATAACACGTCGTTATAAGATCCAGCATGGCGTGAATTGTAGAGCGATCATATCTAAAACCATACTGAGTTGGTACAATTGTATTCATACAAGTAAAAAAGGAGAGTAGTCTATTGCAAATCATACGTTCAAAAACTTTTCCCAAACGAGGACTAAAGGCAAAATCAATGGGGGTATCTAAAGTTAGGCCAATTGCATAAGACTAGATTAGAGTTGACTCCATACCTTTTGACCCATCCGTTGCAGAGATATTCTGCTTCAAACACGACATCAGTGGCTCTACTGTAATGTTTTAAATTTTAAAATTTTTACTGGCAAATGGCAACCCTGTCGTTGATGAGCATTAGCGTCTTAGCGACGCCTTCCCTGTTCTATTCTAAAGCAACAATTAGGCTACTGCATTGGGTCGTTTTGCTGCGCACAAATCAGTTTGATCTTGTCAGCAGAACAAATCCGAGCTGGAAAAATGAGTAGACTGTACGATAGCGTAGGTAACAAACGTCTAAGAATAAGCTAAAGTAAGGCTAGTAGAGTTATTTGAGTAGGCTAGTAGGCCATTGTTTTCAACTTAGATGGAAAAGCTTATTCTAGGATCACAAAATACCGTCAGCAAATATAATAGGCCTACTCAAGTATTGGTAGTCTTATTATCAGGTGTGAGCAGTAACGTAGCCAGGGGGGCGGGGGGGGGGGGGGGCTACAGCCTCCCCCCCCATTGGCAAGTCGACCAAAATGCAGAATGAGAAAAATACTACGTTTATAGCACTTTTAAGACTGTTTTATGCACTGGAGTGGACTAAATAGCGATTTAAAACATCTTTTGAAACATATATTCAGGGGGGGGACTAATTTGTCAAAAATAAAACTAGCAAATAAATGAAAACTTTGAAAAATGGTCAAAAGTAAGCAATCAAATTTGATCGCAAGAGTAAAAATGCTAAACATAGGTGTCACCAACAAATAAACTATAAACTAAGGAATGGGGGGGGGGTATTCAGCAGAGGTGGAGTCGAGGACACGAGGCTTGAGGCCAAGGCCAAGGACACAAAAAAAATCCGAGGCCAAGGCCAAGAACAGCCTTTCCGAGGACAGACACTCTCGAGGCCAAGGACAGGAATGCTCGAGGCCATGGCCAAGGACCAAGGACACAAGCGCAAGCGCTCTCCAAAAAAAAAAAAGGTCTTCACAAAAATTTTTCAAGCGATCTCCACAAAAAAACGTTTTCCAAACAATTTTTCAGGCGCTCCACAAAATTTTAACAATTCAAAAAATAGTGCTGTCCTCGAGCCGAGGACAGGCCAATTTTCGAGGACTTGAGGCCTCGAGGCCAAGGCCAAGGACTTGACCTTCGACGCCAAGGCCAAGGACTTCAAAATGTGTCCTCGAGAACGTCCTTGAGGCCAAGGACGTCCTCAAGGACACCACCTCTGCTATTCAGTATTAGTTAATTACCAATCATTTCTCTCAAATCTCTCTTCATTACCCCCCCCCCCAATTATTTTTCTCTATACACTGTATACGAAATAGATTACTCCGAGTGAGTTTTGTTGAACTATTCGATTTCAGAATTTACCAGCATCTAAATAAAAGAACAAAAATTTTACCATTAGCCACCTCCCAAAGAGCCCATCTATGCAACCAGTTAATCATGTCTGCACTGCCAATTTCTATGCCGCGTGTTAAAAGCATTATTTTTTATCAAAATAGCCCAAAAATTAAGTTATTTTTGCCACAAAATGCAAAATTTTCTAGCGCTGGGGGCTCTGCCCCCAGACCCCCCGTGCCTCCGGCGGCTGGGGGCTTTGCCCTCAACAGCGGAACGAGTCAGTGCATAGCCTAATGGTTGTTTTAGATTAGAACTGGAAAGGCGTCACTAAGACGCTAATGCTTATCAACGACAGGGTTGCCAATAAAAATCATTAAAATTTAAAACATTACAGTAGAGCCACCGACGTCGTGTTTGAAGCAGAATATATCTGCAACGGATGGGTCAAAAGGGATGGAGTCAACGCAAATCAAGTCTTATGCGGTTAGCCTGACTTTAGATACCCCCATTGATTTTGCCTTTAGTCCTCGTTTAAAGAGGACAATAGCGAGATTGGTTGATAGTTTGTTAATTGATCAGTTGGCTCTTTCGTGAAAACAGGAACAACTTTAGCTACTTTTAGTTTACTTGGGAATATGCCTGCAGTAAAACAACAATTTAATATTAGTGAGAAAAGCAAGGGTACAATACAACCTGAAATTTTCAGAAAATAGGGAAGAATATTGTCATGCCCACCTGCCCTTTTTGATTTTAAGGAGTTAAATAAATTTATCACCTCTTGTGAAGATGTAGATTGAAAATATATGGATTTTTTAAATGATTAAGGAATTTATCATTGTTATCATTATCACTAATGCTGGTCGCTAAAGATTTTCTAATACTGGCAAAATGATTATTAAGTTCTTCTACAATATCAGTAGGATCATTTAAACAAGAATTATTAACTGCTATAGAGTTCGGCGCTGATGAGTTAGATTTGGAAGGCAGTAATGTGTGCAAAATTTCCTATGTTTTTTTGGATTGTCGCTGTAGTCGTCCAGTTTTTGATGATAGTAAAGTTTTTTGTGCAAGATTTTTACTTTAGTTAGCAGATTCGAATATTTCTTATAATAGGCTACAGTTTTTCATTAATTGAATCAAAGATGTAGTGTGTTATGCAGCTTTTGCTTCTTTTTGATCGATATAAGAAGGCCTTTTGTGATCCAGGGTTTGCTTCTTAAACGCCTCTGTTTTCTTAAAAGTTTTTTAAGAGGGGTGTGGGTGTCGATGGTTGATATTATCAGCAAGTAGAACCACTGAATATTTTGTCAACATTGTGTTCCGAAATGGAGAAAATTTTAGACATAAAGCTACTTACCGGTATTCTTTTTTGAAGATTATTTTTAAAGCTGTCACGATTAATTTTTGCAAATGATTGGGCAAATTTAGGTTGAACATTTTTGTGGATTGATTTATTATTCACCAAAGCCATGACGGGATAATGGTCGGTAATGTCATAATCGACCGCTGCAGGAAAGATTTGATGCATATTCTCATTAGTGATTAGGCTATGCAATGACATAAAACTATATGAAACGCAACTCTTTTTCCCACTCTTTCTCCTCATTGTTTCTTTATTATGCAGATTTTTGCTCTGTCTTTGCCCGCGCTGATCTGCTGACAGTGACTGTACTGCACAGCCTTAGCCTTGCTTAACAACCAGCAGGTAGCAATACCAATAAAAATCGTTGTCTCTAAAAGTAGTAGCTTTGCGTAATTTGCTTAAGAACTTATGTCAACAGCTAAATTACCACCCCAAATCCAATTTTCGAGTAAGTTTTGCTGGAAATGACATAAATAATGTCATAAAAACTCGTAGTTTTTTGCTGCATACAGTTAATGGTTGGTTGCTTGGTTAGTGGTTAGTTTGCGCGCTTTCATTTTTTTAATATAATATTTTTTAATATAATATTTCATTTTTTGAATTTTGATAGAATATTTTTTGATATTTTGCCGTATTTAAGCTGTTTTTTAATTAGACCGCTTTTTAAGACAAACTTTGCGGCGTTTTTTGGCGCCTAAAATCGAAGTCACGTTACCATGTCACCACGTTATCTTTTTTTTGTATTTGAATTGATTTTATTGATTTTTAAAACATTGACTTTATAATATTTTTGCGTGAAATTTCGGCTGCTAAGTTTATTTTGGGGTGTCGCCGCTCAAAATAATTTTGCCTTTTTCAACGAAAAATCGAAAAACAGTCGATTTTAAAAAGTTTCAGTGAAAAATTTCAAACTTGGATGTGATTAAAATATGATGTCACCTCAAAATGGTGGAACCCTGAGCCGACTCCCCTCTTTCTTTGTAACGCCACTTACTCTTATGCAGAGGTGGGCGTTGCGCAAAATAGTTCGCAAGTTTCGCAAGTTGCGCAAATTGCGCAAGTTGCGCAATTGCGTAATTTGCGTTGCGCACTATGTTTTTTTTCCGCTCTTGCGCAATTTGTGTTGCACTTTATGCCTGTTTTTTCAGCGCTTGCGCAATTTGCGTTGCGCTCTATGCCTTTTTTTTCAGCGCTTGCGCAATTTGCGTTTGCGAATCGGTAAATCTAATATTTGTTGCGCTTTAATTGTGAATTTTTTTCCAAGATGTGCAATCACAAAATAATTTTTAAATGTTGATCTGCATGTCCCTGTCAAAAAATAAATAAATTTTGATTTTACAGACTTAAAGCCTGATCACGAGATAGTTGATACATGCTGATTGCTGATAGAAAGTTTTTTTTTCTTGTTTTATTTTCTTCTGCGTTATCTACTTTTTTTTCTTGTTTTGTTTTCTTCTGTGCTATCAGCTTTTAAACCGCTAAACGTGCTGTTTTTGAAGTTTGAGCGATTGAATATTTTAAGGAGGACTTGTGTGTGACAGAAATCAAGGGTACCAGTTGGGAGATCCCCCTCAACTGGGTTCTCCAAAATTTCGAATTTTTAAACCGTTAGAGCTAGATGAATCAGATTTTTTAAATGGGTAGAAATCAAAAATAAACTAAACGTAACAAAAATTGGGGGTGCCACAATGGGGGTTTGCCCCAAACGGGCCCTCCAAAATTCAAACTTTTTAACCACTCACGCTGGACTCATGAAATTTCGGGGTGGGCAAATATAAACAAACGTTTTCCCAAACGGAGCTCTCCAAAACTCAAGCTTTTTAACCTTTTAAAATGGATACATGAAATGGTGGTCCACAAATTTTCAACTTTCCTATCTGAAGCAACCTTTGCATTTCTGCACCATCAGCTTCTTCCGAAAGGTGCTTCTCCAGTGCAGACTTGACTGTGAGCGAATTAAGAATGCAACTAAGTGGTGAACATTTAAAAGCACTCAATGTCATGCACTGCGATAAAGCGCTGCTTTAATTAACCAAATCGTTTAACAAATTTTTTTCTGAACATCGGTGGTGGTTGACTGGTAGTTCACTTTTTCAGCAAATTAAGTTAATTCAAGCAAGATCAGGATTCGGTTTTAGCTATTCGGAATAATTCTGAAATAGCCAAGTACTCTGAAATGCCCATCCCTAGTGGTAATACTTGTGCTTCAAATAAACTCTATTTCAGGGCTGCCCAACCCGTAGCTCGCGGGGCCACATTTGGCCCGCGAAGCTATTTTGTGTGGCCCGCAAGTTTTTTTTGCGCGCTTGATTTATTCATGGAAAGACTTACCATTTTCTGGCAAATAAAAAGGTCTAACGTTGGTCTTTGCCATCAATGCAGCTTAAAAAAAGCCTGAATTTCTTGGTGAAAACTCTTGGTAAAAATGCATGTGGCCCACAATAACTTTTCTCCCGCAATTGTGGCCCGTACCAGTAAAAAGGCTGGGCAGGCCTGCTACATGCTGTATGCGGCTGAAAGACAAAGAGTAATGTATTAAAATTATATCAGGGATCGAAATCAACTTTTTTGACAACATGCCCGTCGGGCAAATGTTATCAAATGTCTATTTGCCCAAGAAAATTTCAACTTGTCCGAAAAAAAAAGTACTCTAAGTTTAAAGGTTAACTTGGAAAAAAGCACTGAATTTGCAAAATACGCGTAGTTTCGAGAATCAAGTTTTTGCGTGCGATCGTTAAGATAATGTGATGCAATCAGTAACTTTTCCAATCATGCATCAGCAAAAATTGATTTTTTGATTGTAAATATTTCATTTAATATTTAACGATCATAATTATTAATTATCGTTGTGGTTTGTTGCAAACGTATTTTTATTAGCAAATATTTGGGAAACTACACCAGCTAGAAAGCTAAAAGATCTTCGAAATAATCATAACAAAAAAATGCAAAATTCTTGACGTTATCTTCATGCAGCCCAGGGTAATACTTGTGGTATCTGAAACAGCTGTTAGCGTGGCAAGCGCCGGAAAACTTTTCTGGAAAAAAAACGGAACATTTTGTGCCAAACAATTGCTAAACGCGTCCAAGAATCGAAAAATCTGCGTGCGATTAAGACGTGTTAATTGCGATAAATAATGTGCTTACTATTAGACAATGCATTAATTGTGATAGTTAGCCTACAAAGTGCTTACTAAAATAAAGCAAAGAACAGCTTTCTCTACGTACAAAATTTACTTTATTGCAACAAAACCGCGTAAATTGCGTCTTTAACTAATTTTGTTTGAAGTTGTCTAATACGCTGTATTTTGTTAAGTTGCCACCGGGGAAGTTAAGCTGAAAACAAACTTGCCCGCAGCGATTTCAGCTTGCCTCGGGCAAGCGGGCAGGCGTTAATTTTGAACCCTGCATTAAGTTCAAGCTATCTCACTTAATAAGTACGAAATACTTTTTGTTTTTTGTACTGTAATTAGTAGCCGAAAACTTGGCCTCCACAATAGGAAAAAGATTAGATGAAAGGGTCGGAAGAGCAAACGACAAAATCACCAAAGATTGCTTTCATGCCGACAAGAAAGATGCGTGGTTGCAAAAATTCAAAAGATTCAACACTGCTATTCCTAGTTCGGCCGCTGTCGAGAGATTATTTGCTGTTGGTTCTGATATTTTGCGATCGAAACAATCGTTTATGACGAAAGAAAATTTTGAAAAGTTTGTTTTGCTGCGTGAGAAAAGTGTTTAAAAAAGTCGATTTTTCTCCATGACTAACGCATTATTTCTGAATGTGAGTGAGTGGAGCTTTTTTGTTTTGGTGTTTATTTATTTTTATTGCTGTTTATTTTTATTATTTTTTCTTTTAGAGTTTAATTGCTTTTTTTCAACAATAAAAATAATTCTTTCTTCGGTCTTAGATATGTGCCTTTAGTTATAAAAACTGATCGCAATACAGTTGGTTTATTCCAGTTCAGCTTAGCTGAAGATGGTACAATGTTTATACTTTCATATTTTTATACTTAACACCATCGTCTGCAGCGCGCTTTTGAAACTTCGATTATGCAAAAATTTGCACTCAAAAACTTTTTTAAATACCGAAATTTGTGTGCGCTTCTCAAGCAATCAAATCGTAGTTGCGCTGTACTATTTTCAATTTTTGGTTGCGGAATTTGTGTTTGCGCTATAAAACGTTTAGAATTTTTGTTACGGAATTTGCAATTGCGCTTTAAGCTTTTAAGATTTTGGTTGCGAAATTCGCATTTGCGCTTTAAGCTTAAAAATTTTGATTGCGGAATTTGCGCTTGCGCTTTAAGCTAAAAAAATTTTGGTTGCGGAATTTGCGCTTGCGCTTTAACCCTAAAAAATTTTGGTTGCGGAATTTGCGCTTGCGCTTTAACCCTAAAAAATTTTGGTTGCGGAATTTGCGCTTGCGCTTCGAGCTTAAAAATTTTTGGTTGTGGAATTTGCGCTTGCGCTTTAAAGTAGAAAAATTTTGGTTGCGGAATTTGCACTTGCGCTTCGAGCTTAAAAATTTTTGGTTGCGGAATTTGCGCTTGCGCTTTAAAGTAGAAAAATTTTGGTTGCGGAATTTGCGCTTGCGCTTTACGATGTGTTTTTTAAACGCCCAGCTCTGCTCTTATGTCATTGGTTTGCTTGAATTTTATTCTCGCTTTTGTCGCCAATGGCAATAAAATGAAACTTTTTGCCATTGTTTCAGATTTGTCCGGTGTTGTGTGATTTAATTGTATTTGACTCTTTTATTGACTAGAAACAGCGCAGTCCCGTTAAGTGTGGAGCATATTGTTGAAGTTCTAAGCGATGCTGAGCTCCATATCCATTCTGCTCTAGATGAGGCTGGACCGTCTCATACGTTTAGGTGAATCACTTGAATGTCTATTGTTGACCGCAACGATAATCCCGTTTTGATTTCACTTAAAAAGCATTATTTTATCCAGCGCCGGATTTACGGCACGCCAAGCTGGTAAATTCCAGACACCTCGCGCTTACTCGCGTGACCTTTTTTTTGTTTCTTTTTTTTAGATCATATTTTCTGGAATAAGAAAACTGTAACTCAATGGTAGATTCTTCTCCGTTTGCCTGGGGATCTACGCTTTGTAAATCCGGCCCCCCTGTTTACGTTCGACGCATACACTGTAATCACGAAAACTAAGTGATAAATAAGCACTATCGCGCCTGTGTTAACAATATTTATTTAACAGTTCCAGCACTGCTCAAAGCAGTTCAAAACAAAGGGAGAAATGAAGCTGCACGTACAGTCGCAACACATACAAACACTAAAAAGCCCAGATAAGGAACAGAGTTTAAATGAAATTATTAAAGTATCGGGCAGGCTTAGTTTTGGTTGTTGCTTGATTCAATAATGCCTTAGAAAAGTCGTTAACATTCTATTCAACTCTTTCTTAGCAGTAGCTTTATTGTTTTTAACAATCTTAATTTCCGTATTGAAGGTGGCTGCTAAAATCACAAGATGTTTTCGACTAGGATGCTTTTTACAATATTAAATTGACATATATCTTGCCTTTCCACAAAATTTAAGCAACATTGAATAAAAACAGTTTTATTACTAAAAGCTTGGAAGAATATTTAAATACAGCACAAATGTAACATTACGCTAAGCCAGTAAAATGACACGGCGATAAAACGATCCACAATATTATAGATATTTTAAAATCTGACAAATTGTGCAGGGGCGCCGTCGCATCTACAACTTTTTTGGTGGCTACTTTCATAACAAGAGAGCTTTTCGATATTATTTCTTAAGCCTAATTTATAGACATACCATTAACAGGTAGGAGTACGTTCATGTAGAAAATACTAAATGCCCTTAGCTATTAGCATTCCTTTTCAACGTGGCCGAGAGGGTCATGGCGTCGTTTTTACGACGACTCTGATCGCATGATCATGAGTTCAACCCGCACCCTGGTCACGATGTAGCGTCCTTAGATAAGACGCTTAACGATAATTATCTCTGCTTGGTGGCTTCGAACAAGCAGCAAATTTTCGTGGGAAAAAGTAAAACGTCTACCGGAAAATGGTCAACTACTAAGCGGGTGCGGATTCGTCCAAAGCATAGTGCACCGTCGCTTTCTCGTGATAGGAGGATAAAGATACACCAATCAAAAAAATCAAATTAAGTAGTTAAGGCGCTGTTTTTTACGGATACCCTTTTTTAACGCAGAAAAACTCCAAAGCAAATGCAGTCTAGTGCGATATAAAGCGCCACTGTCGTTTCGTGACAGGAGGATAAAGCAGAAACAAGCTACCGGTACAAAATACGAACAAAACTCAAAATGCCGTTCGACGTTTATCGTAAACACCTCCACCCTGGAAGAATTATATTTTAGCAAGTTCTTGCGAGAAAACGTCAACGCATCATGTCTTTTATAATTCGTCACTGCAGCAAGAGTTTATGAGCTATGAAAAAACGTTGGCGCTGATGCGAAAAACTTGGCATTACCAACAGTTGATTATTTCGTTCACACCCTTTCGACGACTAAGAACTGACATGAGCTAATTATAAGTTCAGTATGGATGAAATTACACAAACTTCACCACTATTTGACAAATCTTTTAGCCGAACAGCAGCACTGGAGTTCACCACGAGGTATTCGATCTATGCTTAAAAAGAATAATGATTGAAAACGGTACCAATCACAAACAGCATTGATCTTTTGGCGAAGTTGGCTATTGAAATATTTTTAGGGTAAAATCACATCGTATGCGTATAACCAAGTTATTCATTTTATTTAGCATTTTTTGTTGGTGCTCATGCCGTCAGCAATAACACACAATACGGTAAAACGGCACTTTTGCAATGCTTCCCATACTAAGCTTGTTAGTTCATAAGATGCGATGTTGTTGGTAGCTAACACTAGAGGGCGGGAAAAATTGGGTATCATTGATCTAATATAGAATTGAAGGCAGTGCGTAGCAGCGGAATTAGTTGATGATAATTCTTTTCAGTACCAGTGTCGACAAAACCAACAATTCTGTCCTAATCCGCATTGCAACCAATGTCTTTAACTGTAAAATAAAAGATTTTTAACCACCGCTTTTAGGCAAAAATATTCAAAAAACACATTTCATGAAACAAGCGATAATTTTGCTCGTTCTTCAATATATAAACTTAACAAGTTACACACGTCTCAACTTTAACTGCTTCGTTTATCTAAACCCTATCGTTTATCTAGTGAGCGAACTTGCAACTCAAGTTTGCTTAGAATTCTAACGCATGCTCTGCGTTTAACAGATGCTTCCACGCTTAACTATAATTTGAAACTCGAAAACAGAATAACAATAAGCCAACTATTTAAACGATCCCACCGTAATTGTACCTTTTATTTCATCAACAGATAGTGCAAAAAATCGGTGGTGCTTGTCCATGTTTAATCCTTCTTTCTCAATTTCTTTCAGTACACCGGATACGAGACCTGGGGGGACATGACAGAACGTGCTAGCAAGCTCGTAAAGGCCATTCTCGCTCGCTAAAAAGCGCTAACGAACAAAAAATCTTCGTAGACAAACTGCAATTTCTGAGCCGTCTCGCCCAACACACGTTAAAACAGTTCGCTCGAATTTCTTTGCGAGATGTTCGTTACTTGTGTTAGTACGTAATAAACACTCTCATTGTGACGTCAGATGCATTTCTACTTCAAAATAATGCGTTCAAGCGCACTGTATGTACCATAGGCGTAGCCAGGGGGGGGAGCCCAGGGGGCCCGGGCCCCCCCCCAATCAAAACTCCACTAACGACAAAAAGTTATGACAACATAGCCTGACGATGTTTAGTTGCAGTTTCTTTTCAGTAATTGCGCACATAACAGTAATTAAACAGTAAAGTAACAGTAAAGCTAACGGTTTCGGCCGAAAAACCTCTCTCTCAATTTCGGTGAAGACCTTTTTTTTTTTTTTTTGGAGATCACCTGATTTTGGGCGAAAAAATCGTTTGAATTTCCGATTTCGGCTGAAAAATCACTCTTAATTTCGGTGAAGACCTTTTTTTTTTGTTTATTTTTATTTTTTGGAGATCACCTGATTTTAGGCGAAAAAATCGTTCGAATTTCCGATTTCGGCTGAAAAATCACTCTCAATTTCGGTGAAGACAACCGAATTTTTGAGGATTTGGGCCCCCCCCAATCAAAAATCCTGGCTACGCCTATGGTATGTACTACATTGTTATGGAAAAAGATACCACAACCTATGCGTTACTATTCTATGCAAGCAAATTCCTCAACTGATGATAATTAGTAAATAAACGACAGAATTTTATTATATTTTTGGATCAATGTGAAATACGAACAACTTTTTCTATACTATAATTTTTTTAAACGACGTAAGCGCCTTTGAGGTTGTTGGTGGGTAAACTCATATGTTAACAGTAACTCTAGGTCTTAAGGTTTCTAAAATTTTCGAAAGTGAGCAAGTCGAAGTACACTCTTCCTTTTTAGAACCGGTAAATCATGAGTTTAGACTGGCTGTTTTTAATTTTTTGCCGATATTCAGTCTCATTTGTTCTTGATTTTGTAAAACTTTTGAGAGCATCGATGTCAATTTTAGCGGGCATGTTTGAAGCACTTTTTAATTCCTATTGCTCTGTCTGCTTAAGTGAAGGCTTTTTTCTTGCTTTTGCAGCATCATAAAATTGCAAAAGCGAAAAAGCAAGCTTTTTTCAAGTTGAACAACTGCCAAAAAAATTCTCAATTGCTTGCGCAGAGCAACGTAGCTTTATAATCTTGAATAGTTGCAATTTTGCTTGCAAATACAAGAAAATCACTGAAATTTTATCGCTTTAAATCAGCACAAATTTTAGTTTCTTTGATTGGTTTGAATTTTATTTTGTTTGTTTTTGGTTTATTTTGCTTCCGAGGCTGGCATTGTTTTTAATTTTTTCTTAAATTTTGAGCAAAAATGAGCCTCGTGTTTTAGAAAATCATTCTTATAAAAGGAGTGTATTGCAATTTTTGTCAACTTGCACTACTTAACAGTTCTTTATTAGTCGAAACAGCAAGTGGTTCTCAATGCAATTCGCTTTTTTTAGCAGTCTTGATAGCAAACATGGCGACGATTTTAATTAATTTTCAGCAAAAATTCGCTTTTGTTAGAAGTTTTCAACATTTCGCCATTAAATTTCTGAACCAAAAAGATTTCTCGCACGCTTAAAGAGTGCTTCAAGATCCTCTTTAAGTTGGCGAGGAAAATGTAACGTTTTTTTACTCGAACTGCTTTCCGCAATCGCTCAAAGCAAGTTAGCGAGAAAGAATGAGGTAACGGATTTCGCAAGGTTTTACAAACACGTGCAAAAATGACCTCTTACGTTCAGCGAGTATTTCGTTCGGTAGCGCCTCTTAAAAAAAACTCGTTAATTAAAGCGAAGGAGGAAATTTCTGTCATGTGGGCCCTGGTGTCGTTCTGTATACGTTTCTAGTAATAACACAAAAACATCACGTCAAAATAAGCACTTCAGTGTTTTCCCTATATATTGCTATGTGAATAAACAACGGCTACACAACATTGTCATTTCGGGAGCATAGCTCCACAGGTAAGTGCATCGGTATCGCTCATAGTAAGATTGCCGGATTTATTCAATTTTTTAGATAGGCTATGGACGTCTTTTGATCTCTAAGGTAGAAACTTAATGCTCACATTGAATTATGGTAATTCGGAATGAAGGAAGAAAATTACAGTCGCAAGTAGGGAAATCCAGTTTGTGGTGGTATGAAAAGATTTACGCATTGTGTCAAAATACAGGAATAAAAATAACCCGGAAAAAAATCTGGTAGCCGTCAAAAATCGACACAACCGATGATGTCATATTTCTCAAATTCTTTCGCATGACAGATGAAAAAAATGTTAAAACTCCAGTATTGTAACAAACCGAATCACATCTTATATAACTTCGATACGAAGTAAATACCAATAAGCTGTGACGCAGTTTATTACAATACTATACAGCATAATTATGGTTACCGCACACGAACATTATATTTACCTATAGCAGTACAGAGTTCCACTACTTGGTGATCGCAAAATACCACTTTCTCTCAACTCGCTGTATGCAGTTTGACTCTTACTAGCCAGACTAAGGGAGCATCTACAAAAAAATTAAAACAAATGTCACGTTGTATATATTGTAGTTAAGGTAACTAAGTAAACCAACTCGAAGCTTTTCCCGTGCATCACGGAAACAGAATAGTGAAGCACTTATCTAGTAAGCATAACAGGCAGCTACTAGATACCCAGTAACGATGGTCATCTATGCGGGGCTTACTTCTTACTTTTTGGTGTAGCAAAAATCACTACCAGATTCTTCCTGGTTCACTAGAGTTCCACGGAGCTATGGGCCTATTGTGAGCAATGTATTTACGTTTTGTGTAAGCATGTATTGTTGCAAAGTTTCGTATTTTTATGGTAGCGTTATGCTTTCATTCCGCCGAAAAAAGCTAGTAAACCACACGATGTTTTGCTAATGTCTATGATAAACGACAGTCATGTAATTGGTGTCTGAGGAAAACAAATCTTATGTAGCGGTGTGGCAAGATGCCTAAGGAAATTCTGCCTTGATGATTGATTAAACATAGCATCAGTTGTAATTCATTTTCTAGATGTTTAATCCAATGGTTTCTATTCTGCTTTATATATCAAAAATTCTAGTTATGCTTGAATGAATGAGATTTAAAGAAAGCGATATTATCGACACAATCAATGTGATGTTCAATCAAATAAAGCAAATTAGAATAATTTGACTTTATCAGTAAAAAGCTGCTGCAGTTCGACAACAAACAACATAACAAGCTACCTGCATCAAAAATATCTTAAGAATCTTCTGCAAGCTCCTTATCAATCTGTATTTGTTTTGTTTCATCTTCAAACAAAACAGCTTATTTCAGCTTCCAATTCTGCAATGCTAAAAAGTAAAAAATTCCATTAAGCAGAGATAATGCGCCACGAAATGTTTTATACAAGATGCAGCAACAAAACGTGGGTGCGAATTGAATCATTGACCTTTTGGTTAGAATTGTGCTCATCATAAAATCTTAACCACTCAGCCACGTAGTCAACTATTAATGCTATTTCTTGTCTTTAATTTGTCTAAACCAAAAATTTTGGCTGGCTGTTAGTTAGTTATTGTATTTGACGGCATACAGGACGTACTTTTTTTCCAAAATTTTGGCTCAAAAAATCGCCCTGCGTCTTATATGGCGAAGGTAAAGTTCTTTTTTTTCCTGAAATGAGGTGTGTCATACATGCCCATGCGTCCTATATGCCGTCTAATACAGTAATTATTGCATTTACCAACTACCACTTCAATGACATGTGACATTATTAGTAACGGTAGACTTTACAGCAAAAACATTAAGGCACAATACGACATTGTAGATCAACAAAGGGTTTTCAACTCAATGAACACAATTACAACCAAGAGACAAGACTGCCTGGAAAGTAAGGTTGTGCTTTTTAGGTCTCCAATCAGTCATGTACGATTATATGAATCAAAGCAGACAGCCTGCAAGCACAATTGAACTCTGAATGGAGCATTGTTAGAATATAAAACCAGCATGCAGTTCCATTCAGCAAAGCTGCACACAATGAAACATCGTAGCATTGCACGATTCAAAACTAAATTGGTTCCCATACCTTCATAAAAATAAACTATCCTTACCTGTAAGCTAGTATTGTATATAAAGAAACAGCACTTTCACCTTCACTAAATGGTTTTGCAGATTCCTGTAAGCTAGTTTTGTAGATGTTGGAATTGCACATTCACCTTCACTGAATGGTTTTGCAGATTTTGGGATAACATGAGGAATGAGTTGAAGGCTTGATTCATTATCACATCCCTTGCAAACACAAAAACCTTTAATTCGCTCAAGAATGTCATCACCAGGACATGGACCCAACTTAGCATTATGAGCATTAGCAACAGCCCATCCATAGTAAACAAGGCCAATTACAAAAGAAAATATGCACTATTGATACTGAAACTGATCATTTAAACTTTTCAGATTTAAGACAAATTCGTAGTACAGCTTAGCAGAAATATCAAAACTTTCAGCTAAACTGCAGATAAAAAAAAAACACAAAACACCATGTGTATATTGTACAGCCAACATCAATGCAAACTGCGCGATAACAGTACATGAAGAACCAGGGGTGCAAATCTTTGTTGAGCATTGGGGGGGATAATTTGCAATTTTACCCCAATTTTGCCCTATTTTCAACATTGGGGGGATGAACCTCGACCACAATTTTTTTCAGGTGAGAAAATTAAGTGAAGACCAAAAAAAAGGTCTTCACCAAAAATGGAACAGGTGAAGACCAAAAAAAAACAAACGAAAAAGGTTTTCACCACAAATGGAACACTTTTTTCCCCGAATTCAAGTAGAGACCTGCACTCAGATGCACACCAGAGTCAAATTATTGAAGGGGATGTAGATGAAGATCATACTCAAATTATTGGGGGGATACAGTCAAATTATTGGGAGATATATCCTTCCTGGGTTTCGGCACCCGTGTCAAGAACCATATGCAATAGGCCAGCAGCAGAGTATGCTTAGGTCAACTACAACAAAAACCACTTTTCACTTTTGAATTTATGAAAATTTTTGAATATTAATTGGATTGGATCTCACACCCATTTCAACTTGCTAAAAATCTTAATGAATATTGATTTATTAGGAATGGCATCAGTAATGTTTCATTTATTTACTATTTGCTATTTATATATAACGTATGAAAGAATTATTTCAATGGCAGAAGCTGCTGTTACGCTATGTACGTAAGAATAAGAAATCATTATCCTAGCCCTAACCCCAACCCTAACCCAAACGTTAATACTAACCCAAACTCAAAATCTACCCCAAAACCTAATGATAATTTAAAAAGTAAAAAAGAGTAAATCAGCAAATGAGAGCTCACTTTTTGCTCTCTTATTCTCTTTATCTATTATGGGTGTGACGTAACGTAACACTAGCCACTTCCTATTTTAATTTTACCCGCAAACACAACGATTTATTGTTGCAATTTTAATTTTAATTTCGTGATATACAATACTTCATTGAACTACTCAGATGCGAACTTCACTGCTTAAAGCTGTGACTTAACTAGTTACCAGTATTCCTCATGGGATGAGCAATGACATAAAACTAGATGATACGCAACTCTTTTTCCCACTCTTTTTCCTCTTTGTTTCTTTATTGTGCGGATTTTTGCTCTGTTTTTACCCGCGCTAAACTGCTTACAGTGACTGTATTGTACAGCCTTTGCCTTGCTCAACTAACAATAGGTAGCAATTGTAACAAATATCGTTGTCTCTGGAAGTTGTGGCTTTGGGTAATTTACGCAAAGTTTTGTCAACTACTAAATTACCCCCCAAAATCCAATTTTCGAGTAAGTTTTGCGTAAAATACATAAATATCAACGTGTTATCGCAACTTAATGTTACGACATCACTGAAATGTAAATATGAAAAATGTTTTTTTTGTTTTGTTTATTGTTGTGGTTTCTCATTTTTTCTGCTTTTCTGAGTCAAAATATGTTAAATGATTCGCACTGAATTGATTGAACTACTCTAAATACGTAAGTGTCAGTTTTATGTTTCATTTTGTATTGTTGTTATGGTAGCATTGAACTTTGAAGAGTCAAGAGCGTATGTTAATTTTCGTTGCTTCCATGCAAAAATAAACTGGCAAAAATAAACTGATTTAAATAATATCAAAAAAACTTGCCGTAGTTTTTTACGGCATATAGTATACTTTTTTTTTATAAGAACCAGTAAATATAAAGTTAAGGCTTGCTGTTCGTAGTTTTTTGCCGAATTTTAGCCTCAATATAAATTTTGAAAACACGGATGCGATCACATTTGTATAACTGTTTAAGATGTTAGTTTTAGCGATCATATTTGTAAAACTTAGTGTTTAGTCCAAAAGCTTTGAGCGCTTGAGTGAACGTTTTTTACAGCTTTTGCCGCAACGGAAAATTGCTCTTTTTTCGACTAGAACGACTGCCAAAAATTTTCTCAGATACTCGCATAGAGCGCTACAGCATTCTTTAATCTCGCAATAGTTGCAATTTTGTTTGCAAATACAAAAAAACCACTGAAATTTTTTCGTTTTGAATCAGTACAGGATTTAGTTTCTTTTATTAATTTGGATTTTTTTTCTTTTTTATTTGTCCTTATAATTTATTTTTGCTGCTGAGGTTGGAATTTTTCTTAATTTGTTCTTAAAATTTGAGCAAACATGACCCTAGTGTTCTTATAAAATTGTTTTAGAAAAGAGTGTTTGATCAGTTAGTTTGTGCGTTTTTGATTTCTTTTTTTTTAAGATATTTTATCCAGTCGTGAGCATCTTTATAAAAAAGATTAACTTCTACCTTGGAATGCGGAGTCTTTGCCGCTGAAAAATCTTGTTTTTTTTTACAAAAAAGATTGATTTTATAATATTTTTGCGTGAAATTTTGGTTTCAAATTTTATTTTGGAGGGTCGCCGCTCAAGAAATTTTTGCTTATTTCCATAAGAAAACCGTCGATTTTGAGACGTTTTAGTGAAAAAAATTTGAATTCATCAAAATAATTTAGTGAAAAATCACGGGTTTGTTTTGAAATTGATCGCAGAGAAGCTCCAAAGCAGATGCGGTTTTGTCTAATACACAGCGTCACTGTTGTTTTGTGACAGCAGGATAAAGCAAAAATAAATCATCAGCTACAGCACACGATCAAAACTCTAAATGTCGTCTGATGTCTTACTTAAACCCCTATACTTTTGAAGATTCATATATTTTACCAACTTCTTGCGAAAAAGCGTCAACGCACCTTTTTTTTCAGAATTAGTGACTGCAATACGTCCTTGTGTCCTTGGGAAAGACACCTGACGCATATTTCCCATTAGGGCCAAGCATTCTACCCGCAGTGGAGGCCCAGCCAGAGGAAAGACTTGCAAACAGAACCCAAAAAAGTGGTCGGCGTAATAGGCGTAGCTAGGATTTTTGATTAGTAGAGCTCAAACCGCAAAGCAATGACGTCATCACAACTTTTCAAAAGAAATTTTTAATGGACAAAGATGCCGTAAAATGGAGGATCAGAAGCAGAAGCCTGGGTTACATTGTAACTAGGACTTTGCTAGAGGGGGTTAGGACTTGAACCAAAACTTGAAAAGTTTTCAAAAAATTGTAAATTGGGAGAGATGGCGAGTAAACTAGTGTAACTTAAACGTGTAGACTAGAGTTTGGGGGCAAAGCTCCCTGCCGCTGGGCAATTTTTTGTAATGTTTTAGAAAAAATTGCAATTCTTAGGCCATTTGGACTGCATTTCGCACGTTTGTAGATCCATTTAAAATCACTAAATTTTTAAGATTTGAAAGCCAACTGAAAAATTAAATTGTTCAATTTTCCATTTACTTGCAGGTCAAGTCCAAAACACGTTCACAATCTTGCTTTTTTTGGTTAAATTTTGCAAGTGGCTTGGTCAAGGTTGGGTGAAGCAAGATGCAATGCCTCCTGCAATATGTTTAGCAGCTAGTAAATAATGATCCACTCAAAGATTTGCCTTGGAGATTTTTGTTTTATCATAAAAATAAGCAGTTTTAGGAGTACATAAACGACCAGGACCTAAGCTCGCCCAATTCAAATTCAATAATTTGTTCGATAAGCATTTTCCCAAGCTAATTTTTTTTCAAAAGTATTTTGTCGCGTTAAAACTGCTGAGATAGAGGTGGATTGCTTTTTACAGTTGGTACAATAGATAGTTACGAGTCATGTTATTGCATTATGTTCATAACAAGGTTAGATGAGGGACTGGATTGCAACTTATAGGACAAAAAGCCTGAGTTTCTTCCGGATAATACATTTACATTGGTTGGATATTAATATCGTAGTGTTGAAAGCAAAAGTGCTAAAATAAACTTAAGCTGAAAAAAGACTTTGCTGTCATTATTTTTATCATTGGTGGCAATTCAATTTGCCCCCCCTTGGCTACGCCTGTGCTAGGCGTTGATGTGGTAAGACATACGCAAAGTGCCTGGTTCACACGAATGATCGATCGAGTGACTACAGCAAAAGTTCATGACGTGTGAAAAATGTCGGTGCGTATGAGTAAGACTTCGACTATTTCGTTCACACCCTTTAAACGATTTAGAACGGACACGATCCTACTCTGAATAAGCAACCAAAGACCTGTAGAATCAGCTCCAATTTTCAAGATATCGCTTTTACTCGAATGACATAAACATGAATACAGATCAGTTCACTTCCAACCACCGTTAATTACTTTGCAAGCCCATTATTAGCGCTTCAATCGACCTTTTTCAAACTGCGCACTAATCGCTAGTGCCAGAGAAAAGCAGAAGAGTGAGGCCTGCAGCCAAGCGTGACCGAGCAGAAAATAAAATGAGCGCATTCGCGCAGTTTCGGATCATCTAGTTTTATGTCATTGGGATGAGGTTAGACCTTATCGTAATCTCTAATTATGTTAATAAAATATACAGCTTAGTTTACAAGTAATACAAGAACACTAAGAAAAAAGTAGTTGCCTACTAGTAACTACTTACCGGTGCTTTACTGTTTAATGTATTGACTTACTTGCTATTATACATTTCTCTTCAAAATGTTCCTCACATCTGACATATCAGATATGGAAGCTCGATTTTTGTGTAATAGTAATTTGACATGGGCATGATCTCTTTTCAAGTATTAAATAACTCTTTCCAAATCTTCAGCCCATTTTTTTTTGCTTAAAAATTCAAGTTAGGAACAGAAACTAAGTGATGTTTTGATTAGAAATTACTGGAATTGTTACAACACAGAATCCAACAAGTTTTAGTCATTGGAACGAACGACGCTCACGTCGCGTGTTCCTTTGTTTTTACTCGGCCATTTTCCAACTAACGAGTGCGAAATTTCAGACTTTTGTTTATAACTCGAGAACGGTTAGGTCTAGCTACATGAAATTTTAACAGTAGTTTGAAATTAATGAGTTATATGTTTGCACCAAATTTCAAAGCAATAGTTCACGTGACTTTGGTTTTAAAATCCGAAAACCGCCCTGAAAGTTTGGCGTAAAAAGCGGTCTAAGTCAAAAACGGCTTAAGTACGGCAAAAAATATTTCGTATGGTTTTATGTCTTAAGATAACCTTTTATCCCAACCAACCCACTTTTGGCCGCGATGAGGTTTATTTCTTCTTTTTTCCTTTTTTTCTTCCTAATTTTTGTACGCTCTTTTTCTCCTAAACCACAAAACATCAAAATCTAATTTTTGTGTAAAGTTGTTAAGCTGCAAATGCAATTTTTTCTCCTGAAATTTTTTGGGGCAACTCCACCGGGAACCCCCCAAAATGGGGCCCTAAAAAATTCACTTTTTGAACGGCTTAAGCTAGAGTGCTAGTTGTTTTTGCTATCAGTAGATATTTAACAGACAAATATTTTGACAGAGTTTGGGGGTGCCACATCCCCCTGGGGACCCCCCAAAAATCAATTTTTCGAACGGCTCAATTTAGAGTGCCAGTGGTTTATGATATCAGCACATATTTAACAGACAAATATTTTGACATAGTTTGGGGGTGCAACCCCCCCGGGGACCCCCCAAATAGACCTCCCAAAAATCAGTTTTTTGAATGGCTCAACATAGGGTGCAAGTGTTTTATGATATCAGCAGAGATTTAACAGAAAAATATTTTGACATAGTTTGGGGGTGCCACATCCCCCTTGGGACCCCCCAAATGGACCCCCAAAAACCAATTTTTTGAATGGCTCAACATAGGGTGCCAGTGTTTTATGATATCAGTAGATAGTTAACAGACAAATATTTTGACATAGTTTGGGGGTGCCACCCCCCCCCCCGAGGACCCCCAAAATAGACCCCCCCAAAACCAATTTTTTGAATGGCTCAACTTAGGGTGTCAGTGTTTTATGATATCAGCACATGTTTAACAAACAAATATTTTGACATAGTTTGGGGGTGCCATCCCCCCGGGGACCCCCCAAATGGACCCCCAAAAATCAATTTTTTGATTGGCTCAACTGAGGGTGCCAGTCTGTTATGATATCAGGAGATATTTAACTGAAAATTATTTTGACTCTACTTTTCTTGAGGTTCCATAATCAGATATTTTTGAATAATTGCTGATTTTACGGTAGACAAAAAGTACTTTTGAGCGTCACAGCATTAGCTATGCGTCGGTTGTTCACTGGGTTTGCTGGCAAACTCCCATCTAGTTTTCAAATACCATTAGGCAGGTAGGTCCTAACCTGCAAACAGAGATATCATTGAACATCACTACCACTACCAGTCACCTTAACAGCAAAAACCTAAGCTGTTTTACCCTATTTCTAATATTTTTGGTTCAAAATGTAATAATTGCTCATTCATTCATAGACCACTACTGCCACCAACAGTCTCCTGGCAACCTTTTATCACATCAAAGCCTACCTACTGTGCCTACGCTGCAAGCTACTACTGTAGATCTATCACTCAGCAACCGGTATACACTAAGCAGTAGGGTAATTGGCCAGAAAGCAGCCGGGGTACTGAGTCTGGAGTATAAATATGGCCAACTTTTACGCTTTGCTAGCACTGCACTATGCTTGTGTTTCACAAACAATATCAATAGAGCCGTAGACCACAACTGTCAATACTTACCAAACAACAGAAGTCCATAAAACCCGGGACTTCTGAACTTGGTACCAGTAAGTTGGGTGACATCTCTGATCTGAATAGGCTACCCTAAGCTATAAAATCAGCAACAACCTTAAACATATCGCTTTTACTCAAATGACATGAACATAAATACAGACTAGTTTACTTCAAACACTATTCACAACCTTGCAGGTACATAATTAGCGCTTTAACCGATCTATGTCGGCACGCACGCCAATGGCCAGTACCAGAGAAAACCAAAAGAGTGGGACCTGCAATGAAGCGTGACCAAGCAGAAAATAAAATGAGTGCATTTGCGGAGTTTCGGATCATCTAGTTTTATGTCATTGGGCTATGCAATCCAGTACCGTAGCTGAACTAGTTGTCACTCTGTTGGTACATCAATAATGTTAGTGGCACAATTAGAACTCAATAGGTTTAGATAGTTTTTGCTACAGTTTGTTCGTTTGGATGTATTGATATTCAAGTCACCAAGGACAAAAAAAAAAAACGCTTATGATCTAGATTCAATTCAGTCAGAACAACATTTAAGAATTTCATAAAATCATATGCATTAGAATGCGGATGGCAATAAACAGTTCCAACAAGCTGAAGATATAAAAAAGCTTTCACTTAACATTAATTTTTGGTGGTCATTGGTAACAACTAGGTTTTAGATGTTTCCCGATGCTTACTTGTTTTAAATTTACTTGTTGTTGAGTTAGTTCTTGGTGTTTGCAAAAAGTACTTTGAACCATGAAGTGCTAAACTTTTCTTACATTATTTTTTAAATTTATGCTTTCTAGATTTTTTGATAGAACAAAGCATTTTTGCTTTGCTAATGTACATTGGCTTTTCCATCATCATCCATCTTTTGCTTAAAAGTAATGCTTGCCTTGCAATATTCAGTGCTATTCTTGAAATATATTCTGCTTCAATTAGGAATTTTCCAATTCGCAAATTACATTTTCCCACTAACCGGCGCTCATGAGCACACGCTTAAAGCATGAAAAGTAGCAAAGGAAAGAAATTACTTTTGAAGGGAATAACAGATGCAAATGCTAGTTCATAAAGTTGCACAAAAAGTAGCTGTGATTTCTTTCTGTATGGCTACATGTCTGGATTTTTTTTTGTACTATTATCATAGTCATTATATATATAGTTTGGAAGGCGTGTGAAAAAGGTTGTGTTGTTGTGTGCTCATGAGCGCCGGTTAGTAGGAAAGTTTAATTTGCGAATTGCAAAATTCCTAATTGAAGCAGAATATAGGGCCATGAAGACAATATTATCCTGTCATTGAAATAAACAGTAAGAGAGATCAAGACTTAAACAACATCTGCTGCTTAAATACATTTATGCCTACAAGAAGAAACATACTCCATTGTTCTTGGTGACATTTTTTTCCTACGTTTTTTAAACTGCTTTGAAGAAATAATGAAGAGTAACAGAGTTTTTTGTGAAAGGCCCATATACTTCTTCCAAATGACGCCTGACTCTGGTTCGCAAACAGCAAATTGCCAATTCTTTGAAGACCAGTTTTTAAAAGCATTCCATAGTAAGTAACTTAAAAAGCTAGTCCTTAAATTAACAGCCAGAAATTATTGGACAATATTGCTGATTGCAACAAATACGTTTTTGCTGCCCATTTATGCTGGTATTTTTGATAACTAACTGACGGTAACTGTTACCATTTAGCTATTAAATAAGAACTTAGAAAATGGTACTGATGACCTGAACAGTGAACACGCTTAAAGTATGAAAAGTGGCAAAGGAAAGAAATTACTTTTGAAGGGAATAACAGATACAAATGCTAGTTCATAAAGCTCCACAAGAAGTAGCTGTAATTTCTTTCTGTATGGCTACATGTCTGAATTTTTTTTTTTGTACTATTATCATAGTCATTATATATATATAGCCTGAAGGGCGTGTGAAAAAGGTTGTGTCATTGCGTGCTCATGAGCGCCGGTTGGCGGGAAAGTTTAATTTGCGAATTGCAAAATGCAGTTGGCAGATACCTACCACAGCAGTCGTTCGTAAAATACTGCAAGACAGACTGAGAAGAAACTTTTTTAGCCGAAAGTATTTTAAATTATTGGTTTAGTAAGTTGACTAGGATGTATGGGTTTTATAATGTAAAAAATATTGTTGTGAAACTGTAAGTTTTCATCTAAAGCAGGGTAGTTTTTCATCAATTTTGTCAAAGCCTGGTTGCAAAATAGGCCGGTACAAACTCCGATTTTCTGGTTTAATCATTCATGTGCTTAGCTTCATGATGATCTGTTGAAACTTCCGATGTCTATGCAGGCCCGGCGCTAGGATAGCGTGACTGAAGGGGGGGGCAGAAATAAATTTTGGGGGGGCACGAGAAGTTTATTAATGTGAATTCGAGAAGGGCACGGAGGCACGAGAAATTTATTCCAGTGTGGATCAATCGAAAAACGTGAAGACCAAAAAAAAGGTCTTCAATTCAAAAATGTCCACAAATTCTGGTTGTCGTCTCAAAATGCTTGCAATTTTTCACGAATTCTTAAGTGAAGACCAAAAAAAAAGGTCTTCGTCCAAAAAGTTTTGTGAAATCCGGTGTGAGTCCACAAAAATTAGGAAAATACGGGCGGTAAACACGAATTTGGGAGTCTCAGGCCTCGATTTGCACTCCAAAAACCCCAAGCCTGTTAATTTCTTCGCGGCACAGTCCTCACTTAGGGGGGGGGCACAATTTTCGTTTGGGGGGCACAACCACTCATTTGGGGGGCATGGCCCTGGAATGCTACCCGTGGCGCCGGGCCTGTGTCTATGGGTAATTTTAGGTCATATAAAGTTGTGACAACTGGCAATCTTATGTACTTCTATGAAGGCCAGAATTAAGCGTTTTGAGCTGTTGTAAACACTAAATATTAAGTTAAGGCTGGCTGTTTGTAGCAATTGCCGAATTTTAGCCTCAATTGTTCTTAAATTTTGAAAACACGGATGTTAATTTTAGCGACCATATTTGTACAACTGCTTAAGATGTTAATTTTAGCGACCATATTTGTAAAACTGCTTAAGTTGTTTAGTCCCAAAACTTTGTGTGTTTGAGTGAACGTTTTTTACTGCTTTTGCCGCAACTTTTTTTACTGCTTTTGCCGCAACGGAAAATTGCTCTTTTTTCGACTAGAACGACTGCCAAAAATTTTCTCAGTTACTCGCATAGAGCAAAACAGCATTCTTTAATCTCGTAATAGTAGCGATTTTGCTCGCAAATACTAGAAAACCACTAAAATTTTTTCGTTTTGAATCAGTACAGGATTTAGTTTCTTTGATTAATTTGGATTTTTTTTCCTTTTTCGTTTATCCTTAATTTATTTTTGCTGCTGAGGCTGGAATTTTTCTTACTTTGTTCTTAAAGGCGGTAAATCATCCAGCCAATTACGGTGGTTTACAAGAGCTAAAATTGAACTATAATTTTTGATATTTTTTGTTTTGATTTTGGGGCTGCGTTTGCAAAGATATTCAACAAATACAAAAAGATGTCCCCCGAAAAAAGTTTTTGGAAACTCTGAGTTTTGATCTTCCCGCCAAAACCACAGTTCTCTAAACTATTAGGCCTACTGTAATCTTATTAAACTATTAGGCCTAACTATCTCTAAACTGTTAGGCCCAATAGTTTAGAGATAGTTAGGCCTAAACTATTTAGAAATAACCTATCTCTAAACTATTAGGCCTACCACAGTTCTCTAAACCATTAGGCCTACTTAGGTTTTGGCGGGAAGAACAAAACTCAGCGTTTCCAAAATCTTTTTTTGGGGGGACATCTTTTTGTATTTGTTGAATATCTTTGCAACCGCAGTCCCAAAATTAAAGCAAAAAATATCAAAAATTATAGTTGAATTTTAGCTATTGTAAACCACTGGAATTGGCTGGATGATTCACCGCCTTTAAATTTTGAGCAAAAATGAGCCTAGTGTTATTATAAATTGTTCTAGAAAAAAGTGTATACGATTAGTTAGTTTGTGCGTTTTTGATTTCTTTTTTTTTTAAGATACTGTATGTTATCCAGTGGCGAAGTATCCTTATAAAAAAAGATTAACTTCTACTTTGGAATGCGGAGTCTTTGCCGCTGAAAAATCTTGTTTTTTTTTACAAAAAAGATTGATTTTATAATATTTTTGCGTGAAATTTCGGCGACAAATTTTATTTTGGAGGGTCGCCGCTCAAGAAATTTTGCTTTTTTCATTAAGAAAACCGTCGATTTTGAGACGTTTTAGTGAAAAAAATTTGAATTCATCAAAATAATTTAGTGAAAAATCAAGGATATGTTTTGAAATTGATTGCAAAGAAACTCCAAAGCTGATACGGTTTTGTCTATTACACAGCGCCACTGTTGTTTTGTGACAGCAGGATAAAGCAAAAATAAATCATCAGCTACAGCATACGATCAAAACTCTAAATGTCGTCTGATGTCTTACTTAAACCCTTATACTTTTGAAGATTCATATATTTTACCAACTTCTTGCGAAAAAGCGTAAGCGCACCTTTTTTTTCAGAATTAGTAACTACAATACGTCCTTGTGTCGTTGGGCACTTGATGCATATTTCCCATTAGGGCCAAGCAGTCCACCCGCAGTGGAGGCCCAGCCAGAGGAAAGACTTGCAAACAGAACCCAAAAAAGTGGTCGGCGTAATAGGCGTAGCTAGGATTTTTGATTAGTAGAGCTCAAACCGCAAAGCAATGACGTCATCACAACTTTTCAAAAGAAATTTTTAATGGACAAAGATGCCGTAAAATGGAGGATCAGAAGCAGAAGCTTGGGTTACCATGCAACCAGGATTTTGCTAGAGGGGGTCAGGACTTGAACCAAAACTTGAAAAGTTTTCAAAAAATTGTAAATTGGGAGAGATGGCGAGTAAACTAGTGTAACTTAAACGTGTAGACTAGAGTTTGGGGGCAAAGCTCCCTGCCGCTGGGCAATTTTTTGTAATGTTTTAGAAAAAATTGCAATTCTTAGGCCATTTGGACTGCATTTCGCACGTTTGTAGATCCATTTAAAATCACTAAATTTTTAAGATTTGAAAGCCAACTGAAAAATTAAATTGTTCAATTTTCCATTTACTTGCAGGTCAAGTCCAAAACACGTATAAAATCTTGCATTTTTAGGCTAAATTTTGCAAGTGGCTTGGTCCAGGTTGGGTGAAGCAAGATGCAATGCCTCCTGCAATATGTTTAGCAGTTAGTAAATAATGATCCACTCAAAGATTTGCCTTGGAGATTTTTGTTTTATCATAAAAATAAGCAGTTTTAGGAGTACATAAACGACCAGGACCCAGGCTCGCTCAACTCAAATTCAATAA
Source organism: Trididemnum nubilum (assembly GCA_963965965.1). Taxonomy (NCBI): domain Eukaryota; kingdom Metazoa; phylum Chordata; class Ascidiacea; order Aplousobranchia; family Didemnidae; genus Trididemnum; species Trididemnum nubilum. The sequence goes on from OZ014486.1 coordinate 22,556,384, forward strand.
TTTGTTCAATAAGCATTTTCCCAAGCTAATTTTTTTTCAAAAGTATTTTGTCGCGTTAAAACTGCTGAGATAGAGGTGGATTGCTTTTTACAGTTGGTACAATAGATAGTTACGAGTCATGTTATTGCATTATGTTCATAACAAGGTTAGATGAGGGACTGGATTGCAACTTATAGGACAAAAAGCCTGAGTTTCTTCCGGATAATACATTTACATTGGTTGGATATTAATATCGTAGTGTTGAAAGCAAAAGTGCTAAAATAAACTTAAGCTGAAAAAAGACTTTGCTGTCATTATTTTTAGGCCTTGTTACGGTGTCCAAAGTTGTGTTGTCTCGTGATACCCATCGAGGTACCTCCTGAAAAAATTTTTACAAATAGATTTTTTATGCCTGATTAATGATTGAAATGTCTTCGGTTGCAACCAGGTGCCGTTTTTAAGATATACCGCTTTTACTAAAACGCGGATGAATGTTTTAAAATCATACGCTTGAATAATTTTTTTACTATTAGTGTTGCCGTGAAATAATTCACAAATTTCAGCAAAGATATTTTTTATCTTTCTTTGAATGTAAAAATTCAAAATATAATAAATTTAAACTAAATAATTAATCATGGGTAAGTTTTTTGCTAAAAAGTTTGCATAATTAAAGTTTTAGCTTGAATTTTTTGTGGTGAATTCTAAAACATGGAAACTTGCTTTGAAGCCACGTGACCGTCGTCACTTGGCAGCTGACCGTATGAATGCAAAATTTCAAAACAATTTTTCAAGATAAAATACCGGTAACCATTAATGAAGAAATTGTTTCTTGCAAAAGGTCGAAAAATAAACGAACTACCTTATGAAAGACACCACGCGTTTGTTATGATGATAGCCTACCCACTAAAAGCAGCCTAATACAATAACTGCTTCGAAGAATACCGATAAGCTTCGAGGAATATCGATAGCCTACGGCAGTCGGTAGCTATGGATATACCGGTCATTGGTCCATAATGTTTATTCCAATCGAACAAAAGCACATCGTCAATTCTAACATGTCATTCAGCTACAATGTTTTAAAACTGCAGTAGTTTACTGCGAAGTTTCAGCATAAAGCAATAGGCCTACAGTTTCGCAAATATTGCAGAATAAGGCTTAAATAAACTGTGCTCCTTTTCAGCAATTTCATGAGAGTCATCTCTTATTTTGGGTTATTTGTTGGCTTAACTACGGTGATTGTTTCAAGTGCTTAAGTGTGGCAGCACAGACATTCGAGAGTTGATAAGGCAACCAGCTAGGGCTAGGCTAGTTAATTTCGAGGAGTGAAAGCCAATCAGTATTTCTCAAAGCAGTTATTGTATTAGGCTGCTTTTAGTGGGTAGGCTATCATCATAACAAACGCGTGGTGTCTTTTACAAGGTAGTTCGTTTATTTTTCGACCTTTTGCAAGAAACAATTTCTTCATTAATGGTTACCGGTATTTTATCTTGAAAAATTGTTTTGAAATTTTGCATTCATACGATCAGCTGCTAAGTGACGACGGTCACGTGGCTTCAAAGCAAGTTTCCATGTTTTAGAATTCACCACAAAAAATTCAAGCTAAAACTTTAATTATGCAAACTTTTTAGCAAAAAACTTACCCATGATTAATTATTTAGTTTAAATTTATTATATTTTGAATTTTTACATTCAAAGAAAGATAAAAAATATCTTTGCTGAAATTTGTGAATTATTTCACGGCAACACTATAGTAAAAAAATTATTCAAGCGTATGATTTTAAAATATTCATCCGCGTTTTAGTAAAAGCGGTATATCTTAAAAACGGCACCTGGTTGCAACCGAAGACATTTCAATCATTAATCAGGCATAAAAAATCTATTTGTAAAAATTTTTTCAGGAGGTACCTCGATGGGTATCACGAGATCTCTTTTCTAGACGTTTTTTCTGCTAGCGTAACAAGGCCTATTTTATCATTGGTGGCAATTCAATTTGCCCCCCCTTGGCTACGCCTGTGCTAGGCGTTGATGTGGTAAGACAGACGCAAAGTGACTACGAATGATCGATCGAGTAACTACAGCAAAAGTTCAAGACAGAAGAAAAATTTTGGTGCGGATGAGTAAGACTTCGACTATTTCGTTCACACCCTTTAAACGACTAAGAACGGACACGATCCTACTCTGAATGAGCAACCAAAGACCTGTAGAATCAGCTACAATTTTCAAGATATCGCTTTTCTCGAATGACATCAACATGAATACAGATCAGTTCACTTCAAACCACCGTTAATTACTTCGCAAGCACATTGTTAGCGCTTCAACTGACCTTTTTCAACCTGCGCACCCAACGCCAGTACGAGAGAAAAGCAGAAGAGTGAGGCCTGCAGGCAAGCGTGACCCAGCAGAAAATAAAATGAGCGCATTCGCGCAGTTTCGGATCATCTAGTTTTATGTTATTGGTCCGACCATAAGAGGCTTTTTAGGATTTTGGTCTTTGCAAGCAACTTATTAAATATGAGACTAGATAAGTGAAATCTGCAATGATGTAAAAACAAAAAGTCAATTTTATACTTGAGTGCTATAAAATATTTTGGTAACAGCAGAAAAGGGTAGTTAGTTAACCTAACATGTGTAATCAAATGTGTTCTGAGGTTATCTGACTTGCATCTAAGTCAAAACAAAATACTTCAAAATTTAATGGTGTCTGACCATTAGAGGCTTCCCAGGGTTTTGGTCTTTAGAAGCAACTTTTTAAACAAGCGACTTTAGGCAATTGAAATCTGTACCAGTAATGATGTAGAAAAAGGCAAACAGATTTGATTGATTAAGCATAATATTTTTTTTTGGTAACAAGCTAATAAGGATAACCTAGCCTAGCTACCAGTAGTTAATGAACAGTAGCAAGTGTAATGAAATATGTTTATTCTATTTGAATAAGTTTCAGATGATTGGTTAAGAGTGAATTAAGTTTAAGTTGATTGGTAGAACTAGCTATAGCTATTAACAGTAGGCTATAAACCTTGGCTAAATATCATACTTTTAATTTTGTCAAAATAGTGCCCTAAGTTGTGGATTATTCAAGCTCAAAAAGACAATGGCTGGAACTTCAACTGATGGTGTTAAGTATAGCCTTGAGAAGGTCATGGCTGAGGTCTTAGAACTCAAGGCTACCAAAAAAAGGTATGCAAAGCAATCTTTAGACGCAAAATCCTCTAGTGCTGCTTATAAAATCTCATTTAATTCAGATAACGCCGAAACAATTACCGGTAGGCCTACAGACAGTACTAATCTAGAAATCCAGGGTCAACAGCTCAAGAACATGGAGGAAGCAATCAATCGACTGGAAGCCACGGTGAAGGAGATTACACGACAAACAACGAGAACAAAAGAGCCATCGATGACCTGGAGCAGTGCAGTCGGCGCAACTGTTTAATCTTACATGGATGTCGCGATATTCCAAAAAAGGAGAGTACCTATGATGAGTTTGAATCTTATGTTGTAAATAAGCTTAACTTTAGGCTAGGACTAAGTCACTGTTTTAAGACCTTTGACATTGATACTTTCCATATTCTTCCTTCTAGGAAAAAGGACACATCCCCCATCATCATCAAGTTTGTGAGGCGGTCAGTGCGGGACTCCATCTACAGCTCTAAGAAGAACCTGAAATCTGAGGAAGAGAATGCGGAAAAGTTATCCATCACCGAGTCATTAACAAAACGACGGTTGGCATTAGTGGAGGAGGCCAGAAATGCATTTTGGTTTCAGAACGTTTGGACTTTTTATGGTAATGTATATTGCTTCTTCAAGAACAAAAGGCAAGTAATTGATGACTTGGAGATATTAATAGATTGCTAGATTCTTAAGTCATTGTGACTATGTAGTTGCAGTACCAGTAAATTTGTAAATCATAAAATTAGGACTATTAGGCACAGTATCATTATGGCCTCTATTGCTTTTAATCTGTTATATAAGGCGCACAAGATTAAATGCAATGTGCACCTGGGCATGATATACACCTTCAGATTCTTAAGCACTTCTGGTACCTTGGGTGCTTTTTGTGGTCTGGAGAATGTGTTTGGTTTACATGCATTCATTTTGTGGATTTTTGCAAATGAAATAAGATTGAGCATTTTTTCCGGTCTGCAAACAGGCGGCTAACCCGGTGGTGTTGGGAATCAGATAGTGTGTACTCCTTAATTAATGTCATAGTTTCAAAATAGCAAGCTGTTACCCTTCCCTTAATTTTTTTTACTTCAACCCTTAATAGAAACTTATAGCCCTACCCCTGACTATGTATAGCTATTTTTTTACCTGTCAACTTGTACTTGTTGCACTCTCAAGACTACATTTGCTCCTTATTCTGCTTTTTTTTTGTCTTTTTATTGCATTTTTTTTTGATTATTACTTTTTTTTTGTCATTTGATACCCTTTATGCCAAAGCAAATTTCAAAAACTTGTCTTGACTGTGAGAAAACAATCAGAAAAAATCAAAAATCATAAACTTGCTCACAATGCTTACATTTTAAGCACTTAAAATGCCCTGGCAGAAAAGCTCAAAATAACCTTGAAACTAAACCTACAACAACCGCTGACTGGAAATGTAGCTTCTGTGATTTCTCATTTCCTTTTGCTTCTTGTTCTGAAGTTGAATTTGATGACATTTTTAACCATACTGACTCTTGTTATGACACAACTCTTAATGCCCATGATTTAAATTTAATGTTCAACAACACTAAAAACAGTGACAATACATCAATCAATGATACTGATAATGACATTATTTCAAAAGAGGATGACCCATTTACTGTAACTTCAAATACACAATATGTAAGAGCTAACCTAGTTAAAAAATCATTGATACATGATTTTAGTTCCCATTTTAACTTCACAGCCATTAGTGTCAATATTAGATCTTTAAACAACTACAAAAATTTTGCAAAACTTGAAAGTCTTTTATCAGCACTTACTTTTAAACCCAGTATCATTGCAGTTACTGAAACCTGGCTCAAACCTGACCAACTTGGACCCCACATCAATCTCTCCCATTATACTTTTCTCTCAAGCCCTTGATCAAAATACAGTGGAGGTGGTATTGCATTCTACATTAGAGACAACATTGAGTACACTCACCGCATAGACTTAGATGTAATGAATGAAAAAATATTTGAATCTATCTTCGTAGATATCAAATTTCAAGATAAAGTTATAACTTGTGGGAACATATATCGTTCTCCTTGTAATAATGGTAATGCACAAAAAATGTTCCTTGCTGATCTTGACGATAATCTGAGAAAAATAAATAAAAGGAAAAGTTTCTTATTAGGAGATTTCAATTATAACATTTTAAGCTGTGACGAACCAAATGTTGCAAAATTCATTGATGTAATGTGTGATCATGGATTCAGTTCCCTAATCAATAGGTCAACGAGAATAACAGATAATAGTTCTACATTACTTGACCAAATATGGACAAACAGTAACACACTACAAAAAATAAAACGTTGTATCATAACTTTCTTATCTGGCTACAATGATGAGTATTGCAGTAAAGAAATGTAAAAGCTCTAAAACAGGTAGTGAGTACTATCGCCAGTTCAGTGATTCAAAAATTGAATCGTTTTCCAAATCTCTTTTTGAGCTTGATATTACCCCTGTCTTAAACGAAACTGATCCAAACAAAGCATATAACAAATTTTACCAAGATTACAGAAATAAATTTGAGGAACATTTTCCCTTGAAAAAAATACCTTCTAGACTGAAACCGCAAAAAAGTTGGTTTGACCAAGAGCTTAAAAATTTACTGCAGTGCAAAGAAAAACTATTCAAACAATACATGACTAACAAAACTTCTAGAACAAAAGCATTATTTACTCAAGCTAGCAATCTTTATTACAGAGCAGTTAAAGAAAAAAACAGGCTTTCTACAAAACCAAGTTTCAAATGCACAAGTGTAATATTAAAGGTACTTGGCGATACATCAACTCTTTACTTGGAAAACGAAGCAGATCTAATGGCATTACTTTATTAATTAATGGCAGTGAAGTAAATGATCCACAGTCAGTTGCAAATCATTTTAACAATCATTTTTCTACCGCTGCTAAAAAACTAGTCGACACTCTACCTCAAGTAAAACTATTTTCTCTGAATATTTAAGCGTCCCTTCCTTGCCCTCAATGTATGTTTGGCCTAAATGTCCCTCAGAAACCTCCAATATTATACTAAAATTGAAAAACAAACTAAGTGCTGGTTTAGATTTAGTTCCAACTAAGGTATTAAAACCTTCTCCAAACAATATTTTAGTTGCTCTAAGCCATGTATTTAATTTATGTTTGAGTAAAGGTGAATTCAAAAACGACTTTAAAATTGCCAAAGTATGTCCTGTCTTCAAGAAGGGAAATGCAAAAGATATCAACAACTACAGACCAATCAGCTTATTGTCCAATGTATCAAAAATCCTAGAAAAAATCATGTACAGTAGGTTATATTCCTTTTTAGAACGGCACCACTTTTTCTTCCAACAGCAATTTGGTTTCAGAAAGAACCACGGCACAAGTCATGCCTTGTCCTTCTTAATTCACAACATAACTGAATCACTGGCTAACAAAACACCTACCCTTGAAGTATTTTTAGACCTATCGAAGGCTTTCGACATGATCGATCACAGCATTTTGTTATCTAAACTCGAACGTAGCGGAATCAGAGGCATAGCTCTTGACTGGATTAAAAGCTATCTAACCGGAAGAACGCAAAAAGTGGAATGCTCTGGGATTCTATCAAACTCGGTCAATCTTGTGAAACAGGGCGTACCACAGGGGTCAAATTTAGGCCCACTTCTTTTTCTTGTTTATGTTAATGACTTCCAAAATTGTTTAAAATATGGTGACTCGATCATGTTTGATGACGACACAAGTGTATTCTTTCAAAACAAAAACTATCACTCACTTTATGCCAATGCTCAGCAAGATCTCCATAACATTGATCAGTGAATGATTACTAATAAATTATCAATCAATGCTTCCAAAACAAAATGTATGTTGTTTAGGTCAACTAAATCAAAAATTCCACCTTCTGGTCAATCCATCTCATTAAGAAGACTTGATATTGAACTAGTTATCTCTCTGAAATTTCTTGGTGTTTATATTGATGAGCATCCAACTTGGTCAGTTCATGCTAAACATGTGCTCAACAAACTGAGATCTGGCTTGGCAGCTGTAAGAAGAGTAAAACCTTTTTTGAATCAAGGAACACTAATCACCTTATATCATTCATTGATGGGCAGTCACTTGCAGTACTGCATCTCCAGTTGGTACTATGGTAACACAACAATTAGAAACAAGTTACAGAAAATGTGTGACAAATTTATTAGGCTAGCATGTGGTCGAAGCCGCAACAGTGACATCACAAACATCAGACAAAAATATGAAATACTAACAGTTGATCAACTTTTATTTAAAGGCGGTGAATCATCCAGCCAATTCCAGTGGTTTACAATAGCTAAAATTCAACTATAATTTTTGATATTTTTTGTTTTAATTTTGGGACTGCGGTTGCAAAGATATTCAACAAATACAAAAAGATGTCCCCCCGAAAAAAGATTTTGGAAACTCTGAGTTTTGTTCTTCCCGCCAAAACCTAAGTAGGCCTAATGGTTTAGAGAACTGTGGTAGGCCTAATAGTTTAGAGATAGTTTATTTCTAAATAGTTTAGGCCTAACTATCTCTAAACTATTAGGCCTAACAGTTTAGAGATAGTTAGGCCTAATAGTTTAATAAGATTACAGTAGGCCTAATAGTTTAGAGAACTGTGGTTTTGGCAGGAAGATCAAAACTCAGAGTTTCCAAAAACTTTTTTCGGGGGACATCTTTTTGTATTTGTTGAATATCTTTGCAAACGCAGTACCAAAATCTAAAGAAAAAAAATCAAAAATTATAGGTCAATTTTAGCTCTTGTAAACCACCGTAATTGGCTGGATGATTCACCGCCTTTAAAGACAATGCTATATTTATGTTTAAGCAGAGCAAAAATAAAAATCCTTCAGTATTCAGCAAAATCTTAGTCACTAATCATTCGCAATATAATACTAGAAACAATTCTAAAATAATTCCGAAGATCTGTTCAACCAATATGTGCCAATAATCTATCTCTCGTTGTGATGTTTTGACAGGTGACAGGTAATAGCATGCAAACGATTAATTAATCTATCTCTCACCGTGGCCCATCCCTTTGGAGTAAAGTACCAACTTCTTTCAAGTCCCAGGATCTCACGATAGCATCATTTAATTTAAAAATGCGAAAAATTTTAAGTAAAGACTTAATACAAGTCTGATTTCTAGGGCATTGTTTGCGGTTTATGTGTAATGTTAGTGCTGTTTTGCTAATCTTGTTACACTTTTTATCAGGGTTAGTCCCGAAAAGTAACTCTGCTTGGTGGTTATAATGAAACTTCTAGAAAACTCGGAAAGTTTTTCTTGGCTTTTGAGTCGGAATAAACTGGTTGAAGTATGTTAAAAGATTATATTGTGTTGCCGTCACTAATCTTAAAATCTCATTCCTATGTCTTCGAAAATCTGCATTTTTTCCTTCTTTAATTTAATTATTTTTGTTTTTTTTTCTCCTGCTTTGTTCTCTTTCTTTCAGGTTTCTCTTCGAATCTACAACCCCAGTAGAAAGCAGGATTGGGAGATGGTGGCTACGCACGATGTTTTTCTTCGAGTCTACAACCCCACCTCTAAGCAGGATTGGATGATAGTGAGGCTACGCACGGTGTACGTTCGGCTGGGCTAGGCAACAACAATTGAAGTGGTGTAGTTAATTATCGACTTGAACTTTAAATACGTACAATTCTCTTATGCTGGTTATTGATCTCGATGTCAAGATACTATGTCTATCAATTCTTGGTTCAGATCTATTTGACATCAAATCAGAATACTATCACATACATAACATTTTGCTAGGGCATGTTTAATTATACTTTATGAAACGATTGTCTCTTATCTATTTCTTATTGTGTTCAAGCGTTCAAGCAATAGTCAGAAATAGTAACGTAAAAACAAAAACAAAACAAAAAAAAAACACAGCTTATTGCTCCCCCTATAAAAATAGCAGCTATTGTCCGTATTTGTTTTCGTTATGTGTCTTTTGTTGTAACCTACTTTTTTTTTGGGCTGTGTTTTTTTTTGTTTTGTTTTTGTTTTTACGTTACTATTTCTGACTATTGCTTGAACGCTTTGGTAGAGTCCTGGGGTGCTAAAACTTAGTGCAAAACCTGATGACTTGGTAATGATTTTCTTGAGCTTAAAACTGCTTTAATGATAAATATAGGCAACTAACTGCTTGCCGGTGAATTCCAGCACATCGCACAGCAAGGTAACTAAAGCCATTGTCGTTTAAGTTGAGTACCTCTGGACTCTACCTTAACTGGTGTGAGGCACATTATCCACATTGCATAGACACAAATTTAGTTCCTCTCATGAATATACCTTCGTTCTGACTTAGATATCGGAGAGATCACAAGTTATGATATTTGTACCAGCTATTTATTTAGACGCAATGTGGATAGTGTGACTCCTATTGCTATAGCCTATGTTATGTATAATTATTTTGATGCATAAGTAGCGATTGCAAAATCGTTATTGTCTTGTTGCTATGGCCAGCTGATACTTGAAAGGGTTTCCGGACCCGGTGAGGTTTCATTTTCAGGGTGGTTTTTCTTTCCTCACCTTGCTCCGTTGAGCTAAACATAGTTTTGGGCCAGTTGCGCCACCCATTGACCACCTACATACCCGTGCCTGGCCTTGCACTGGTCACTGTCCCTCTCTTTTCTCTTCATTAATCATTCGAACAACTACTCCAGCCGTCAGTTTTACTTCAATCTTGTGTGCCTGCGTGTATTACCACGTTTACATGCAATCGACTCAAAAATTAAATCGATTTATCTTTTTGTTTCTTTGTTTTACGTCACTTTTTTTCGCTCTTTTTGTCTATAATAAAGAAACAAAGGATAAAATCGATTTAGCTTTTGAATCGATTGCACGGAACTGCACTATATGTTGATGAGTGTGATTGATTAGGCCTACAATGTAATTAAGCTGGTATGACAGGTGTAGCAACCATGCAAATAAAAATCGCTTTTTTGTGTTCAGTATCCTCTGCATGTCTTAACGTCTGACGTTGTGTCGCTACTTCCTTTTCCTGACTCTACGTGTCATTATTGTGTTACAATGCATTTGCTATTGTTGTGGTGGTCAAGAATAAAAAAAAGAATGAATGAATTAAAATGATGTGATCCTAATTCAAGATCGATCTGATCAGTTAACAAGTGATGCTCATACTGACAAGTAATAAACTACAGAATAAATATTAAAAAATTGTTAAAACAGTCTTGGCTATTATTTTTTTAAAGGAAATGTTATGGCTATTAACTTAGCAAAACTAGGCATTATTATATAAGTACTTTGGCGCACTGCTGAGAGTGACAACTCATTGAAGTACACGTAACTTGAAATATACTTCCATGCCAGTATCACTAACAGAAGTAAACCATTGTTTCCGAATAATCACTGATATGTAGCTAGCAATAATTCAAAAATTATTGTAATCGAAGGTCAGTGGCATCACTTGTGATTTGAGCTAAAAACAGAGGAAGGACCAGCTTCACTTGAAATACAGAAGCTTATTAATGCTTTATGCAAAATTGGCTTCGGCCAAATATTCATTTCATTTTTCAGTTGGTGCGGCACGCACTTGAGGGCCTCTGACTGTAGCGGAGCAACATTTGAGCCGCGAGAAGGGCATAGTTCCTCCACCAGTTACATTACCAGTGGTTGATGGTTAAAGATCTCTGTTTTGATCATACTGGTAGGCCCAGGATTATTTCAATTTGCACAAGCAAAGGCTTTTAATAAACTGCTGTTTCAATTGGCTTTCAACAAACACCTACAGGTAATGGTTCTAAAAGGGTCTGGACCTAGCCTGAAAAAATTCAAATAAATATAGTCTACATTATCAAAATTCAGAAGTTCGATAACTTTAAAAATTTTTTATCAGTTACCGGTAGGCTATCGGTATGTCATTATTTATAGTGTTTCGGTACCACGAGTTATTACTACACAATATTCTATAAGCCTAATGCGCTTCATCAGAGGTGGAGTCGAGGACACAAGGCTCGAGGCCAAGGCCAAGGCCAAGGACACAAAAAAAATCCGAGGCCAAGGCCAAGGACAGCCTTTCCGAGGACAGACACTCTCGAGGCCAAGGACAGGAATGCTCGAGGCCAAGGACCAAGGACCAAGGACACAAGCGCAAGTGCTCTCCATAAAAAAAAGTCTTCACAAAAATTTTTCAGGCGATCTCCAAAAAAAAAAAAGGTCTTCACAAAAATTTTTCAAGCGATCTCCACGAAAACACGTTTTCAAAAAATTTTTTAAGCGCTCCACATAATTTTAACAATTCAAAAACTAGTGCTGTCCTCGAGCCGAGGACAGGCCAATTTTCGAGGACTTGAGGCCTCGAGGCCAAGGACTTGACCTTCGAGGCCAAGGCCAAGGCCAAGGACTTCAAAATCTGTCCTCGAGGCCAAGGACGTCCTCGAGGACTCCACCTCTGCGTTTCATAAGGCACACCAGGCAAAGTTTAGAGAAAATTTCTGACACAAGTTTAATAATCTACCAAAATTCGCTCCTTTATTAACTTTATTTTTTTACCCCAAGTGCTTTAGCTAGGTTAGTTTGAAAGTCAATCCGAAAACAAAAATCAGCATAGGCAAATGCTGATTTCTTATCAGCTAATAATCTCCTGAGGCTTTAATTTGATTTATTTCAATCAAATTACGTTTTAATAAACATATTCAATTAAATTCGCATTCATTTTTTATTGCTAACGTCAGGTTTAGCTTAAATACTTAGCAGAAATATACTAGCCTACCGATACTCAGCAGCAACCAATAAAAAATTAAACTTTTCCGCTAACAGTAGCTAGAGTGCGAGCAGTGACACAACCTCGCACGCTAAACGCATTGACTTTCCAGACTATATATATAACGACTATGGTATTACCAGGCGCGTAGCCAGGATTTGGAAAAGGGGGGGGGCTATTTTGAAAGAGTGAGAAGTGTGCAAACGACGTTGACTCGAATTTTCATTGACCTTGAATCAGTTTCAGATGGTTTGTCCGAAATTTGAGTCGAAATGTCTCGGAAATTCAAACGTTTTTTCCGCCCAAAATTATGTGATCTCCAAAAAAAAAAAAAAGGTCTTCGCCAAAATTCAGGGTGATTTTTCTCCCAATTTCGCAAGTTCAAACGTTTGAGGTGGGGCTCTTTTCGTATGGGGGGAGCTAATTTCTATTTTTCACAGAAAATCGGCCTCAAAAGCACAAAAAACATGCGTTTTTGCATACTTCACAAGCCAATGGGGGGCTCGAGCCCCCCCGCCCCCCCCCCTGGCTACGCTACTGGGTATTACGCTGAACTTTTCTGCTCTGGATGCATTTAAGAGCATAACTCATTGTCAACATCGCTTCTTGCAAAAGTGCTAAAATTAAAAGTTTTGTGGTTTCATACATTATTTTTCAATGTTTTTTAGGATATGAAAAAGCATCTTGAGCAAAAGCAATTTTGATAGAGATTTCAATACCACGCTGACCAAGCAAGCCATCAGAGAACAGCCTTAACTATAAACATTATTCGCCTAGAAACAACTATTTGTTACTAACATCAGAAAACATTGTTCTGCCAAAACACCTGACCAACGTGTACTGAACTTTCAATCTGAGCTGGGCACCCGCTACTTGAAAAGTAGCGGCGCTGCCGCTGTTAGGCAAAAAAAGCAGCGGCACTTCCGCTAATCGCTACTCAAATGAAAAAGTAGCGCCGCTGCCGCTACTTGCATGCAAAACAGCGGCCGCTGCCGCTACTTTAAAAAAATAAAGAGAATAAAAACGATGGCATTCAAATATTTTTGTTTTTTTAATTACTCTTAACTGTTGTAGCAAAATTTATTTTACTACGCCTTGGTGTAACTACTCAGGCCCGGCGCCACAGGACATAGGCGCAGCCAGAGGGGGGTATGGAGCCCGGACCCCTCCAATTGAAATGCGACCAATGATAAAAATGGGACAAAAAAGCCTATTGTTTCGTCAGTTTCAATATTTTTCAGCATTTTTTGCGTATACAACAGTACACGCGTTTAGCAGTAATTAACAATAATATTGACAACCAGGGGGCAGGGCCCCTCAATTTAATTTTTGCCATTCAATTAAGATGAATAACCGGGATGAAATTAAGGGTTTTTATCTTAAAGTTGCTACCTCAGGCTCTCATCTAACCTTTTTAAAAACGTAATGCAATAACTAGGGCGTGATTTATCATATGGCACAGTACCAAAGGCCCTGCGCTCAAATGGCAAGACTTTATTTTTGGTCTACACTTATTCTGCGAAAATCTCCAACGTGCTAGGGGCCCCGCGCAATGTAAATTAGGCCCAGGCAATCACATGGCAATTAGGCGTAACCATCTATTGTACGGTTTTTGATAAAAATTCACCACCACCTTGTTAGTTTTTACGCGAAAAAATTCTTTTGAAAAAAAAAAAAAGAATGGAGGAGCCTGGGGCTTCTTGACCGTACATGTACTCTAACAACTGGTTATTTTCATGTCAAAACAAAATCTCTAAGGAAAATCTTCGAGTGGATTATTATTTACTACTAAAATACCTACAAAATTTAACCCCAAAAGCAAAATCATAAACGTATTTTCGACCAAATTAGAAGTAAAAGCAGGATTGAAACAATTTAATTTTTTTCAATTGGCTTTCAAATGTTAAAAATCTAGTTCTTTCAAATGATTCTGAACACATGCAAAATGTGATCCAATGGCATTAAAATAGCTTTTTTCCAAAAAAATTGCCAAGCAGCTGGGGCTTTGGCACCAAACCCTAATCTGCGATACGTTAGGGTGAAATAGTTTGCTTACACACGACTCCCAATTTACATATTTTCATTTTTAACTTTTGGTTTAAGCCCTCTCCCTTTTGAAAACTCTTTGCTAAGTGCCAAACCAGACCACGGCTTCGGATCATACATTCTACGATATCTTTGTCCCACAAAAAGTTCCTCTTTCGAAAATTTCTGATCACGTCATTGCATGTCATTTTGGTTTGGCCCTCCCCCCAATCAAAAAATCCTGGCTACGCCTATGCACGTGGGGGGGGGGCTCTATGGGCCGTGACACCCCAAATCACTGCTTGTGCCTCCCAAGCGAGAGTAAACTTTTGTACTAGTACAAGAGGACCAGCAAACTTTTGCCCCAAAACAGGTCACCACAAACGCTTTTTTTCTATGAAACAGCAAGACAGATGGAGTGAACGTGATCAAGTAGCCTAAGATTTTGCGATGAAGACCTTCTTTTTATTTTTTTGGTCTTCACCTCCAAATTTGAGGGCAAAATCCATACCAAAGAAGAATAACATAGGATTTGGAGCAAAATATTCACCAGATTGCTGAGGCATTCCGAAGGCGTCTGGTCTCGGCTTCGTAAGCGTCCCCTCAAAAGTTTTTTTGCCCCCCCTCACCCCCCCTCCGAAACCCTCTACTCTGGATCCGGGCCTGTTACTGTACTGTTCTACTTGCGGTGCGCGAACTGTACTGTGGTCTGCGGCCAGGTAGCCAACAAATCATCTTCATTTGTCTTACTAAATGCTAGCATTTTGAAAAAATATCGCGGAAAGCTGTCTTTGCGATTTGCAAGTTTTTAGCAATTTATCGAATTGTAATTATCGCATTTTCGTTAAAGAGATGCTGCTTGAAATCGGCTTTATTGAAATCGGTTTTATCAGTTCAAATTGGCCCACTATTAGCCACATTATTCGTTCAATTTTGGTTCAGAAAAAATACGACCACGTACGACAAAACTCGCCACACATATGCGAGCAACGACAAAACGTCACAAAGGTAACCTTGTATGTTCTACTAAACTAAACTAACGTGGTAACTAGAGCAGAGTGAAAACAAACGGAGAGTGAAGACTCCAAGCGGTAACGTGTGAAAATGTGAATCAAAAAAGTCTTGGAAGGAGTTTATTAGAAGTAGCGGAAGCGGCAGAATATTCGCTTAAAAAACAGCACTGAAGCGCTGCCGCTTTTTCGGTTAAAAAAACAGCGGCGCTGCCGCTAGTCGCTGGTCACGAAAAAAAGCAGCGGCGCTGCCACTACCGCTACCGAAAAAGTAGCGGAGCTAGTAGCGCCGCTGGTGAACAGCGCCGCTGGTGAACAGCGCCGCTGTGCCCATCACTGTTTTCAACGATACATTTGTTCTTTTCAAAATTTGCACATAAATTACAGTTTTAGAGCTGTTAAATGCACTGCGATGTTTAGGTATTCGTTGGTAATTTTTTCCAACTATACTTACTCAGTCAATTGAAATATTCAAAATTGCATTGTTATAGATTGAAGTGGCTGTGTCCTAGGTGGAATGCCTAGGTCTTCACTGTCTGGTCCTTGCGCTCAAGAGGCTAACAAAGAACATTCCAAAACAAACTTGTATTAATAAAAAAGCAAATAAAAGAAGACCAGTCCAGCATAAATTTATCGCAGATTACCCGACTGGGCGGAAAACACTTCAAACTGAAAAAGCGAATTTAACAGCATAATGTAGAAAACCTTTTGACGCTACTGTCCAAAAATACGACTGATTTTAACGACAGTGCTCTAGTATAAAGTGCTACAAACAAAAACGTGATTAGCAAAGGTAAAACGGCGCGTCTTTCGCGCAACTTTGCAGAGTTTCTACCGAGCGAATTATGAAAGACGCGCAATACAAAAGTAATATGCAAATAAGGTAAATGGACGTGTTAAAGGCAGAATACCTAGGTTCGAATCTAAGTAAAAGATCGTGCTGTAACAGGTATAAGTGATTTTTTTGTTTGAATACTTGATTTTGACTGATAGTACTGCATGAAAACGAATCATAGTATCAAACTAGAATAAGTATTTTAGAAAGCTTTGGCCGCGTAGTGTGTAGAAATTTGATAAATCATCGTTTCGGATTTGAATTAGAGAAATTGTATCATCATTATTATTTTGCTACAGGAGGATGTATCCTATTCCTGAAGCCCAGTGATTTTCCCCGCAGGCATCGGTCAGCCGGTTTTTGCAGCCAACTCGGTCATGTTTCACGATCTTGTGCATCCAACCTTAGCAAACCTGTGGCAATTATGTTTCATTGCAGCACTTCTCTTTTTCGGCCTTTCTCTTACCCACCAACTTCTAAGTGTATAGTGTCTTTATGGACCTCTTTCTTCATCTATTCTCTCGACATGCCCCAGCCACCGCAACCATTGTTCTCACAAAAATTCTTCAATATCTTCACGCCCGTTATGTCAGGAATATTTTCATTGTTTATTTTTTTATTCTTCAGGGCATTTCCAAATATCTTTTACAACATTCTCATTTCTGTAGTCGTTAATTTCCTTTTATCTTCTTATCTCAATCGGCTACATTCAATTCAATTTATTTTGTTCATTTGAATTCAATTTCCAGAAACTTTGTAACAATGAAAAAAATCAGCTCCATAAGTTAGAGCACTTCTCACATAACTCTTGTGTAAGATGCATCTAACCTCTAATTCAAGCATGGCAGTACGGTAAGGTACGCCTCAATTTTTGCTAAAAAGTACGGTACGTGCTTTTTGTGAAAGTACCGGTACGGTACTTTGGTACGCTGTTTGGATGTGAGTAATAACGTACATGCAAGTACGATGTGTTACTACGTTTGCGACTCGCTGACGAAGCTGCGTATCGTACTTGTGTTAGTATGATGCATTGTTACGCGTTTGTAAATTAATTATGACACGTGCTCTGAGCTTTGATTATTTGTTCTCCTCCCCTTTCCCCAAGAATTAAGGCCAAAAAGCGTCACACGATTTAAAAAGCTCCACACTTGGCAAAACTGATATTCATAAATTCTATTAGGTGTTTTAATTGATTTAGGTCCCAAGATTCCCTTGCTACCTTTAAAAATTGTTCCTTGATTTGTTGTAACCAGTTTAGATTATCGTCTATGAGAACACCAAGATACTTTATGTGATGTGATTGCTTGATTGAATTATTATCTATTGATACTTTAAGTTCAGGTTTATTTTGTTTTGTTGTCACCACCATAAACCCAGTTTTATTAAAGTTAATTGATAATTTATTCAACTTAAACCACTTGCTTACATTAACTAGTTCATTATTAATATTTTGTTGCAGTGTTGAAACATTGGAATGGGAGAGTAAGGTTCGTATCATCGGCAAAAAGATGAATAGTGGAATTTGAGGCAAGCGTAAGATCATTGATATAAATGTTAAATAACAACGGACATAGGGTTGAGCCCTGAGAATACCGCAAATAACATCTCTTGACTTGGATTTATATTGATTTACAATTGTATACTGTTGCTGGTCAGTCGGGTAACTTGCTGGTAACTGTAATAGTAATCCTCTAATTTCATACTTTTCTAGTTTTTTGATCAGTATTGTGTGATTGATGGCATCATATGCTTTTCTTAAATCTAAGAGAATAGAACATGTAATGAGCTTTTTATCCATATTGTCAAGTAGCTTATTGTAAATATCTAAAACAGCTTCATTTGTTTAGCAATTTTTCTTAAAACCATACTGGATTGGACTAATCAAATTATTGCTCACAAAATTGATCAATAGACTTGTTTTAGTTGATCAAATTTATTTTTTAGTTGATCAAATAGACACTTTTCAAATAGTTTGGCAAAAGGATTTAAAATAGAAATAGGGCGATAATTACGGCATAATTTTCTTTCGCCTTTTTTGAAAATTGGAACAACTTCGGCGGTTTTTAACACTTTTGAAAAATATCCTGTTGATATGACCTCTGACTTAAAAGATGATGATGACATGAACCGGCAATTACGTTCTATTTATGGCTCTGCCAATAAGTTACGTTGGAAATTTTTTTGTTGCTTTAAGGCTGTAAAAAACTGTTTGTTTCGTACTTTTGTGTCTGGTCTTTATGGAAGTACTGTTTGGTGTATGTATCGAAAATCGACATTTAATCGTTTGAGAGTAGGTTATAACAATGCTCACAGGATATTGTTTAATCTTCCTCGACGCACAAGTATGTCTACCACGTTGGTCCAAAATAATGAGCCTACTTTTCATGCTTAGATCGGAAAGCACACAGCAAATTTCATGCTTCGATGTATTAACTCGTGCAACGTGTGGTTATCTGCTCTAGTAAGATCAAGTGACTTTAAGTCCGGTCCATACAATAATCATTTTGCGAACTTGCATCAGAATACCTAGCTTGGAGCATATACTGACAACCCAAGGACAAACGATTGGATGCTATCATGCTTAAAGCTTTGTGTGTGTTTGGGTGTGATTAGTGTGTAGTTGTGTTTATGCCTCTGTACAGCTGGACCGATCTTTTTTGAGTCCGTCAATAAAATGAATTATATGCATGCATTAAAAATGTTAGTTAGAACTGAAGCTATAACAGAGCCTGACATTTTCATATACCTTGCAGGAATTCCATTTCTTCCTGTACTTTTAGATGGATTCATGGCTCTGATGCAGACCCGGCGCCACGGGGGGCATACCGGGGCCGTGCCCCCCCAAATGACTGCTTGTGCCCCCCAAGCGAGGACTGTGCCCCGACGAAATTAACAGGCTCGGGGCCACTGGAGTGCAAATCGAGGCAAATCAAATCAATAAAAAAAATCAATATAGATTTTTTTGTGGACTGACACCGAATTTCATGACGTTTTTGGGATGAAGACCTTTTTTTTTTTTGGAGATCACCTGTTTTCGGCGGAAAAACCGCTTGAAATTCCAATTTCGGCCGAAAAATCCCTTGGAATCTTTGCTCCTCACCTTGTTGATTTGATCCAGACTTGGATTAATTTCTCGTGCCCCCGTGCCCCTCTCACACAAAATAAACTTCTCGTGCCCCCCCAAAATTTATTTCTGCTTCCCCCCCCCCCCCAATCACGCTATCCTGGCGCGGGGCCTGCTCTGATGTAATTTACTACTTCTTCTTCAATTATTGGTTCTAGAAAAAACGATTTGCAACTGCTCTGAATCAAAGACGTGGCATTAAATTTGCCATCAATTGTGGTTGGTGTTTCGATTGTAGATGCAAGGTTAAATCCTATCTCTGTGAAATATTTATTGAACAAGTTACTGATGGCCTGTGGATCTTAAGCACTCTCAGTTTTGGAAGCATACATTTCATTAGGAATGTTATTTTTCTTCACATTTTTTAAACAAATAACTTTATTTATAATTTTCCAAAGCGACGAGGTGTCACGCTTATTATCATTCACTAAATTTTTAATGTAAAGTCGTTTTGCATATTCCTTAATATGAGTCAGTTTATTTCTATAGACTTTGTATTGTGCCCATGTATTACTATCATTTAATTTAAGGGCTCTTTTGTACAATAAATTTTTTGGCTGGATTGATTTAAAAATTCCTTTGGATAACCAAAGTTTGTTTTTTAGTTTTGATTTCTTTCTGCTTTGTTTTCCTAATGGTGCATGAATGTTTATTGTCTTATGAAAAATGTTAATTAACTTTTCAGTGTAGTTGTCAGAGGTGGAGTCATTTTGAAGTCCTTGGCCTTGAAGCCTCAAGTCCTCGAAAATTGCCCTGTCCTCGGCTCGAGGACAGCACTATTTTTTGAACAGTTGAAATTTCGTTGGAAAACGACAGAAACCTGGCGGAAAATTTGCGAACACCTTTTTTGTTTTCCTCACTTGGAGCATAGGCGTATGCAAGAGGAGGAGGGGCAGGCCCCCCCAATTGAAATTTCACCAATGACAAAAATGTGACAAAAAAGCCGATTGTTTCTTCAGTTTTAGTTTCTTTTTAGCATTTTTCGCTGACAACAGTATAACTAATTAACAATATTGAAGACCAGGAGCGCCTGGTCCCCCTCAATTCAATTTTTGCCAGCCAATTTAAACGTATAACCCGGAGAAAATGGAGAGCTTTTGTCCTAAAATTTGCTTTTTCAGGCCCACATCTAGCGTTTTTGTGAACGCAATGCATTAATCAGTGCCGTATTTACCATAATATGACGCAGTACCAGCCAGAGGCCCCGAGCTGAAATCGTAAGATTTTTTTGGTCTTCACCTATATTTGACGGAAAGATGTTGCAAAAATCTCCAAAGTGCCAGGGGCCTAGCGCGATGTAAATCCGGCCCGGCAATAACATGGTTAGTAGACGTAACCATCTATTGTACCATTTTTCAAAAACAATTCAGTATTTCACCTCCAACCTCGCCGGTTTTACGCACAAAATACTTGAAAAAAAATTAGCCATAGAAAATGCTGATTGAACGAATCATTGAACTTCAATTGAGGAGGCCTGGGCCTCCTGGCAAACATGTAGTCCTATAACTGGATATTTTCATGACAAAATAAAAATCTCAAAGGAAAATCTTCGAGTGGATTATTATTTACTGCTAAAATGTAGCCAGAGACAATGCATCTTACTTCCCCCTACCTGGACCAAATCACTTACAATTAAAATTTAACTCCAAAATGCAAGATGTTAAGCGTATTTTAGACTTAAATTGCAAGTAAAAGGAGGATTAAACAATTTGATTTTTTCAATTGGCTTTCAAATGTCGAAAATCTAGTGCTTTCAAATGGCTCTGAACACTTGCGAAATGTGATTCAATGGCAATAAAATAGCTTTTTTCCCAAAAAATTACAAAAAATCGCCCAACGGCTGGGGGCCTTGCCCCCAGACCCCCAAAGCCTCCGGAGGCTGGGGGCCCCGCCCCCAAACCTCCGTCTGTGATACATTGAGTTACATTAGCTTTCTCAACACGTTCCCAAAGTTAGATATTTGCATTTTTCGACTATTAGTTTAAGCCCTCTCCCTTTGCAAAATCCTGGTTACGTGCAAACAGGCAACAACGATTTCAGATCTTCCATCCTACGAAAGCTTTGTCCCATAAGTACTTTTTTTTTGGAAAAATTTTTATGACGTCATTTCGTGTGATTTGTGGTTTAAGCCTCCCCAATTAAAAATTCTGGGTACGCCTATGAATTGGAGATCGCCTGAAAAAAATTTTAAAGACCTTTTTTTTTTGGAGAACGCTTGCGCCTGTGTCCTTGGCCTCGAGCATTCCTGTCCTTGTCCTCGAAAGGTTCTGTCCTTGCCTTGGATTTTTTTGTGTCCTTGGCCTTGGCCTCGAGCCTTGTGTCCTCGACTCCACCTCTGGTAGTTGTCAATGCATTCCTTTTTGATATCACCAAATAGCTCCATTCCTTCAGTTAATTTGTCTAGAAATTTTTCTATGATCAAAATTTTTTTGTATCACGAATTAGGGTGACAGTTGATTTTTCACTCTTGGGCAGGCTTAAATAAGAACACACCATTACTGGCAGGTGATCACTCACATCTTCCACCAGAATAGAACTTTTGCATTCACCCAGTACATTGTTTGTATAAACATGATCTAAAAGAGTTGAGCTTGTAGTGGTTATTCTTGTTGGGTGTGTGATTAATGGAAATGCAGCCTAAGCTATATGTTAAATTCATAAAATCTTTTATATTGGTATCAGAGTTACTTTCCAACAAATCTGCATTAAAGTCTCCTCCGATATAATACATCAATTTTTTACTATTCAATTTTTCCATGGTTGATTCAAAACTGTTGCAAAACTCTGATAAACTTTGTTTAGGGTATCTGTAAATTACTCCCACTATACATTTTTTGTTATTCCCTAAATCTAGTTGAATCCACATATCTTCACAATTAGGAGTGTTTAAATCAAACTCCATACAAATTGATATTGATAAAGACTCCTTAATAAACAATCCTATTCCTCCCCAACTTGTAGTTGTGCCTTTGTGGTAAAAATGGTACCCACTTAACTTTGCATTATATACCTGTGACAATTCAAGTTTGGTTTCACTCATAGCCATGATATCAGGTAAGATATCATAATTTATTAAAAGTTCATTCAATTTATCAAAATTTGCATTTAAGCTTCTAATATTCATGCAAAGCAAAGAAAATTTACACTTTTTGTTAATAATATTGGCTTCGGTCTGTGAGCAGTGTTTCGAGTCATCCAAACCAGTATGTAAATCATTTAGTAAGCTGTTTATCTTGTTGTCAACCTGTAAGCATTCAGCTGGGAAAAACGAATTATTTGTGTGATTATTATCAAAGTTTAGTTTGTCATCATTTCTCATTTTATTTAACAATTGCTTATCATCTAGGGCTTGAAAAGGAAACAATTCACTGTAACAATTTTGGCAGCGGTATGATTCAGTAGCAGAACAAAGAGTGTGAAATTCAAGGGGACTAATGACTGTGCATTGGAGGGGAATCCATCCATCACACATATCACACTGGTTCCTTTTACAAGATCTTAAACATATTTCATATGAACATTTAACTGGCATTATCAAGCAGTCAAACAAATAAAAGATATTACACTAGTTAGACAAAACAGCAAAATTTAGAAATCAGCCACAAAAATATGCAAATAAAAGTAGTTTTGAATTTAAAATGAAAACAGCTAAAAGGTATCTTTTAATATACTGGTAATTATAAATTTATACAGAAAGGTACAGAAAAAAAAGGCAGATCCTATTATGTACACAAATTACAAAACTACAAAGCTGAATGGGTTGTACACTAGGCTACTCTAGCCTATAGACAGCTCAAAAATAAAAACGTTTATTTAAAGGAAAAATAAGTTCACACTAGTGGACTATTGACTATATGAAAAAGGAAAATAGCAAGCTCGGAGTAGATATCTGGCCACACAAACAGCGACGTAGGAAACTAAAAATTCTTAGTTTAAAATGTAGCAGACCGTAATCTTTTTCTTGCCTTCTCCAAGCAATATGAGTGTAGTTTGTATCACCGTTTCAATGACAACAGGTGGTTGCGAATAACTTCGAATTTCAGAAATGGTGAGCTGCTTTAGCGACATTATAGTTGATATCATTTTTCCCAAAGAAGCCAGTGTTTCTATGAGATCTTTGGCTTTTTCTAGAGTGGAATTCAAATGTTGGTCAGAGGAAATATCCACTTGGCAGAAAACCTCTTGAGTTGAGACCAGAAATGTGGAAGCAGTCAAAATTTAATGCTTCCGCTTCCAGCTCCTCTTGAAGTTTTATGCTTCCGAGTTCGCTTCCGCTTCCTCACCTTTGGAATTTTTTGCTTCCGCTTCCGGCTCCGGATAGAATAAGTCGCTTCCGAGTTCGCTTCCGCTTCGAGTCTTTTTCATCAAAGTGCTTCCGCTTCCACAAAAATTTAACCGCTTCCGCTTCCACATCCCTGCTCAGTATGAAACAGCTAATTGTATTTAGTTTTCAAAAAAAAGCAGGCAAGTTTACTTTGTAAGCTATTTGATATGACTTGTGTTGTCTACAGTGCATGGCATGGAATGGAAGACGATTTTTCCATATGCCATACTGGCAATTTTCGTCCGTTCCATTTCCATTCCATACTAAAAGTCTTCCATTCCATATTTCATTCCATGCTAAAATTTTCTTCCATATTCTATTCCATACTTCCATACCAAAGAAAGTGTAGGCTGGAAGCAATGCAACGTTTATTTTGCTGCTTTGCAATGTTGTAAGCAACCGCTAGTGAAGGTGCGTCAACAATACTAAGATGCCACAACCGGTATCTGGTATGCGTATTGCACATGGTTTAATGCATAGGCGTAGCCAGGATTTTGGATTGGGGGAGGACTAAAACGTAGATCACATGCAATGACGTCATCAGAAAATTGCAAAAAGAGAGACTTTTCATGGGACAAAGAATGAAAGATCAAAAGCTGGGGGTCTGCTTTAGCACATAACCAGGATTTGCTAAAGGGAAAAGACTAAAACCGCAAGTTAAAAAGTTTTACTAACGTATCGAAATTGGGAGACGTGGTGAGCAAATTAGTGCAACTCAAACGTGTCACAAACGGGGCTTGAGGGCGGAGCCACCAGCAGCCGGAAGCTATAGGAGTCTGGGGGCGAAGCACCCAGCCGCTGGGCAATTTTTTGTAAGTTTTTGGAAAAAATGGCTGTTTTAAAGCCATTTAAATTACATTTCGCACGTTTTCAGAGCTATTTGAAAGAACAAAATTTTTGAGATTTGAAAGCCATTTGAACAAATTCTTCCTTTACTTCAAGTTAAGTCCAAAGCACGTTTAAAATCTTTCATTTTGGGGTTAAATTTTGTGACTTGGCCTGGTCAGGAGAACCAAGGTACATAGCTTTCTGCAACATTTTTAGCATTAAATCATTTACTCGAAGATTTATTTTTGTTTTGTCATAAAAATAACCAGTTTTAGGAATATGTACGACCAGGAGCCCAAGCACTCTCGATTTAACTTCAATAATTTGTTCAATAAGCATTTCCCCAAGCTAATTTTTTTCAAAAGCATTTTGTAGCGTGAAAACTAACGAGATGGAGGTGGATTGTTATTTATAGTTGGTAGGTGGTAAAGGTGAAATTTCAAGTTATTTCAAGTTGGTACATTAGATGCAATAAATAGTTACTAATCATGTAACTGCAATATAAAAGCTAGCTGGGGGCCCAAAACATATTATTACATAAGGAGTTAGATGAGGGCCTGAGATTGCATCTTTTAGAACAAAGCTACAGAATTTCTCCCAGCTTGGACATTTAAATTGGTTGGCAAAAATTTAAATTGAGAGGGCCCGGACCACCTAGTCGTCAATATTAAGTTACTGCTAATTGGTGTTGTACGCATTTACTGTTGCGCCAAAAAAATGCTAAAAAAACTGAATAATTAGGCTTTGTGTCATCATTTTTATCATTGGTAGCATTTCAATTGGGGGAAGGCAAAGGGCCTGGGCCCCCTGGTTACGTCTATGGTCTAATGATTACCGCACAAGTTTGATCTTGTATCAACTATGCAATTTGTCATAACCAAACTGCTAAAGAACTTTTACCGTAATAAAAATACCTAGCTTTAACACCAAAAAGAATTATTGTAAGCTGAAAAACTAACAATGTAAATAAAATTAAGCTGAAACAGGAATAAAATAGCAAATACGAGCTTTCGTGACGATGTAAGAAAACAAAATTTAGGACTTGGCAAATTGTCAATCTCAAAACAAAACGACAAAAAACACGTCAAACCTGTCAAAGTCGTCAACTAAAACATTAATGCTGCGAATTGCAATGTACTTACAATGATGCAATACGTACACTGTTTGCGCAATATAAACAACCAAAGTACCGCAATTTGTCGACAAATTTTACCCGTAGATATTGAAGTTGAATACTTCTGTGACAATATTATTTATCACCACCCGACATCGGTATGTATTTTTCTGTAAATACAATGCACAAAATCTAATATAGAATCGGTATGGAAGTGTGGAAGATTGTCTTCCATTTCATTCGTGAAATCTTCCATTCCATAGCGAAATTTTCGTTCCATTCCATTCCATACCATGCCCTGGTTGTCAATTCTATATTATTATTACTATTGTAAGATTTTACCTAACGGTTGTAGCCAGGTTGAAAATCCGGAAGCGCCTGATTTTGAAAAAATTGCTTCCGCTTCCAGCTCCTTTTCAACACTTTCGCTTCCGAGTTCGCTTCCGCTTCCAACCTCTTTCATCAAAGTGCTTCCGCTTCCACAAAAAATTAATTGCTTCCACCGCTTCGCTTCCACATCCCTGGTTGAGACAGAGGCTTCATTTAATGCTGCTTTTAATATGGATAGATCTCTTGATTGAATACTTTCACTCAAGATTTTCTGCAAATATTGTTTGGTTTGCTCCAAAACTTTTGACTTGGCTATTTTCAACATTTTCTTGTCTTCAGCATTAGCCTTTACTCTAATTGCTTTCTTGAAACCATTAGTTAGAGGAGCTAGAGTGGTCCTGCCTGCATTCAAGATTGAAAGATATTCATCATTCAACATTACATTGAATATTCAGAGACACAACATCAATCTTAATATTTACATACCGGTACAAATCTATATCCCTGGTTCAAATCATACCGGTACACAGTAGCGTAGCCAGGGGCAGGGGCGGGGCTATAGCCCCCCATTGGCATGTCGACCAAAATGCAGAATGGGAAAAACACTACGTTTTTAGCACTTTTGAGGCTGTTTTATGCATTGAAGTGGACTAAATAGTAATTTAAAACATCTTTTGAAGCATATATTCAGGGGGGGGGGGCTAATTTTTCAAAAATAAAACTAACAAATAAATGAAAACTTTGAAAAATGGTAAGAAATAAGCAATTAAGTTTGAACGCAAGGGTAAAAATGCTAAACATAGGTGTCATCAACAAATATACTATAAACTAAGGAATGGTGGGGGGGGCTATTCAGTATTAGTTAATTACCAATCATTTCTCTCAAATCTTTTTTCATTAGCCCCCCCAATTATTTTTCTCTATAAACTGTATACGAAATAGATTACTCCGTGTGAGTTTTATTGAACTGTTCTATTTTATAATTTACCAGCATCTAAACAAGAGAACTAACATTTTACCATTAGCCACCCCCCAAATAGCCCATTTATGCCACCAGTTTAATCATGTTTGCACTGCCCATTTCTAAGCCACGTTTTAGAAGCATTATTTTTTAATCAAAATAGCCCTAAAATGAAGTTATTTTTGCAACAAAATGCAAAATTTTCGAGCGCTAGGGGCTCCGCTCCCAGAACCCAAGCCTCCGGCGGCTGGGTGCTTTGCTCCCAAACCCCCAGCGGCTGGGGGCTCTGCCCCCAGACCCCCAAAACAGCCCCCCCATTGCGAATTTCTGGCTACGCGCCTGCCGGTACAAATCTATATCCCTGGTTCAAATTATACATTATATTTCTTTGTATGTCTTCTCCGGTAGTCGGAAGTTGTTTTCCTCTATAGGTTTGATTGGAATCATTTGAGTTGCGAAGTATTAATTTCTGGATAAATTTCAAACCTCATACACTACAAAACAATATCGTGTTACTCGGATTCTTGGGTAGTTATTAACTTCGTTAAAATACTCAGCGAATCTTTAAGGCTACCACAAGCAACAAAAAAGACCTGAATACTTTGATCCATAGACCCTCATGACAAAGGTACCAAAATTTTCTTCTGGCTCAAAAGGGAATGTTAGAAAACAGAATAAATGATAACAGTGGGTATAGGAGTGACAATTGGCATAAACTGAGCAGAGAATTTGAAAGATCATCTTTAAAAACTAAAAAAATAATACCCAGTAATATTCCTAACATACTCTATTTTTTAAAAAGTTTCCATTAATAACTTGCACCACTTTTAATTTTATTCAAATTTGTTTTCACAAGTCGACAACCTGCCTATCATTACCTCTGGCATCTGCATAAAACATCTGCTCAAGATTGCCCCAATTCCTAATGGGACCAGTTAGTCTCAAGCAAATGGCATCGTTTGAGCGTTAGAAGAATGGAAATTGGCCGAGAAAGCTTTTGCTACAGGGTAATATGTTTTTTGACATGAATGTCTCAATAGGGTGGTCCTTAAAAACACAGCAAAAAATAAACAATAGAAATTATTTTGGGAACCGAAGTAAATGTGTTCCTTTTAGGCTAAAACAATCGTGTGTGAAAAATCTCTGAGATAGAAAAACATTTAGAGGTTGCACAAACGCGATAAAGTTTTTCATAAATACCCAATTTTGCAAAGATAAGAGCTTCGCTGTTTGCAGAGTGTAGGGTTCAAAAACAGTAATATTATGAGTGTAACCTAACTTATTGTATGTTGCCAAGTAAGCCGTGTACTGCCTTTATTCTCACTTGACAAAAACCATGCCTATGGTATGCTTTGAGGCAAAATGCTTGTGGAACTGAAGCTGATCTTCATCATATTTTTTAGTTGGTCAGACGTATTCCTATATAAGTTCCACTGCCACACTACGCTCTGCAGTTGCATGCGGGACTTGGATTTTTTGAACCAACTTTCCGTTTGCCATCAATGAGCCTGATAATTCACTCCGAGAATCAAAGTCAATTGACAGAAATTTTTGATCAATTTTTATTTTTTGGAAAAATCCGATCAATTACATTTAATCAGCAAACGAGTTTTTTCAATTGTTGTTACTTAATGGCACGTTCGGGAAAGTTTCCATCTTAGTGAAGAGCTGCAACTGCTTTTGTCTCTTCATGCTATCATGCACCTCTGGTTAAAAAAATAAACCTAAGCCACTAGTTTCTTAGACGTGTAGCAAAGCCGACCAGGAAATCTTTTCATTGTGATTGCCCTAATTCTCTTGTCAATGCGATTTTTCCACGTTTTTTGCAAGTCCAAGATTTTTTCTACATTTTGGCAAGTTTAGTGCAGATACAAGAAAAGATGCTATAATCTATAATTGCCATAATCAGTTTACCATGCAGTTCTGGCGTGTGGTAACTGATTATGGCCAGCATAAGTTAGGGGCGCCATATAATCAGTTCTGGCGCCCCTAACCAATATCTGATTTTGCTCAAGTTTTGCTTTAATAGAGATGCAAGCACCAAATTCTTACTTTTAGTGTTTGAGACGTTAATGTTAAAAAACATATTACCCTGTAGCAAAAACTTTCTCAGCCTTTCCCCATTCTTTTAATGCTCAAACGATGCCATTTGCTTGAGACTAACTGGTCCCATTAGGAATTAAGGCAATCTTGAACAGATGTTTTGTGTAGATGCCAGAGATGATGATAGGCAGGTATAGATTCGTGAGAATAAATTTGAATAAGATTGAAATTGGTTCAAATTATTAATCCAAACTTAAAAAAAGAATATGTTCAGAATATTATGGGCTACTTTTTTTAATTTTTCAAATTTCTTAACGTGATCTTTCAAATTCTTGTTTCAGTTTATTATTTTGGACTTGCCAGTTGCCACTCTTATGTCCACTGTTACCGTTAATTCTATTCTCAAACATTCTCTTTTAAGCCAGAAGAAAATTTTGGTACCTTTGTCGTGAGGGTTTATCGATCAGAGCATTTGTGCTGTCACATCAAAGAAATCTTTCAGATCCTCTTTTGTTACTTGTGGTAGCCTTAAAGATTCGCTAAGTGTTTTAACAAGTTTAATTAGTGTATGAGGTTTGAAAATCCAGAAATTAATACTTGGCCACTTAAATGATTCCAGTCAAACTTATTGAGGTAAACAACTTCCGACTACAGGAGAAGACGTACAAAAAATATATGATGTATAATTGACTTGTACACTGTCTTCCCAGTTTCTACAGTACTCAATGGACATGGGTTCCAAGTTAACGGTACAGAAAACTCAGCTAAAAATTAGAAAAAAAAACGCTACAGGCTGTTTGCCCCTAATTGGGTTTCTCAGTTGGGATGGAAGCTAAACTAAAACAGTAACAGAGCTCAGTACACCACTCACGTCTCCCCCTCCTCGCACCGGAAGCTCTGTGGCGGGTGCTGGCCCAAGCTATCCCATTAGAGTTAAATGCGGTACGCACCAGCCAGGGTTGATGGTGCGTAGCTGCGGCTGGTACAAAACACTGTAAGCATTAACTGTCGAGGCTGAGCATCTTAATCAAACTTGCTGATGGCTGATGCGTGTCTGTCAAACGTAGTGAAAACACTGTTAAATTTTTAAACACTGTCCTAAATACTAAGTGGCATTTTACGTCACAGTGATCAACCGATTTGCGTTAAATGTGGTTTTATTAGGTTGATGATTTCTTGGTTTACTTGGCTTTGCGTCGACATTTTGATACAATTTTGGTTCTTTGGTTGAGAGTGTTAACCGGGTTTCGTTGCAGTATCGCAATTTTTTCTTCCAAACAAAGGTCATATCTGTTAGAACCATTCAGATAGAGCCATGCTAGTCTCGTGATGTATAATATTGTATATATGGTCGCATATGAATGATCTCAAATTTTCGCTGTTCATGTGCAACCTGTAAACTTTAATTTTTTTCCGAGATATTTTGCATGTACAGTTTTTTACCGAAAACGAACAAATATAACCCGGTTCCCGTATAGTTTTCCAAAATTTTGAAATAAGGACTATCCTAATGTCTCAAACACTAAAAATAAGAGTCTGGTGCTTGCATCTACATTAAGCAAAACTTGAACAAAATCAGAAATTGGCTAGGGGCGCCAGAACTGATTCTGGTTCCGCTAACTTATGCTCGCCATAATCAGTTTACCATGCGCCAGAACTGCGTGGTAATTGGTAAACTGATTATGGCGAGCATAGACCAAAGCATCATTTTTTGTATCTGCACTAAACTTGCCAAAATGTAGAAAATATCTTGGACTTACAAAAAACGTGGCAAAATCCCATTGACAAGAGAATTAAGGCAACCGTAATGAAAAAAATTCTCTGGTCGGCTTTGATACACGTCTAAGAAACTAGTGGCTTAAGTATTTTCAAACCAGAGGTGCATGATGACATGAAGTGACTAATGGTTGCAGCTCTTGACGAAGATGAAAACTTTACCATGCGTGCCATTAAGAAACAACAATTGGAAAAACTGATTGGCCGATTAAAGGCAATTAAGTGGCGTTTTCCAAAAAATGAAAATGGATCAAAAGTTTTTATCAATTGGTTTTGACTCTTGGAGTAAATTATCAGGCTCATTGATGGCAATTAGAAAGTTGGTTCAAGAAATCTAAGTCTCGAATGCAACTACATAGAAATATGTCAGGCTAATTCAAAAATGCGATGAAGATCAGCTTCACTTCCACTTGCATTTTGCTACTTTTTGTTCTAGTGAAAAGAAAGACAGTACACTACTTACTTCGCAACATGCAATAAGTAGGTTTATTACACCCATAATATTACTGCTTTTACACAGCAAATACTCTGCAAACAGCGAAGCCCTTATCTTTGCAAAACTGGTTATTTATGAAAAACTTTACTGCCCTTGTGCATACCTCTAAATGCTTTTCCATCTTGAAGATTTTTCACACACGATGCTTTTAGCCTAAAAGGAACATATTTACTTCGGTTTCCATAATAACTGTTATTGTTTAATTTTTGCAATGTGTTTCAGTCCCACCCAACTATACATTGATGGGGGTAAATATCTAAGCGCCGGGGTAAATGGCCGCATGTCTTTGCCCATGTATGCCAGTGCATCGCTGAAGTTCTAAGTTGTATTCGTTGCACACTTGCACCATGCTCCTAAGCAGGCAATTGCGACCGAGCAAGTAATATAAAGCTAGTTGCGATTTTATCCAGCAATGGGCTACGATTTGTTTGAAACGAAATTTATTAAAAAAGCATTCACCAAACAAACATTTCAAATAAAAACCAACATATTTATGAGCAGAGAGCAAGTTGCAATGATACAAATCACCTGACGAAAGCTGAAAAAATTCGCAATAAGCTAACTTCTTTTCTGCAAAAGTTAACAAATCATGCACAATAAACAACTGCCCCGGTCAAGTTCTAGAGGTTAAAATTGATGTTGCAGAAAAGCTAAGAAATTTCATTCAAAAAAAGGCCAAAATAGTCAACGAAAAAATTTAACATGTACTGTAGGTACCGATCACTTGCCATAAAACGTTGATTCATTTACTTACGAAGATAGCAAAGCTCATGTTTGGGGAATAACTACAATGAGCAACAAATTTCGAATTCTCAGGTAGCCTAAAAGTTTTACTCCACGTTTCCAAATGGCAATACTTCTACCCATAGGCGCAGCAAAGATTTTTGATTGAAGGGCCCAAACCACACGCAATGACGTCATCAGTAATTTTCGAAAGAGGAACTTTTTGTGGGACAAAGATATTGTACATTGGAAGATCAGAAGCCGCGGCTTGTGTGCTGCACATAACCAGGATTTCGCTATAGGGAGAGAGATCAACCCCCCAAAAGTGTAAATGAGATGAAGTATTCCAGTAGCGTAGCCAGGAGGGGATGGAGCTACAGCCCCCCCCCCCATTGGCACGTCGACCAAAATGAAGAATGCGAAAAACACTACGTTTTTAGCACCTTTGAGACTGTTTTATGCACTGGAGTGGACTAAATAGTGATTTAAAACATTTTTTGAAACATATGTTCAGGGGAGGGCTAATTTGTCAAAAATAAAACTAACAAATGAAAACTTTGAAAAATGGTAAGAAATAAGCAATTAAATTTGATCGCAAGTGTAAAAATGCTTAACATAGGTGTCATCAACAAATATACTATAAACTAAGGAATAGGGGGGTATTCAGTTTTAGTTAATTACCAATTATTTCTTTCAAATCTCTTTTCATTAGCCCCCCCCAATTATTTTTCTCTATAAACTGTATACGAAATGGATTACTCCGTGTGAGTTTTACTGAAGTATTCGATTTTATAATTTACCAGCATCTAAGCAAGAGAACTAACAGTTTACCATTAGCCACCTCCCAAATAGCCTATTTACGCCACCAGTTTAATCATGTTTGCACTGCCAATTTCTAAGCCACATTTTTAAAAGCATTCTTTTTAAATCAAGTCATTTTTGCAAAAGATGCAAAATTTTCTGGCGCTGGGGGCAAAACCCCCAGACCCCGTGCCTCCGGCGGCTTTGCCCCGAAACCCCCAGCTTCCAGCGGGCTTCGCCCCCAGACCCCCATTGGCCTCCGGCGGTTGCGAACTCCTGGCTTCCTCCCCCATTGCGAATTTCTGGCTATGCGCCTGACGTATCCAGCAAACTAGTGTAACCTAAACGTATCACAGACGGGGGCAGCAGGCGAATCCCCGAGCCGCTGCGCAATTTTTTCAAATTTTTTGGAAAAACTAGCTATTTTAATGCCGTAGGATCATAGACTAAAAACAGACGCGCTGAGAAAAAGAGAAGAGCATTGAAGAAAAAAAGTTTGCTCTGGTTGCGAAGTTTTATTGCGGTCACACATATTCAACTGATTTGATTGGACATATTCTTAGCGTAAGTGAACCAAGAAAGAAGTCTCGCTGATTGGACGAATCGGCATATTCTAGAAAAATGAACCATGAAGAAAAGACAAAACTGTCAGTTTCCAGTCTACAAGTCGAGTGTATGATTGGATCACAATTTAAAAAAAACTAGATTTCTAACATTTGAAAGCCAATTGAAAAAACTAAATTGTTCTATCCTACTTTACTTACAATTTAAATCTAAAACACGTTTAAAATCTTGCATTTTGGGGTTAAATTTTGTAAGTGATTTGGCCCAGATAGGAGAAAGCAAGGTACATTGCCTTGTATAATATTTTAGCAATAAATAATAATCCACTCGAAGATTTTCCTTAGTTTTGTCATAAAAATAACGGGTTGTAGGAGTAAATGTACGACTACGGCCCCTCAATTGAAATTCAATAACTTGTTTAATGAGCATTTCTCCTAGCTAATTTTTCTCGAAAGCATTATATATTTCGCGCAAGCACTGGCGAGGTGGATTGTTAACTTAAAAATGTTACATAGATGGTTACGCCTACTAACCATGTTATTGCCTGGGCCGGATAAACATGCGCGGGGCCCTTGGCACTAGAGATTTTCACATCTTTTTCCACAAAATGTAATGTAGCTGTACACCAGGTATTTCAAATAAAAAACTTTTAAAGTTTTTCTGGTGTTCTAGGCTAGCTTTGACAAATCACTCCGGTGTTACTCAAAAGACTAACTTTATTGCTGACTTTAATTGCAAACTCTGGACCACAATTCATTGTAAACCCACCCACACCGACCGTTATCTACAATTCGACTCTCACCACCCCTTACACCATAAGTTGGCTGTTGCTACAACCCTGAATCACCGAATCAACTGCCACATTCAAAAACAATCTGAACGCAAATCTCATCTTGATCCATAGGCGTAGCCAGGGGGGGCCCGCCCCCCCTCCCCAATTGAAATGCTACCAATGATAAAAATGTCACAAAAAAACTATTGTTTCTTCAGTTTCAGTTTCTTTTAGCATCTTTGCGTACATCCGTACAACAGTAATTAACAATAATATTAAACCAGGGGGCTCGGGCCCCCTACAATAATATTGATCCAGGGGACCCGGGCCCCTCAAATTAATTTTTGCCAACCAATTCAAATGGGCCCTTACAATAATATTTAAATGGACCCCCAACAATAATATTGATCCAGGGGGCCCGGGTCCCCTCAATTTAATTTTTGCCAACCAACGCAGATGGGCCGCTACAATAGTATTTAAATGGGCCCCCTACAATAATATTGATCTAGGAGGCCCGGGAGGCCTCTAGATCCCTACAATAATATTGATCTCAATAAATATGTTTTACAGTATTGTGGCTGTATTGTGTTTGATTAAATTATTCAAGAAGTCCATTTACCATGCTCCTATTCTAAATTCGTTTCCTGCCTTATACGCTCCGCAAACTCCTCACACGTATTCGGCAGAATAAAGCGAGAAAATCAGTGATTTGATTTGGCTTAGCACGGGGACAAAAGACTAATTATAATTGTTTGCTTAACGGATTAAGTACAACCGTTAAATCATGGACTTCTAAATTTAGAAGTCCATGGTTAAGTGACTGCGTTTGAAAACAACCGCTGATGTGGTTACGTAAAGCAAATAAACTCATTAAAAATCAACATTTCTTTTTAAAGGTTTGTTCAAGATTTCGGCGTATGGCGACTTTAAAACAGTATAAGGGTAGTGTTTTGTGCAACAATTGAGAACTGGAAAAAGGAAGCAAATTCAAAAAACTTTTTTCAAAATTTGGCTTTCAAAAATTAAATAAAATACTCATTAATCAAGTTCGTTTCTTTGCAGGGGCGTATTTAGGGGGGGGCCATGCCCCCACTTTGGGTCGCCAGGATAGTTTAATTAGCATATAATAGTACGCAAAATTGTGGCATAGCCCCCACCTCCTTCGTAAGTTGGGCATAAGCTTTGATCACACCAGTAGCGTAGCCAGGAAGGGGCGGTTGGGCTATAGCCCCCCCCCCATTTGCATGTCGACCAAAATGCAGAATGGGAAAACACTACGTTTTTAGCACTTTTGAGACTGTTTTATGCACTGAAGTGGACTAAATAGTGATTTAGAACATCTTTTGAAGCATACGTTCAGGGGGGAGGGCTAATTTGTCAAAAATAAAACTAACAAATAAATGAAAACTTTGAAAAATGGTAAGAAATAAGCAATCAAATTTGATCGCAAGTGTAAAAATGCTTAACATAGGTGTCATCAACAAATACAGGCTACTATAAACTAAGGAATAGAGGGGAGAGCTATTCAGTATTAGTTAAATCTCTTCATAGGCCCTCCCCCAATTACTTTTCTCTATAAACTGTATACGAAATAGATTACTCCGAGTGAGTTTTATTGAACTGTTCGATTTTATAATTTACCAGCATCAAACAAAAGAACTAACATTTTACCATTAGCCACCTCCCACATAGCCCATTTATGCCACCAGTTTAATCATGTTTGCACTGCCAATTTCTAAGCCACGTTTTAAAAGCATTATTTTTAATTAAAATAGCTCTAAAATAAAGTTATTTTTGCAAAAAAATGCAAAATTTTCGAGCGCTGGGGGCTTCGCCCCCAAAACAGCTCCCTCATTGCGAATTTCTGGCTACGCGCCTGGATCACACAAAGGGCATGTTTTATTCGTTTGTTGTAGGCCTACACACAACTCTGGCCAAGAAATCGACTAAGTTTGAGTGAAGATCTTTTTTTTTATTTTTGCTCTTCACCTGATTTTGGGCAAAAAATCGGACTGAATTTGGGTGGAACAATTTCTTATTCTAATCTTTGTTCTAAAATTTTCTGAAGTTCCTGGCCCCCCCATTTTCAAAATCCAGCGTACGCTACTGTTTCTTTGCTTACATAATATTTTCCGAAGCACAAAAATGTTAAGAGGAGATTGCAGATTAACGTCTATGTGCCCTCATGTCGTAGATCGAGCCTATCGTAACAATAAATTTTATCGGAGTCTTGCTTGGAATTTTTTCGCTAATTCTACTACAGCAATGTGTCTGATCGTTTTTCTAGTTTTTGCTAGCAGAAGTTGATGGCAATTTGCCATCACTACTGATAGCAGTGCTCTGATGAAGCTAGTTGCGAAACGTCAGCAATTAAAGTTAGTCTTTTGAGTAGCACCGTAGTGATTTCTCAAAGCTAGCCTAGAACACTAGAAAAACTCTTCGAAATACAGGTGAAGATCAAAAGTCTCACCATCTGAGCGCGGGGCCCCTAGCTGGTACTCCACCATATTCAGTTAAATCCGGCCCTGGTGGTTTTTGGATCACGTTCATAGAAAGGTTAGATGGGGGCCCGAGATAACAATTTGTAGGACAAAAACTCTTGAATTTTTCCGGGTTTTAAGCTTACATCTAAATTGGTAGGCAAAAATTGAACTGAGGGGCGGGCCCCTGGTCGTCAATAGTGCTGCAAGCAAAAAATGCTAAAAGAAACAATAGGCTTTTTTGTTACATTTTTGTCATTGATGACATTTCAATTAGGGGGCGGTCTCCCTGCCCCCCCCCCCCCGGCTACGCCTATGCTTCTACCAGTGGTGTTCTACGCGGCAATTTAACTTGCAGCTAAGTTCGACAAAATAAAAACTCTGGCTTTAGACAAAGTACACCACATTAAAATGTAAATACGCAACAGAAGTCAAACTACGTGTAATCTGGCTGATTCGGTTTTTGCAAACTAAGCTGTACGTTTGTCGAAGGTTTTTGCAAGTGGGACAGTATCATAACCGGAAAATGTATGGCCAAGTGTTTCCTGGGGGCTAGAACATCTTTTACTTGAACCAGCTGCAGCTTCCGCAGTTGAGAAGCAGCCCACTGGAAGGGAGCAGCAGTTTTTAATTACAGTACATGAAAATTTAGCGGGCTAATCATTGTAGGTCAAACATACGGCACACTCGAACATCTATCGAAAGTCGATTCAATTTTATCACCGCAAAAGAGAAACTAGGATTTGAGAACCGAAGACAGCAAACTTAATAAAAATATAAACGCAAGGTTTTGCAACTGAAATCTTTGCTTTAACAGAAACGATAAATTCTCCAATCGTCACATTACTTAATCACCTTAGAAGTATTAGAATTAATTGATAACCGCAAATGGAGAAAATTTGCAATTTCTATTCCTTAAAAAACTAAGACAAGAAACACCTTTGAAGCGCATTCGGATAAGGACGCAACGCAACGAGTAATTTGCACTTTCGCAACAGCGCGTACCTTAGCTGGTGAGCGCGTGGTCAATGACTATTGAGAGGTTTTTACCTTTTACCTTCACTTTTTACCTTTTACCACACTCAACATTAATGCTCTCCCGTATCGTTCTGCTTTACACGACTGGAGCGTGGCTATTGGCTAACTCTGCAGCATGTGAGTGTGGCAAGAACCAAACGAAAAAACTCATAACACCACACTGTCTGCTCTACTCTACACCTCATGGTTCAAATGGTTTGGATGAGGACATAACCAAGCAGCTGGCTGCAAGAAGCCTGCCCGGACATTTGCCGAGATGCTCAAAAAAACCGAACTGGTCACTGCCTTGATGCGGTGCAAATTAAGTGTTGCTTAGCATTCTGTCTAAATGCTCCTTCCGAGTAAGCAACAACCCTTTGAAATAAAACAAGAGTTGAAGTTAGAAACACAATCGAAAATTTATCACAAACAGGCCTTATCGCTTCTACTAAAAAAGCAAACTTGAAAAACGAGAAAAAACTTACAGTATTGTGCAAATTAATTGACTCACTTGAACATTTTCGACATTTGTAGTTTCTATGCATGAATAAGGTGTTAATGTGATAGAAATGCTTGTACATAAGAACTGTTTTGTGACAAGGGATTGTACCAGATTATCCCGCGATGTTACAATTACCTTAATGACGTCATAACTGGCTAAATATATCGACTACATCAACATACACTTGAATGGCTAATTCTTTCTAGAATTTAACAGTGATAGAAACTGCGTTGTTTGTTGCTGCAATGTCAAGTATACGGCCAGAAAATATTCGGGTATTCTCGCCTTACATCAGGATAACCAGAAACCATCGAGAATACTTCCATTTAAGTGCTGAGGACCCTTACTTCAAAATCCTAGGGCATATTCCAAAACACAATGCCTGTGACCCCAAAACGAAGAAAACTGCGTTTCAAAAATGATAATAACTCTATACTCCCACCTGTTGATGGTGGAAAATATTTAACCAAATTTTCCATGGAAAATTGTGGAAATTAAACACAATGTAGTTTAAGCAGGAGTCAAAATTGATGCATCCCTATTAAGAAAGTGATCGGTTTCATATGAGAAATCAGCAAAAACATCGGCTAAAGCTGTTGTTTACAGTGAAATGAAGCGCAGTGCATGAGGCATAATCAGAAATTTGTCAATATTAAGCCGAATTTAAATGAAAAGTTGTTAAATTATTGAATGAGAGTCATTTTATGGCGAAAAATCAAGAGTAAGAAATGGTTAAAAAGAAGTACGCGAACCATGATTATAAATCTCTATCAGAAGATGATTTGGCAGTCTTTTAGAATATCAGTAGTGTGCGTACACATCAAAAAAGTTCGTTATGGCAATCTTAGGCTGTTAGTGCTCACTAATCACCAAAATGTACTTTACTGGGGAGTTCTGCACTGTCTCCTTCAAGCGTTGCTTAGTAACCGTTTCTTTTTGATTCCTCTTTACAGTTGTCTTATTGCCATAAAATGACTCTCATTCAATAATTTAACAACTTTTCATTTAAATTCGGCTTAATATTGATAAATTTCTGATTATGCTTCATTTCACTGTAAACAACAGCTTTAGCCGATGTTTTTGCTGATTTTTCATATGAAATCGATCACTTTCTTAATAGGGATGCATCAATTTTGACTCCTGCTTAAACTACATTGTGTTTAATTTCCACAATTTTCCGTGGAAAATTTGGTTAAATATTTTTCACCATCAACAGGTGGGAGTATAGAGTTATTATCATTTTTGAAACGCAGTTTTCTTCGTTTTGGGGTCACAGGCATTGTGTTTTGGAATATGCCCTAGGATTTTGAAGTAAGGGTCCTCAGCACTTAAATGGAAGTATTCTCGATGGTTTCTGGTTATCCTGATGTAAGGCGAGAATATCCGAATATTTTCTGGCCGTATACTTGACATTGCAACAACAAACAACGCAGTTTCTATCGCTGTTAAATACCAAAAAGAATTAGCCATTCAAATGTATGTTGATGCAGTCGATATATTTAGCCAGTTATGATGTCATAAAGATAATTGTAACATCGCGGGATAATCTGGTACAATCCCTTGTCACAAAACAGTTCTTATGTACAAGCATTTCTATCACATCAACACCTTATTCATGCATAGAAACTACAAATGTCGAAAATGTTCTAGTGAGTCAATTAATTTGCACATTACTGTAGTATAAATTTTTTTTGCATTAATCTTTTCAAAGCAAACTTTTCATTTTTCTTTGCAAAAAGTCAATTTAGAGAAAAATTCTTTAAATGCGTTTGATTGCGTAATTGTTATAAGTCAGCAAGCGCATGGGTGATTTTTTGCCGCAAGCTGCTGTGGACAACATTCGTCGCAAAACCAACCTAGCCACAAAAAAGCAGGGTTTTGATGGAATCAAACAAAGCACACATGGCTCATAGGCGTAGCCAGGGGGCCCGGGCCCCCATCAATTGAAATGCAATCAATGATAAAAATGTCAGAAAAAAGACTATTGTTTCTTCAGTTTCTTTTAGCATCTTCGTGTACAACAGTACACGCGTGCAAGAGTAATTAACAATAATATTGATCCAGGGGGCCTGGACCCCTCAATTTAATTTTTACCAACCAATTTAAATGGGCCTCCAACAATAATATTGATCCAGGGGGCCCATTTAAATGATCCCCCAACAATACTATTGATCCAGGGTGCCCGGGCCCACTCAATTTAATTTTTGCCAACCAATTTAAAAATGCCCCCTGCAATAATATTTAAATGGGCCCCCAACCACAATATTGATCCAGGGGGCTCGGGCCCCCTCAATTTAATTTTTACCAACCAATTTAAATGGGCCCCTAAAACTAATATTTAAATGGCCCTCAATTTAAATGGGCCTCCAACAATAACATTGATCCAGGGGGCCCATTTAAATGGTCCCCCAACAATATTACTGATCCAGGGGGCCCGGGCCCTCTCAATTTAATTTTTGCCAACCAATTTAAAAATGCCTTCTGCAATAATATTTCACGGCCTCCAATTTAAATGGCCCCCAACCACAATATTGATCCAGGGGGCTCGGGCCCCCTCAATTTAATTTTTGCCAACCAATTTAAAAATGCCCCCTGCAATAATATTTAAATGGGCTCCCAACCACAATATTGATCCAGGGGGCCCGGGGCCCCTTAATTTAATTTTTCCAACCAATTAAAATGGGCCCCCAACAATAATATTGATCCAGGGAGCCCAGACCCCCTCAATTTAATTTTTGCCAACTAACTTTAAAATGCTTCCTACAAGAATATTTAAATGGCTCTTATTTAAATGGGCCTTCCAACAATAATATTGTTCCAGGGGGCCTAAGCCCCTTCAGTTTAATGTTTGCCAACCAATTCAAACGTATAACCTGAGTGAAATTAAGGGTTTTTATCCTAAAAGTTGCTACCTGAGGCCCTGATCTAACCTTTATGATCGTAATGCAATAACCGTTAACCACGGACGGATTTAACTTATGGTTTAGTGCCAGGGGCTCCGCGATTAGATAAGACTTTTTTTTGATCTTCACCTGTATTTGGCAGGAAAATATTGCAAAAATCCCAAAATGCCAGGGGCTCAATTCAATGTAAATCCGGCCCGGGCAATAGCATGGTTTGTAGGCGTAGTTTTCTACTGTACATTTTTCAATAACAATTTACCTCCACCTCGCCAGTTTTTATGCAACAAAATAGTTTTGAAAAAAATTATGTACAGTGAGGGGAATGCTCATTGAACAACGTTTTAAATTGAGAGGGCCTGGGCGTATAAATGTACTCTTATAATTGGTTGCTTTCATGACAAAGCAATAATCTCTAAGGAAAATATTTGACTGGATTGTTTACTGCTAAAATATTGCAGGAGGCAATGTACTTTACTTCCTTTGTAATTAAATTTACTGCTAAAATATTGCAGGAGGCAATGCACTTTACTTCCCCTACCTGGGCCAAATCACTTACAAAATTTAACCCCAAAATGCAAAATTTTATACGTGTTTTGGACTTAAATTGCGAGCAAAAGGAGAACAGAACAACTTAATTTATACAATTGGCTTTCAAATGTTAAAAATCTAGCACTTTCAAATAGCTCTAAATACGTGCGAAATGCATAGGTGGACACAAGTCCGTTAATAACGAAGCTAACTTTATCAGTAACTCGTTAATCCGTTAAAAAGTTTTTATCTTTAATATCTTGCACCATTCATTCATTGTATACCGGTACAAACCAATTTGCACTGGTAACACTTGTTGCGTATTAGCACGAGTTTTATAGAAGAAAGCGAAGACAGGAACTCTTTTTTGTGGCAAATAATAAGCTGCAGCCTCATAGGTCCATTAATTATCGCTGTTCGCAATTTACAAATGTTTTCCGATCGCAGCTTTGTTAGTGCATCCGAATTTATTTTATCTTGAAATTAGATTAGACTGTAAAATGTAACTTCCAAAACACAAAAAGACCACCATAGCAATAAATATTTCCTTACAATCAGCTCAACAGCGTCAATACGTGTTGTAGAAGCGAGAGAATAAAAAGAAATGTAAATTACACGCAAAATATTAACGGATTAACGTTAACTGAGGTATAAAGTTTGTTAACGGACTAGTGGTTAACGAAGCTAACGTTTTGCGTTAACTTGCCCACCTATGGCGAAATGTGATCCAATGGTATTAAAAGTTTTTTTTCCGAAAAATTGCCCAGCGGCTAGGGGCTTTGTCCCCAGACCCCGGTCTATGCTATGTTTGAATTACAGTACACTTCTTTACTCAAACGCCTATCCCACTTTAGACATTTTCGCATTTTAACTATTGGTTTAAGCCTTTTCCTTGAACGAGTTCCAAGTTAGGTATCAACACCAGGCCACTGCTTCTGATCTTCCATTCTACGATATCTTTGCCCCCACAAAAAAATTCCGCTTTCGAAGTTTCTGATTACGTAATTGCATGTCATTTGTGGTTTGGACCCCCCCAATCAAAAATCCTGGCTACGCCTATGACATGGCTTATTACCATCAAATAGTTGACCACTTAGCTAATTGTATTTTTATAATTTTTACAAAGGGCTTTCGTTACTTTACAATCTGCAGCGACATTGGTTTTTGGTAAAACGCAGGGACACGAAGTTGTAAAAAGCTCCATTATGAACGCACAAGTGATGTTTAATCGTTTGCGAGAAGTAATATTGAACACTGGCTGATTACCACCACCTGGTAATATATGAAACTTGAAGTTTCATAAGATTAAACGACATTCAGAAAATCTAACGGAAAGAACTGTGTGGAACTTGAAATATGGAGACAGGGAGTTTTTTGAAGTGTTGGATGAATTAGAAAAGCCGTGGATCGATTAAATTGATCACTGCGTAGTTTCCAATTCAGCAAAGCTAGTTTAACGGCAATTTTGTCGCTAGGTCGGTGTTACAGACAAAGCTTTTCTTGATGGATTTTTATTCGGAGTTTTGCGTGTTCTTCGCGACCAAACAACATCAATATGAATGTATGAATTTGCTGAAAGAACAGTTAAACGGTACAGCGGAAATAAAGCGAAAACAGAATTTTATTCACAACTGTTTATAATTTCCACGGTTGAAGCCGAAACTATGTCAAACAGTGCGCGAAAGTTTAGCGAGTTACATAAATTTATGAATTTTTCGTGAGAGCGTTTTTGCTGGCTACGACATTATGATGCTATAATACTTATTTTAGCTTAGCTGTTTTTAAACCAAAATTTAAGACTGCAAATTTCACTTCCTGGTGAAGCAACTAATTCTACATTGGCCCAGCATCAGGCTGAGGTTCCCAATTCCTTAAGATTATATCGAAAACTCCCGATTTGATTAAATTGCGCAATCGATTGTATGGCATGCAATACAATAACCTAATGCATAAACATAATGATTACTTAGGTGTACAGCACAATAGCATCAAGAACGTAGTGAAAGTGTGCTTGAATTGAGTGAAAGGTCTCGTCACGCAACAATACCTAAGCTGATTTTGACTTGGTACCTCCTCAATTGCACGAAGACAAAGCGGTTTGCAAAAGCAAAGAGTAGACACAGAAACATACAAAAGCACAAGTGTGCACGAGTAGCTATTTAAAAAAAAAACAAAAAAACACCACACCAAACTAAGTTGAATGCAACAAACGAGTAACACTCGACTCTAGACCAATGGAAGTCATCAAAAAAGCGATGACAGTTAAAACAAACCGTCTTTTTAAACACTGGCTTGCGAAACTACCGCATCGCAAGAGCCAAGAATATCGGGAAAATTTCAAGGCAGTAAGCTAGTTA
Organism: Trididemnum nubilum; assembly: GCA_963965965.1. Classification (NCBI taxonomy): domain Eukaryota; kingdom Metazoa; phylum Chordata; class Ascidiacea; order Aplousobranchia; family Didemnidae; genus Trididemnum; species Trididemnum nubilum. The sequence continues at coordinate 22,599,786 of OZ014486.1, forward strand.
CTAACTACTGCGCTGTCTAAAGGCTAAAAAAGCGAAGTGGGGCTTCAACCCACTTAAGTTGTACTTTGAAGTAATACTGCTCGAAATCGGTTTTATAGAATAAATAAAAACTACTTGAGGTAATAAAGAGGTGGCCCAAACCTTTTTCCCCAATTACCCTAATTCGCGAAAATACGATTTAATTCGTTCGACTCCGAAGCATTGGCAATCATGCATTTCACAATTTTGTGACATCACAAAAGGCATGATTAAGCAAAATTTCTCGCAAACGTTAGGCTACTGCCTACGATAGCAAATCTAAAACAACCTAGCCTGGCCTTCCAGTCCTATATTTGCCAACCCTTTTTACTAACCTAAATTATTGTACAAGCACTAAAATAATAGAATATACTGTTGTGTAGCTTAATCTCAGATCTGTAATCAGAAACTAGCGCAATAATACAATATACTGTAGGCCTAATCTAATACCCATACCTTACCAACTGGTACAGATAGCAGTGAGTAGCCTAACCAAATCTGAAAATTTGGCTCCAGCTACTGGTACTTGTAGACCCAGGCTAACAGTACTGTTCGATAGTTAAAGGCCTTTTGTGATGTCAAAAAATTGCAAAATGCAGGGTTGCCAAGTAGAGTCAAACGGATTAAATTGCATTTTCACAAATAAGGAGAATTGTGAAAAGGTTTGGGGCATCTCCTTATTAATTCAAGTAGTTCTTATTTCTTTAATAAAACCGATTTCGAGCATTATCTCTTCAAGTAGTACTTGGGGGCAATTCAAAGCGCTCAGAAATGCTTTTAATCCGATGTTGTAGTACTGGCACAGCACTCCAGTCAATTCATGCTCTGCCTCTTACAACCGAAGGGTACAGGTAAATGAAAAAGAGCGCAAAGACGTAAGGGTAAAAATTGTTCCTAAACCTTTTTGTTACGCTCTTCATGTAGGCTCTCATAATCCGGAAAACGGCATTGAAACATTCACAGAAACACAATATATGAGCTAACGGAGAAACAACCAAGCATTATTACATACAATTTTCTATAGTCAAGAATTTGTAGTTTTTGACTGGAAGAAGCTAAACAGAGGCTGCATTTTGTGTAGAGGTTTAAATCAAACCACTTACAGCTTAACTGCTAAGGGTAAAACGACGCAACAATGTAAGAGAATAGAAGAGGCAATAAACTAGTCTTTGAGAAAAAAGTTCAGGTTTTCAGCCATGGATGGACTTCAATTGCAGATTTATCTCGGTCTCCATAATCATAAGTGAGTTCTTCACCTTGCTCAACATCTCGTTTGGCGAGAATCACTAAATGAGGGTCAACATCACGGGACTTCGAATCGGGAACCCAAATCAACTTCGTATAGCAATTGGGGGTCTTCTTGCTGTGGTTTAGAAGTCGCCCAAGTTTTCCAGATTCGGCAGTGGCGTCAATACTGCATTTCAACACAAATTTATTAAAAATATTTACAGTGTAGTATCGAAAAAATGGGTTTTCTCTTTAACTACTCATAAAGCTACTCAATCGCAAGAGTTTGAGAAACACAAGAGCTTATCTTATTGAAGCTTAATAAAAACACCGCAACAACCAAAGAAAAAAATGGAAATCCCACATATAGTGTCATCAATGGTTTTTTAAAAATCATCCGAGGTGCGTTTTTCAGAGCAAACCATTTTTTAAAACTAGACATAGACAGTTAAAAACCCAAGATCCCGGGCAAAACTTTCATAGGGATTTTAATCATTAATTTCATTTTTCAACCTTTTTTTTTTTTTTTTTCGTTTTTTTACGCCCTGTAGCAATTTTGAATTTCGCCATTGTTATGTTTTCCTTTCCTTTCTTCTTCTGTTACGATATACCTGTTTGGGAAAAGGGCTGCGAAACTTTTTTGAGGTTGTTGTTACTTCAAAGTTGATTGAGTTTTTTATATGAAATTTAGCGAACATGTTGGGAATAATAAGAGCTAATACTTTGCAAAATTTTATGGGGCTACTTCGTTAAATGCTTCTCAAGATACGGCTCAAAAACCATTCCCCTCTTTCAAATGAAATTTAAAATATAGCTCTTGATGGTCAAATAAAAAGTTGACTTGGATGTTATGACACTTGACTCTGCACAGAACATTTTGGGTTCGATATTCAGGAAATCACCACCATTTTCAAAAGGAAATTAGTATCTAGGTCTAAAAATTCATCAAGAATGGGAATCATTTTTAAAAAGCCTTTTTACATTTAATTTCTTTTCTAAAATCATGGCTTAGCGTGTGGTCCAGAGATAGAGAATTCCAAGTTAACTTCTCTGTGATTACAGTGCTTACTTCTTTCAAAGCCATCGAGATGCGATATTAGTATATAAATATTGCTCAATTAATGGTCTGGCAAAAAGTTGACGTAGGGTTAAATCACTTGACCCTGAGTAAAACAGCCTACGTTCTATTCTCAGTGTGTCATCATGCTTTTCTCAAATCGAAACAAATTTTTCATTTAAGTTTTTTTTTATTTAAGGTTGGCGCAGCTTATGATTCTACAGTTTCAGGTTTCAATCTCTGTGATGACATTAACTTTATTTTTTTAAGCTATTTGATACAATACTGAATAACTTTGATTAATATTTTTACAACGTTTAGTTGAAACAAGATACGGCTATTGTCACTGATTTGCAATAAGCTTACTAACATAAAAAATATGCACTAGACAATTGTTTTTCAAAGAAATGTCAGTAAACTTTCAAACTTTGATTGGGAGAATGCAAATGAAAAGTAACGGGCGGAAGTCTCACAATATTTTTGTAGGAAAATAAACACCTAGTTTTTATTATTCTTTTTTTGCTAGAAAAGTTCTTTGTCCCACCATCTCAAATGTCTGAGCAATTTTTCAAGCCATCCTAAATGTATGAGCATCACCAACACCAATTGGTACTGGACTACTTGGTAGTTGGTACTCATGATTTTATTTTTTCGCCGAAAAAATTTGGTCAAATGTCCCGAATTTGGACATAATTTTTTAAAACCTGTTCTGGTAAAAATGAATGCTTTTAATAGCACTGCAAAACATGATTTAACCTGCTATGTAAATCGGCTATGTGGGCGGTCGCTCATGGTAAAATTTCAGTCCTTTTATTGTAAGCCGTAAATCATATAATCCAAGAATTTGAAAAAACTTACAAGTATTAAGCTAATTCGTCTGCATTTTATAAATCGTACAAAGATAATCTCGGGGAAAGGACTAATAGAACAAAATTTCAGAAAGACGATTGGTAATTAACTGAATTAAATGTTGAATAGCCCCATCCCACAATTTTTTTCAGAAAAATGATTGGCTAATGGTCAATAAGAATAGGCTAATGGAACAAAAGTTATAAAAATGATTGACAATTAACTAAATTATTGGTAAATAACCTCTTATTCCCATCATTATTTTCGATGAAGCCTAGGGTACGTATTTTGTACAAAGCGATCAAATTTGATTAGTTATTTTTACCATTTTTCAAAGTTATTACTGATTTGTAAGCTATATTTTCTACAAATATTAGCCCCCCTCCCTAAAAAATATTTTAAAAGTAATTTAAAACCAATTTAAAACCAATTTAGAGTATATATCACCCAAATGACTGTTTCAGAACGTCAGAAGATCAAAAAACGTGGCATTTTTCTTATTGTACCTTTTGGTCGACAAGCCAATGAAGGGGGAGCTATTTTGATCCTTATAAAGGCTCATAGGCATCGATTTTTGTTGAAAGCAAAATGCAAGGGGGTGAGAATTTTTCCATATAATTTTTCAAAAGCGTTTTTGTGGGTTTGATAGATGCAACCTGTGTGTCCTTCTGAGGAGCCAGATAGCTCCACATTTACTGTAGTTGCAATTTTAAGTACCAGTACCGTTTGTGGCATAGCGATAATTTTATAATGACAACGTTTAGGTTAATCTCACGTTTATTCTAGCACTGCACTGACTTTGCAATGCAAGCAGATGTTGCACATTTGTCCAGTGTTTGTTCATATTTTAATTGACCTTTGACCTAATTCCCAAACTTTCTGATCAACTTTTCTCATATTTTTCTGCAATAAAAAACTCGCTCTAAACAACAAAAACCTTGCTTGGAGATTAAAAAAAAAGTCTTCTCCAAATAAGGAAAGAATTTTGTCCCGGAATTTGATTGGACACAAACAAACACAAAAAAAGATTATGTACCCCTTGTTAAGTCAAAATGTACCCTTGGGGATACGTGTACCCCAGTTTAGGACTTCTTGATCTAGTAAATGATGCAATAATGAAGTTATGATGCGATAAGCCATTACATTTTCACTAATTGGGTATTTCTAATTATTGCAATATGTAAGCCCCGACCTTATTGTGCGAAAAATTGTAAGCGTACGAGTGTATCCTTACGACGGAATCACACAATCAAGCTTTTGGCACAATTTTCTTGCACCAATCGTGTGAAAGGTTGCACAAGTTCATAGCTCACTATTGCGAGCACCTGTTGGCAATCTTATTGTGCAGCTCGTGTGAGAATGAAAATCAGTGTCTAGAAAGTCTTGCGGAGTTCTTGCAGAGAAATATAACAGAGTTCTATTTTGCCAGCAAGTTTTCTAAAAGCCGCCGTTCTCAACGAAGAAAACTAAGCTTTTTGCTGTGCCTTTGAAAAAATTGAGCCGCATCAAAAAAAAACAAAAAAAACTCCGAAGTCAACGCAAAAAACGAATGGGTCACAATTATCAAGCAAAAATGTTGTAAGAAATTTTACGCTTTTGATTTAATCAACAATGATGTATTATCCCATTGTGCCAGCTCTTTTCTCATTTTTTTTTCGAAGACTTCAATGTGTTGCCTGCTGTTTTGTTTATGATGGCATATCGATTGCCTAATTTTTCCTACTTCAAACTTGTGTTTGGCCTTTTTCAAAATTATTCTGAAATGCTATTAACTAGAACTGCAGTATAGTTACCAACACGCCGTTGTGGTCAACTCATGAATTTGAACTTTTAATTAGAGAAATTGAGTAAATGCAGTGCTTTTGGAACATGTTTAATCCCAAGTATAAGAATAGAATAAAAATTTAAATGCTTGGAAGAAAGTTTTAGATCAAGATCAAATGGAGATAAGCTTTTGCTTACTATTTAGTAATAATTTTGCTAGTGCCAAATATATGATGATTTCAGTATTTTTTTGGTTAAAATTTTACATCTCCACTGGCAAATGAGCCATCTGCATTTTTAAGCAGTTACGATAAACAGTGGATAAGTTTCAGCTATTTCATGCTGATTTTACAAGAAATCAAAGAAAACTGATTTTATTCTTATTTGAAAATAATAAAGTTTTAAGTTACTCTGACATCCAATTATTGAGTCTTCTGAAACCGCACGTACCGGAAAGAACATACTTGGTTTATTGTTACTTGATCAATCATGCACTGTTATGCAAATTGTATTGGTGATAGATAACACAGCATAAAAAAAGCTACGCTATTACGCTAAAGAGTTCCACGCAAGAAAAGGCTTTTGACATTTTCCATTTATCTATTTCATTTGAGGTCGAAAAAAATTTATAGCCTGCGCATGCACAATTTGCAGCAGAACTCAAATAGCTATTTATCACTATAGCTGTAGCATTTCGCTTTGGTGAACATTCTCATATCATTTTGGCAATCAAGAAATAACAATGAATCAACAAAATGCATAATATTACTATTTTCGAGGCAAATTTCAAAAAAAATTCTTAACAACAGCGTAAATCCTTTTACAGCGAAAAATATACATGTGATAGCTTCAGCAATTTGTTTGCTGAAAAACCGAGATGCTTCCGTCTGGCAAAAAACTTGCATGGAAATGTGATAGCTCAAAAAACACCAATGCAAGAAAATTGTGCAAAAAACTTGATTGTGTTATTCCGACCTTAGTTTAATTGTTTAACCATTTGGCAGAGCTTGTCTCCTGATAAGGCAGTACACCGAGTGTACTTTGAATGAACGTAATTGATCGTGCATTGCTCACTCATTACCAAGCGCACACAGCAAACAACGTGCAACTATGAGTAACAGCGAGTGTAAACGACTGTACAGAGTACAAGCACATGTGAGCAATCCATGACAATGCTAAATTGCTCATATCTTTTAAACTCTTGCCTTTCTCTGCTCATTCGTTTTTATGGGAAAAAGATTGAAAAGTCATGGGTTCTTCCTCGTGGCAGCAATAGGCAAGTATAGCTTCTTTATCACAAAAAAAAGCATAAAATGGTGATCGACAAGCGACTAAAACAATGCATTTATGCCACTATTGAAAAAACATCGATCATAAGAATACATTGTCGAATCAGTCGAAATTGTCTGAAAGTGATATTTTGCAATAGGATTTGATATTCTGGAAAGATTCTGGAATTCAAAAAAAAAAAAAGATCTGAAATTATTCTAGAATATGCAGATATTCAAGAGATGCATTAAGTTATTAAGACTTGGTCTACACGTACTTAAATAAAATACCAATTTTTTATGCGACCAAATAAAATAATTTGAAGTAGTGAGTTCATACACCAGAGTACCATTTGCCTTAATAATGCAAAAACGCCACAAAAAAAAACTTTCCTCGATTAATTAACGTTTTTGGCTAAAGCAGCACTATGTGTAATTGTGGACAACTTAGACAAGTCTCACTTACTGTCAAGCTCCTTTCAATTAATCGAGAAAACTGGATTAATTTCTTCAAATAGTGTAAATTCATTATTCTATTCAAGCTAAATATCGAATTAGTTTTGTATTACACTTTGCTATATCAGTACAGCAAACACACTCCAAGTTCAATAATAATTTTAATTTTTCATTCATCATGTTCAATATTGTAGACAGTGTGATCCACAAATTACAAATTGCTTTGCATGCTTTTTCAGTAAGCTTTTGAACAGTAAAAGAGTCGAAATTTTTTTTGGCTACAATTAGCATTAATATTAGTCCAGTTAATATCATGAAACATAGAATAACTATTTCACAACTACTACGTTTTAAGTGTGTAATTTAAGGTTGGTGAAACAGATCATTTTGTAATCCAAAAAAGCACATCACCAACTTGCCACGTTTGTCCTTTTTGCAACACTCGTCTGAAAATTGTATCATACTAACCAGCTCAATTACGTTTCACTGTAAAAATATTTGATCCCGTAAATACGGCAAACTTGAAATGTTTTTCCATTTCTAACACGTTTGTGCAGCACGTAAACCATTTAACAAAATCCAAGAGACATTTTGCCTGCTTGAGTATCAGACTCAACGGAGGGCGCCCTCTCGAAATCGACACCAGTAAACGCTTCAATGATAGACGTCAAACCATTTTACAATCAAAAATTAAATATTCCATCAACAAACAAGTCAATGCTTAATCTAATGGTGCACTTGCACTCGTTTTGCAATGGAATTTTTTATTATCAAATCACAATTGTATTATACTGGTGGTTCTCATCCATTTTCAAAGCGACCCAAATTTATTGAAAAAACCAAGTGTGTAAAATTTTATGACCCAAGTATATTAGGGTGGTCCTTAAATACATAGCAAATATTAAACAATAGAAATTATCATGAGAACCGAAATAAATGCATTCCTTTTGCTCCGAAACTATCGTGTATAAAACATCTCCGAGATAGAAAAACATGTAGAAATTGCACAAAGGCAGTAAAATTTTTTGTAAATACCCAATTTTAAAAAGATAAGGGCTTCGCTGTTTGCAGAGAGTTAGCTGTTTAAAAGCAGTAATATTATGGGTGTTACCCAACTTACTGTATGTTGCCAAGTAAGTTGTGTAGTGTCTTTATTCTTTTACTTAGCAAAAACCATGCCTATGGTATGCTTTGAGTCGAAAATAATGCATGTGGAACTTAAGCTGATCTCATCACATTTTTTGATTAGCCAAACTTATTTTTATATAAGTGACACTACCACACCACGCACAGCAGTTGCATGTGGGACTTGGATTTTTTTAACCAACTTTCTGTCTGCCATCAATGAGCCTGATAATTCACTCCAAGAATAAAAGTCAATTAATAGAAATTTTTGATCTATTTTCATTTTTCGGAAAACGCCAATTAATTGCCTTTAATTGGCCAATCAGTTTTTCCGATTGTTGCTTCTTAATGGCAAGCTAGGTAAAGTTTTCATCTTCGTAAAGAGCTGCAACCATTAGTCACTTCATGTCATCATGCACATCTGGTTCAAAAAAACCTAAGCCACTAGTTTCTTAGGCGTGTACCAAAGCTGACCAGAGAATTTTTTTCATTACGGCTGCCCCAATTTTCTTGTCAATGTGATTTAGCCTCATTTTTTGCAAGTCCAAGATTTTTTTACATATTGCAAAGTTTAGTGCAGATACAAGAAATAGTGCTTTGGTCTGTGCTGGTCGTAATCAGTTTACCGTGCAGTTCTGGCGTTAGGTAAACTAATCATGGCGAGCACATGTTAGGGGAATCATAATCAGTTCTGGTGCCCCTTACCAATTTCTGATTTTGTTCAAGTTTTGCTTTAGTGGAGATTCAAGCACCAGATTCTTACTTTTAGTGTTTGAGACGATCATGTATTACCCTGTAGCAAAAACTTTCTCTGCCAATTTCCATTCTTCTAATGCTCAAACGATGCCATTTACTTGAGACTAACTGGTCCCATTAGGAATTGGGGCAATCTTGAGCAGATGTTTTATGCAGATGCCAAAGGTGATGATAGGCAGGTGGTCGACATGTGAGAATAAATTTGATTAAGATTGAAAGTGGTTCAAGTTATTCATCAAAAAAAATAGAGTGTGTTCAGAATATTACTAGCTATTATCTTTTTAATTTCTGAAGATGATCTTTCAAATTCTTTGCTCAGTTTATTATTTTATACTTGCCAGTTGCCACTCTTATATATTCACTCTTTCCATTGATTCTATTCTCTAACATTTCCTTTTGAGCCCCCAAAAAATTTTGGTACCTTTGTCATGAGGGTCTATGGATCAGAGCATTAGTACTGTCCACAACGACGAAATCTTTCAGGTCACCTTTTTTGTTGCTTGTTGTAGCCTTAAAAGATTCGCAAAATATTTTAACTAAGTTAATAACTATCCTAGAATCTGAGTAACACGATATTGTTTTGTAGTGTATGAGGTTGGAAATTTATCCAGCTATTAATACTTGGCAATTTAAATGATTCTAGCGAACTTATTCATGCAAACAACTTCCGACTACAGGAGAAGACATATATGATGTATAATTGACTTGCACACTGTCTTTCCAGTTTCTAAAGTGCTCCAATGGACATGTGCCCCCAATTAACGGTACAGGAAGTTCAATTAAAAACTAGAAATTCAGAAACCCCACTATGGGTTGTTTCCCCCTAATGGGTTTTTGTCAAGTGAGGTGGAAACTAAACAAAAACAGCAAAAACCTCAGTACCTAACCCAGGTTTCCTCCTCCTTGCACCGAAAGCCTTATGGCGAATGCGAGCCTAAGTTATCCCACTAGGGTTAACAGTGGTATGCACCAGCCAGGGGGCCCAACCAGGGTCGATGGTGTGGAGCCGCGGTTGGTACAAAACACTGTAAGCATTGACTGTGGAGGCTGAGCATCTTAATCAAACACTGCTGATGCGCTGCTGTGTGTCTGTCAAACGTTGTAAAAACTCTTTTAAAATTTCAAACACTGTCCTAGATACAAAGCGGCAGTTTACGTCACAGTGATCAGCCGATTAGCGTTAAACGTGGTTTTATTTGGTTGATGATTTTTTTGGTTTATACTCGGCTTCATGTCGACATTTTGATACAACTTCGGTTTTTTAATCAAGAGTGTTAGCCGGATTTGCTTGTAGTATTGCAATTTTTTTGTTCTAAACAAAAGTTACATCTGTTAGAACCGTTCTGATAGGGCCATGCTTGTCTCGTGATGTATGATTGTATATACAGTAGCATATGAATAATCTCAAACTTTTGCTGTTCATGTGCAACCTGTAAACTTTAATTTTTCTCCGTGATATCTTGCATATAGTTTTTTATTGAAAACAAACCAATACAGCCCGGTTCCAGCATAGTTTTGCAAAATTTTGAAGTAACGACCACCCTAATGTATATATTCTGATTAGGCTTACCATATTTTTGAGACAGAAAAATCGAACAACCATAGAAACCAGAATTTCTTTCAAAACAATTTGCAGAATGTAAAAGACGAAGACAAAACAAAAAATCTGCACTTCGGGAACCCACAAATTTTCTTTATATTTCGCAGGTTTTGAGCTGAAGACCAAAAAACAGTCTTTGTACTAGAATCTCATTTATTTTATTATTGCTTTCTGCAAGTTTCCCTCTTGGTAGATGTATACTAAAAAACAAGCAATCCAAAAGAATTTTTACGCGACCAAGAGGTTAAGAATGATGGTATTATACTACCCAGCTCGATTACAGCGTGGCGAAAATATTTGATCCCACAAACACAGCAAACTTCAAATATTCTCATTTATAAACTACATTATTCCTGAAAAAAGCTTTGATTTTTCAACACATTTGCGCAGCACGTAAACCATTCCACAAAAACCAAAGGGGCAAGAGATATTTTGCCCCCTTTGAGTTTCATACTCAAAGGGGTGTCCGCTCCCAGAAATCGACGCGAGTGAAGAATTCAATGATGGACGTCAAAACATTTGACAACTAAAAATAAATAACTAATTGATATACAAGGTGGCCCATAAGTAGATATACAGCAATCACTAGAGTAAGTGATTTTCACACCACCTACAAACAGTGCTCGATGCCAAAGCAGAGCTATTATTTAGGTGAAACTATTCAACATGAGCTAAAATGTGCGACCATTGGTTTCATGTTTACTACAATCATCAGGCACATTAAATCTCTGCGAAAAAAGCAAATGCATCGTACATCAACTGAATGGGTATTATAATTCTCTATTTAATGCAAATAACTTAACCACTTACCGTCGAAAAGTTGCAGTCCATCCTATTAAATTCTGCCTTGGTCCCTTACTGAAATCCAAATCTCTAGTACCAACTCACTCCGACTGGTTTATTCTCTGCAGTTTAATCAAGCAGGGAAACTGATTTCTGCTTATTTTTTTGTTGCTATCGGAGTGAATTTCAACTTACAACTGAGAGGATCAAAATAAAATATTATTATACCTGTATATAAAAACTATTGCATCACAAATCGTAACTACTTACGAAAAAAACGTAATAACGAAAATTATGTGTACTAAAGTTTATGTTGGAATACTATATTTTACTGCTGTCGAAATAAAAAATACTGCGGTAAAGTTATAGAAGAAATCGGGAAATATGCCGTATAATCTTAACATGCTCAAAACCGCAACTGTTACGTCACAACGCTATAAAAACTAATTCGAAATACTATAAAACATAAAGGTTTTATGCTGCTCAGTTTATACTTTCGGCGGTGGCGGCAACGGGACAAGAACTCATCTCTCTTATTAATGCAAGTGTCGTCAGCCATTGCAATGAGCATCTTTTCTGTTGTGCACAAATCACATCTTCATGTCCTGCACCTGTAAGCTGGCGCTTTAGCTATGATTTTCCATTTGATGGAGTATGATTTCCTTTATCTTTTAGCGACCATACAAGTTTTGATAGCTCAGTTTCCATTTATTCCAACATAAACTTTAGTACACCTAATTTTCATTATTACGTTTTTTTCTTTAATTCAAAGATATAGTATTCCAACATAAACTTTAGTACACATAATTTTCGTTATTACGTTTTTTTCGTATGTAGTTACGATTTGTGATGCAATAGATTTTATATACAGGTATAATAATATTTTATTTTGATCCTCTCAGTTGTAAGTTGAAATTCACCCCGACAGCAACAAAAAAAATAAGCAGAAATCAGTTTCCCTGCTTGATTAAACTGCAGAGAATAAACCAGTCGGAGTGAGTTGGTACTAGAGATTTGGATTTCAGTAAGGGACCAAGGCAGAATTTAATAGGATGGACTGCAACTTTTCGACGGTAAGTGGTTAAGTTATTTGCATTAAATAGAGAATTATAATATCCATTTAGTTGATGTACGATGCATTTGCTTTTTTCGCAGAGATTTAATGTGCCTGATGATTGTAATAAACATGAAACCAATGGTCGCACATTTTAGCTCATGTTGAATAGTTTCACCTTAATAATAGCTCTGCTTTGGCATCGAGCACTGTTTGTAGGTGGTGTGAAAATCACTTACTCTAGTATTCTGCTCCTTGATTTTTGGTTGAGCACTCTTCAAGCAACCTGTATCACTTTTTAACAATGGATGCTGTATCTTTTGATAATTCTCTGAAAAACATCCCATTACCAAGCAAAACCTCATTCACATCAAAACGCTGGTGGAAAAAGTTGAAAGTCTTCTAAGAAGAATGAGATGGAAGGCATATTTTTTTGAATTGAATCAAGAAGACGAGGGTCACACTAGCGAAAATTTCGGCCTAAAATCTGATTTAACTCCTCCGAAAAATGAGTCAATTTCGCTGTTTGAAAAAGATATGTACCAGCTTATTAAATCGATTGAGTTTGAGAAATCTAGCAATGAATTTATGCTGCAAATGAGCGAGAATCTAAAATCACTACAAAACACAAATCAGGTCATAGTGTTTGCTGACAAAACCACAAATCTATACAAAATGGACATGGACAATTACAACAAGCTATTAAGAGAAAATCTACCTAAAAAATACAAAAAGGCGACTGCTATTGCTACCGATGAAATAAATCAAGATGCGAAATCTGTGGCTGCACTGTTGCAAGTAGCAGATTGAATGGACGTTATTGCAAGCAAAAACGCTTTTATTGCACTAAAAGACCACAAGGATAACTTTGCGTCTAATCCTAAATGCAGGTTGATCAATCCCGCCAAAACTGAGATAGGCATTATTAGCAAAAAATACCTTGAGAACATCAATAGGCAAGTTGCAGAGTCAACTGCATTGAATCAGTGGCGAAACACTAATGCGGTGATTGAGTGGTTTAAGCCAATTCCAAACAAACATAAATCTAAATTCATTTAGTTCGACATCATGGATTTTTATCCAACCATTTCGCTTGAGCTTTTAAAGGACTCGATCAGTTTTGCAAAATTACATACGACTATACCTGAACATGTCGAAGAAACTACATTTAAATCTAGAAAGTCTCTGCTCTTTGACAATAACGAACCCTGGATAAAGGACAATCATGCAATTTTGACGTAGCAATGGGAAGCTATGATGGTGCTGAAGTATGCGAACTTGTGGGACTGTTTCTGTTGAATGACTTGAGTAATTTGATTGGAAAGAACAACGTTGGTCTTTACCGTGATGATGGATTGGCTGTAGTCGATAATGCATCTGGTCCCCAAATGGATAAAATTAGAAAACAAATGCATGACATTTTTAAGAAGAACGATCTCAGCATAACAACTGAAATAAACTTGAGCACTACAGACTTTGGACGTATCATTCAATCTATTCCAGAATACATATTCTCCATTTACAAAGCCAGGAAACAAACCTCTGTTCATCAATTCCAAATCAAACCATCCACCAACCATTATTAAGCAACTACCGACTATGATTAACAAACGTTTAAACGAGCTTTCATGCAACAAAGTGGAATTTGACAAAGCCAAACAATCCTACAGCCAAGCTCTGAAAGCGAGTGGTTATGATGGCAACTTAAAATACGAAGAGAGAAAGCCACCCAAGAGAACAAGAAAACACAAAATAATTTGGTTCAATCCACCATATTCAACGAATGTTGAAACAAACACTGAAAAAAAATTTTTGAAATTAATTGGCCGACATTTTCCAAAAGATCACGAATACCATAAATTATTTAACTGTAACACCATCAAAATCAGTTACTCTTGCATGAACAACATGGCAGATAGGATCAAAGGCCATAACAACAAAATTTTAAAACAGCAACAACAACAGCAGCACAGCTCAACAGAACAACAACAACAAACCTGCAACTGCAGAAAGAAATCAGAATGCCCTTTAAACGGAAATTGTCTACAATCAGGACTGATTTATCAAGCAACAATTGAAACAGACGACACAACTCAAAAATACATCGGACTTACGGAAGGCGACTTTAAAACCCGGTATAGAAACCACACTAAATCTTTTAACCACAAAAAATACAAAATGGAAACTGAGCTATCAAAACTTGTATGGTCGCTAAAAGATAAAAGGAAATCATACTCCATCAAATGGAAAATCATAGCTAAAGCGCCAACTTACAGTAGGTCGTTTGCTGTTAATTCTAGAACGCTTAAAAATCGAGTTTGTAAAAAAGTTTGAGTGGCAAAAAAATTTTGATACAGATAGACTGTATTTCATTTTAAGAGGTTTATATAAAAAGTTCTCCAAAAATTATTCTGCATTTTTTTCGAGCAAATGGGGGGTAAAGTTGGGGGTTTTCAAAACTAAAAATTATACATTTTCCTCATAATGTGCAAATTTAAATCCTTTTATCATTTCTATTTGCTTATTTTGACAATTTTTCAGATGCACAAATGTCTAGTTTGGTTTTAAAGTTAAATTAAGCAATCCTCCCTAGCGCTTTCTAGCACTACCAGCGGCGAAATGTTTCTTTTGTGTTTATTTAAGCTTTTAAAAATTTTCCCCTTAATTTTTCAGTGATTAACCATCGATAGGAGTTTACTTCATTTGTTTGAACGTACCAAAATGACACTAACTTTTCCAAAAGCATTGGGCTACAGATAAAATTCAAAATACATTTATTTTGGGGCCTTGTTTGACTAGAAAACAGTTAACAAAAATCAATAAAATTAACTACAAAAACAAACTTGTTTCAAATGCTTGTTAAATATTTAAAATACAAATTTTCGCCACTCTCATGCGCATAAATGAATATGGTTGACTGTACTAAGGCTAAAAGTTGCTGAATCTATTAATACTGTACCCAACAGTTACAGATAACAAGCAATTTTTATCTGTAATCAGCAGCCTACAGTAAAATCTTCAGAGCACCAGTTGTCTTGCCAATTGATTACCGCACAGATAAACGATCTGTGACGAAACAGTTGAATTAAGAACTAGGGCAGCAGTGTAACAAAGCGTGAAATCGTCGAAAGCAAGACAAAGAAGTGTGACTTTCGACGCGTTTTCACTCAGTTTTAAGCAAATGTGTTCGAAAATTGGGCTTATTAAGCAGGGTTTTGGGCTTATAAAGCGGGTTTTTTATCTATAGGAATAAATGGAGTAATTCCGGACTGGACGATTTTGGGCTTATTAAGCGGTTGGGCTCAAGGGCATACGCATGGGGGGGTTCAACCCCCCCCATTGATCCGTCGACTAAAATGCACAATAAAGAAAAAATTACGTTTTTAGCACTTCTGAGCCTGTTTTTTTTGCAATGACATGGACTCCAACACGATTTAAAGCCACTTTTGAAACATTTAAGAGTTTCTTCGGGGAGGGAGGGGTTAATTTGTCAAAGATAGAACTTACAAATCAGTAACAACGTCAAAAAAATTGCCAAAATTAGTGAATTGAACCGCTAAAAATGCTTAACATTTGCTTTGTCAAAAATATTGAGATGGGGTTTTAGTATTTGTTAATTAATCAGTATTAGTTAATTATTAATCCACTCAAATCTTGTTCCATTACCCCCCCCCCTCTATCCCCAATTGTCTCACTCTATATACTGCAGAATGTAAATGCTTGTGAGTTTTTTCAACGTATGATTTTGTGATTTACCGGCTTGTAAATTAGAGGACTGAAATGTTACCATTAGCCACCGCCCACATAGCCTATTTATGCAAACAGTTTGATCAGGTTTGCACTGCCAATTTCTATGCCACGTTTTGAAAGCATTGTTTTTTATCAAAATAGCACTAAAATTAAGTTATTTTTGAAAAAAAATGCAAAATTTTCAAGCGCTGGGGGCTCTGCCCCCAGACCCCCCCACACAGCCCCTCATAGCGAATTTCTGCCAACGCACCCGACAACTTTGTACTGTTTATAATTATATGCATTTTTGTAGCTTTTGCCTTGAGCAATTTTTTTCGATCGTTCAGATGCAAACCTTATGATGTTAAGCATAGATGTACGCCTTGCGCTTAATTGTTTTTTGTTTGAAAAGTTTTATTTGCATTGCGCTCTGTGTGACTTTGATTCCATTTTGTAACACTGCACTAAGTTATTTATTTGCCAAAGTATAGATTGCGAACAAATTTTTGATGTCAGTTTTGAAAACCCCCCCATTGAAAAATCCTGCGTACGCCACTGGTTGGGCTTATTAACAGTGGGCTTAATAAGCGGGGACTACTGTATATCAACTTATAACTGCACAGATATAAACAGGATTTTTGATGAGGGTACTTTTGAAATGACGTAACCGGTCAGTGATGATGTCACAAAATAACGTAACGAATGAATGAAGAAACGTCACAATATAAATTGCAACATGAAGTTTTTGTCAAAATTTTGCAAAACCACAATACTTTTTGAGTTGATGAAAATCAAAATCGCATTTTTTGGTAAAAATCAATTTTTGATGGGTATACTAGGTGAATTCTAACCCTAGGGTGCATCCGAAGCAAGTAACAATTGAAGAATAAATTAGAACACTTTTGATTACTTAAGAAAGTGCAAAAAATAAAGCAAAATATACTGGTTGCCGATGATGTCTTAAGCTTCAACAATGTTTGGAGAAATCAAAACTTTTTCTATAATATCACCGATCACATTAATACAAATTATTTTAATTGTCGTGGTCATCAATCATCACATTCAAGTTGCACGTTACGTGTTTGATATTTGAAGCAGACCTGGAGTCGAGGACACAATGTTCGAGGCCAAGGACTGAAAAAAAATCCGAGGCCAAAACCAAGGACTAACTTTTCAAGTACAGACCCTCTCGAGGCCAAGGACAGGATTGATCGAGGCCAAAGCCAAGGCCCAAGGACAAAATTTAAAAAAAAGCTATGGTCAGCAAACTTTGACTGTTTTTAAGCGCGAAAGTGTAAGACATTGCATTTCGTTAAGTTTTTCATGATAATTTGAAAATGGTAGTTTCTAAAAACAACGAATGTTATTTTGAAGTTTTACGCGTTAGCAGCAATTTTGATTACGTTCCATAGCGGTATTGTGGTAATAAAACAATTAAGACCGTTATGCGAAATGAGAGTAACTAACTTCTGAACACGGAAACGGTCAATTTTAAGTTAACTTCATCAGTTAAAACCCCAGTGTAAACGTCCTCAGAGTGATTATGGATCTCTCATCCCCACCGTTTTAGTACTTTTTCCAAAACAACCTTTATTGTTTGAATGACTTCTTTTTGCAGATTTTAAAAAATGTTATCATAGTCTTTAAACATTGTATAGGGTCTACGATATTATTATCTAAAAGTATTGCAAAATAGAGTAAAATAATTTATGTTTTTTAAGTGAATTGAGGTATCGTATCCAGGATTTGCAAGCTCACGTCCTTGGACAAAACGGGGTTCTAGGGGCGAGGGCAAAGTCCACATGCCTCCGTTGAACAATATTAATGACTTTTTTTAATAAAAAAACAATTTTTGTGATTTTAAAAGAAGTGAAACAATTAAATTTTCAAAGCAATTTTAAAAAAGAAAATACTGGTAACGTAAAAGTTAAGTTGAAAAACTTTAGTTTTATCACATTTTCCCCAATCCTAATTTTAATTAAACTTTTTTTACGTTTTATTACTGATGATATCTTTCTATAGCTCATTAATTGCCTATCGATGAATGAGGGCACGCATTTCTGCTGCCAAACGTCACTTTGTAAAATTTAACATAAGGTATTTAATGGCAAAAATAACATGAGAATCTTAGCAGGGCTGTATCAAGGGGGAAGACCTTGAAGAGATTTGCAATTTATCCGGGGTCGCCCTCCCCCTCTGAAGAGCTCACAATTGTAGAAAAGTAAAAATAATAAATCGTTAATTTTTTTCGAAAACGGCCCAAATTTTTTATGGGAGCTTCTCCTCATCTTAATGACGTCGCGTGAAAAATTGATTGACTGCAGCGCGCATCTTTCCAGCTATTCAAACAATTATAGTTAGGTATATTTAGTTTTACGCTCACATTTTTAACTCCTCATGTAGCGTTTTTTTTCTGATACAGTATAGTTTATTATTTGTCGAGGACAGAGGTGGAGTCGAGGACACAACGTTCGAAGGCTAGGCCAATCAGTAGCGCAGCCAGGGGGGGAGGGGGAGCTCGAGGCCCCTCATTGGCTTGTAAAGTATGCAAAATTGCACGTTTTTGGTGCTTTTGAGGTCGATTTTTGGTGAAAAATTGAAAACAGCCCCCCCCCTTAAAGGAAATTGGGTGCTGAAGTTGTGAAGTACATGTCGTGATTCGGCCTGAAAATGCGTTAGAATTTCCGATTTCGGCCGGAAAATCAGTTTCAATTTCGGTGAAGACCGACCACCTGTTTTTGGCCTGAAAAAACGTTTGAATTTCCGAGCTTTCCGAGAAATTCCGTCTCAATTTTCGGACAAACCGTGTGATTCTGATTCAAGAGCAATGAAAATTCGCGTCAACGTCGTTTGCACTTTTCTTGCTCTTTCAAAAAAGCCCCCCCCCTTTTCCAAATCCTGGCAACGCGCCTGAGGCCAATGATACAAAAAAATCCGAGACCAAGGCCAAGGACTGACTTCTCGAGGCCTAGGACAGGAATGCTCAAGGCCAAGGACACAAGGCGCAGGTGCTGTCCAAAACGAAAAAAAGGTCTTCGCGCGAGGAAATGCTAATTTCCAAGGTAAAGTGAAAAAGCTCAAGGCCATGGATCATTTTCAACAATTTAATGTCCTCGGCCGAGAGTAGGGCATTTTCGAGAACTTGCAGGCTTCAAGGCCAAGGATTTGACCTTCGAGGCCAAAGCCATGGACTTCAAAATGTGTCTTCAAGGACTCCGCCTCTGTTATTTGGGATTCTTAGCGATGATTTTTAACGCAAAAATTGCTCAGCAAATGTGGCTTTTTCCCAGATCACTTAACAGTGATTAGAGTTGCGGTTCTTTCTTATTTCAAAAAAAATCTTCGCAATTTTTGCTCGCATACATTCAGAACAAGGTGGCTTTCTCTAGGTAAGTTTTGTTAGTTATACCAAAATCTTTGCAATTTTTGCTCGCATACATTCAGAACAAGGTGGCTTTCTCTAGGTAAGTTTTGTTAGTTATACCAAAATCTTCACAATTTTTGCTCGCATACATTCAGAACAAGGTGGCTTTCTCTAGGTAAGTTTTGTTAGTTATATCACGGATACACTAACATACTCTGTTTAATATGCTATCCCTAGTACAGGTGCATAGCCAGAAATTCGCAATGGGGGGAGCTGTTTTGGGGGTCTGGGGGCGAGCCCCCAGCCGCTGGAGGTCAAATGGGGTCTGGGGGCTTTGACCCTAGTGCTCAATAATTTTGGATTTTTTTGCTAAAATAACTTAATTTTAGGGCTATTTTAATAAAAATAATGCTTTTAAAACGTGGTGTAGAAATTGACAGTGCAACATGATTCAACTGGTTGCATTAATGGGCTATGTGGGAGGTGGCTAATGATAACATTGCAGTTCTCTTGTTTACATGCTGGTAAATCATAAAATCCTATCATTCAATAAAACTCACACAGAATAATCTATTTCGTCTATATTTTATAAAGGAAAATAATCGGGGGGAGGCTAATGGAAAGAGATCTGAGAGAAATGATTGGTAATTAATCAACATTGTAAAGCCCCCCTCTCCTTTATTTCTGAGTTTATAACATATTTGTTAATAAAACCTATGTTTGGCGTTTTTACTCTAGCGATCAAATTAAATTGTTTATTTTTGGGCGTTTTTCAAAGTTTATATTGATTTGTGATTTTAATTTTTGGCAAATTAGCCTCTACTGAAGATATGTTTCAAAAAATGCTCTAAATTACTTTTTAATCCATTCCAGTGCAAAAAACAGTCTCAAAAGAGCTAAAAACGTGGTATTTTTCTTATTCTGTGTTTTGGTTGACAGGCCAATGGGGTAGACTATAGGTCCCCACCCCCCGCTTCCCCCCTGGCTACGCTACTGCCGTGGTAACAGTATTACATTTCATTATCACGCACATATACTTTTTTCCGAGTCCATACTCAGATAAGCACGGTCATGAGTTCGCACTAGCAACTCAAAAATGCTTGCGTCAGGACCCCGGATCCCTTGTTATGGCTCTTGATGGTTTTAGGGCATTGCGGTTTGTACCACCCGCACCGGAAATAATAGCAGAAATAAGAATAACAATTCTACACTGCCTTTTGCCCCTCATTCTCTGATTAAAGCTTTCACACAATGCCATTTAAAATTAGGTTTACTATAACTTGGCAATCACAATATATGATATTTTTCAAATAAGGAAAAAAAATGAATTGAAAAGCTAGAATTTTTGGTTATTTTCCTTTTCATCCAATCAAAAAATAATGCTGTCCTCGAGCCGAGAACAGGACATTTTCAAGGGCTTGTAGGCAGTGGTGTAGGAGGCGGGGGGCACTGGCCCCCCAGCTTGGTGTCAAAGTGTTGAAACTGCGGGCAATTTTGTATTATTTGGGCAATATTGCATCAAAATTTTGGGCAATTTCATATTTTTCGGGCAACTTTGCGCCAAAATTTCGGGCAATTTAATATTCATCAAACCGTCTCAATTTTAGTGAAGACCTTTTTTTTTTTTGTTGAAGGTCATCTTAATTTGGACAGAAAAACCAATCACTTTCCAGGGAAAAATCAATGTCATTTTTTGGGCAAAAGTTTGGTGCCCCCCCAAATCCTTTTGAGCTCCTATGCCCATGCTTGTAGATGTAGGCTTCAAAGCCAAGGACTTGAGCTTGAGGACTCCACCTCTGATTATACTTTATTAAACAGAGTGCTACTTAGCTGAAATTGAGATAGCGTTGAACAAAATCTCAAATGACAAGTCGCAGTGTCTTCATGGGAGTTAGGTCTAGAACTACACATCTATCCTATTTTATCTAGGAGCCTGCTCAACAATGCTAGGTCTACAAACACAAATCTACATTAGGCCTAGTTGTTTAAGAAACAATGCTAGGTCTACATGTTTTGTGCATTTTCAAATCTATAAGTCTCATAACCATTTTCGCAGCACTGTCATAAAATTACCACTGATACCTGAACACAGCAGTTTGCGACTATGTTCTGCTTGGCAGGTTATATAACTTTATCTCTGTACCAGTAACTATACGCTATTTTAAAGTACTGTTTTGAAACGATGCTTCATAATTTCTGCCTGGCACGTCATATCACTTTTGGTTATCAAGTAGCTGGCTATCCATACTGTGTAGACCTAGGTCTACTTTATAGCAATGTTTCATCATAAATACTAGTATTTATTGCTAGTAATTAGCCAAAAATTTCTATTTAAAACAAATTTAAGAACAAAATCCAACTATTGCACCCACTTAACCCAATTTAAGCTAACATAGCAAGAAAACTAACCGTTAAATCAGTGTAGCCTACCTCAGTACCTGATCCAAAGTAGTTTTTAAAAATTCGTTGAAGGGAAAGTCCCCAAGTAATTCTATTTTATGATTGATCGAATCCGGTTGTCTGATTGTATTCATCCGCATTTTAGAAGCCAACTTTCAGGTCAAATTAAAAAAATACTGCTGGAAAATAAGTGGACAACTTTTGCATGTGAGTTTGTGAGATGAAAATCAATGTATTTAAGCAAAAAATAAGTTGCCACTCAAATTTTTTTACAAGGTGAATGCTAGAATTTACAGCAAACGGCCTACAGGTGCAGGACACGAAGATGTGATTTGTGCACAACAGAAAAGATGCTCATTGCAATGGCTGATGACACTTGCATTAATAAGAGAGATGAGTTCGTGTCCCGTTGCCGCCACCGCCGAAAGTATAAACTGAGCAGCATAAAACTTTAATGTTTTATAGTATTTCGAATTAGTTTTTATAGCGTTGTGACGTAACAGTTGCGGTTTTGAGCGTGTTAAGATTATATGGCATATTTCCCAATTTCTTCTATAACTTTACCACAGTATTTTTTATTTCGACAGCAGTAAAATATAGTATTCCAACATAAACTTTAGTACACATAATTTTCGTTATTACGTTTTTTTCGTATGTAGTTACGATTTGTGATGCAATAGATTTTATATACAGGTATAATAATATTTTATTTTGATCCTCTCAGTTGTAAGTTGAAATTCACTC
Organism: Trididemnum nubilum; assembly: GCA_963965965.1. Classification (NCBI taxonomy): domain Eukaryota; kingdom Metazoa; phylum Chordata; class Ascidiacea; order Aplousobranchia; family Didemnidae; genus Trididemnum; species Trididemnum nubilum. Next base: position 22,621,980 of record OZ014486.1, read on the forward strand.
CGATAGCAACAAAAAAATAAGCAGAAATCAGTTTCCCTGCTTGATCAAACTGCAGAGAATAAACCAGTCGGAGTGAGTTGGTACTAGAGATTTGGATTTCAGTAAGGGACCAAGGCAGAATTTAATAGGATGGACTGCAACTTTTCGACGGCAAGTGGTTAAGTTATTTGCATTAAATAGAGAATTATAATACCCATTCAGTTGATGTATGATGCATTTGCTTTTTTTGCAGAGATTTAATGTGCCTGATGATTGTAGTAAACATGAAACCAATGGTCGCACATTTTAGCTCATGTTGAATAGTTTCACCTAAATATACAGCAATCACAATATAAATTGACTAAATTTGTTTTTACGTCGAAGCAGCGCATTCCAAAGCGCTTTAAATTACATGCTAGGTACCAGGAACTGAAATATGACTTGAAATGAAGTATATACCACCAATAAAAAAAATTCTTGTAACACTTTTGAGCGATAACTGTATATCTACTTATGGGCCACCTTGTACAATTTATTCAATGCTTAATCTAAATGGTGCTCTTACGCTGACTTTGCAATGGAACTTTTTATTATCAAATCACAATGTCAGCATGAATTAAATTTTGTTTTGATCTCATAATGCAAACAGTACATTGTAGCAGTTGGTGTGCTCATTTACTAGGCTGTATTTTCTGTTAGTTTAACAAGGATCTTGCAGCTATAATGCTGGGTCATTCCATCTCAGATCACCCAATGCACTTTAACTCAAAATCTCCAATTTGCATGAAATTTGGTTTGCTTGTAGAGTTCATATAAAAAAAAACAATGTTTTCAATTTTATTGAAATCGGACCTGCAGTTTTGGAGATATGCCCCTTCAAAAATTGGGGGTTTTGTGAAAAAGGGGGTACCCGCCATATTTCAAATCGCAATATCTTTGCAACCACTTGGGGGATTTGAATAAATTTGGTGTCATTTTGAAGGAAATTTCCCTAGGATTCCATTTCTGTTAAAAAATTTTCAAAATATGCATGTTTAGGGGCAATGACCTTTACTTCGACCCCGACTTTGACCTTGTGGATCACGTGACCCATATTTTTTAAAATTGAAAAAAAATCTGTCATCCTCCTAATAACATGTAAAAATTTCAGAGAGGTAATATTTGTGGATAGTCATGGTTTAAGTTTCATTTTGGGATAATTTGCCGAATTTCAGCAAATTGATTATACGCACTGTAATAAAGTTTATAATATAGTCACCTTGCAACCATACACGTGTTTAGAAGTTTTCATTGTTCAAGAAATGTAGTATTTATAGCGTAAAGAAGATTTGAAATTAACGATTGCCTGAGGCAAGCTGAACTCGCTTTGGGTAATGTATTTGCCAGCTAATGATATACAGCATATGGTGAACATCAAACAAAATTATTCAGAAACGCACATTACTGCTTTTGTGAAAATAAAACAAAATGCAAGTAGAGAAAGTGTTTGCTTGTTTTATTTTAACACTTAGTATAATCGCAGGCACATCATTAATTACAATTAACACTTTTTAATTAGCAATTGCATGGAGATTTGTTCCATACTCATGCGTGCCGCAATTAGCAATATTAAAAGGTTACTGACTTTTCCTGCAAAATTTTTTTCCGCGCATGGCGCATTAACCACTCTCTCAGATATCACAAATAACAGTAGACTTATAGCATTTAGAAAGTGAAAAAAAAAAAGTGAGATTTGTTCAATACTCAGGCGCGCATAGCAAATTTTTTGGCACGAAATGTTAACATTCTTTTCCAGCAAAAATTTTCCCACACTTGCCGCATTAACTTCTCTTTCAGACATCACAAGTAACAGCAGGCTCACATCAGTTTTTAGAAAAGTGACAGATTTGTTCGATACTTAGGCTCGCTTAGCAACTTTTTTGGTACGAAATGTTATGTTATTTTTCTCCCGAAATTTTTTCCCGTGCTTGCCACATTATGTAATGGTTCCTTCAGATATCACAAGTAACAACATTTTTAGACGGCTTACGGCATTTTTTAGAAAAATGAAAAATTGAGGTTTAAACAAACAAGTCAAAAAGTTCAGAAAACTAAACACGCTAAAGTTTATTCTTAGCGTTAGTAACCCCACTAAGGGTTTTAATTTTTTTCAATGTTTAACATATTGTGCAAACTCAATGTTTTGCTATTACTTACGTATTTTTGCACATTTTTTGTTTCAAAAACTTAAACAAACTTAAAATTTACTGTTCTTATTTGCTTTGGGCAAGTTGAGATTTCCTTGATCAAGTTGCATATGATTTCACTTGGCTGTTGAGTGACTTTTTCTTTATAGTTTTTAACAACTTTCTAAATACTCAAAATTTATGTAGTGCTATGTTTTAATCTCTTTGACCGCATTTTATATTGGAAGTGACAATTTTAAAAAAAATTTCTGATGAAGGAGAATAAAACAAAAAATGTGGAACAGTAATCTTTGCATTTTTCATTTCATTTTTTTTAGGGATTAAAATAAAAACTTGTTGTAGTCATCATAGCAACACTTATTAGTGAACTGCACAGGTTAATGTAAAGGTTCCAAAACTGCGGGTCACAACTCCAGGTGATGTTGAAAAAAGTTATTTGGGGTCGCTTACTTTTCAATAAAAAATTTGATTAATAGTTCTTTTCACACAGTTTTTGAAGGTTTTATGTAAATGTCGTTACACATTAAATATCCTAAACAAATCACTTTCATAAGGAAACAATGAAGAAAGGATTGATATATAATAATAAGATAGTACATACTAGCTTTTGCTTTGAACTTGAAGCAGATCTAGTTCTTGACAATCAGCATTGTTACATCACTAATGAAATGAGATTTCGTGTCTCACTGTATAGTGTTACAAAGCTGGGTTTAGCAAGCCAGAAACTTGTTTTTTGAGATCAGTGGTTTCCGAGCCAAGTCAATTGACCACGACCAAACTGACCATGAAACAATGATTTCATAACATGATTTCGTCACTGATTTTGTCGCAGTGATTTCGTCACAAAGTGAGGGTTTGGGCAAGATGGCTCTGGGGATAGTAAAAATATATTTAGGATCGCCCTTCTCAGCCGATCAGCGTTGTTCGCGGTCAGTTGTCATGGACCCGTGGTTTCTGACCTATTTCAGACTCCAGCCTAATACTACTAACCAATGCAAATTCGATATTTCTGGATATGTGCATATTGCTGTACAAGTCAATTTTTTAGTGGTCACAGACTCAGAGGTGGGTGAAATTTAGTTTTTTACGAAAACTGAGGTCACGGAGACAAAGTTAGCGAACCATTGGCGTAAGTGCTTTGTTAACTTCAGCTGTGAACTAATTACTGATATTATTTTTATTTCATTGCACATTGCACACGTGTTTCCATGTTAATAAAAGTATAACCAATACAAATCGGAAGATCATCAATTTCATTGCGATAGAGTAATAAGTTTTTTTTGCAAATTACCCAAAGTTTGCAAAATGGCCCAAACTTGAATGTAGACCGTTTTAAAACTACAAATATTACCTCTCTGAAATTTTTATATGTTATTAGGAGGATGACAGAGATTTTTTTCCACTTTTAAAAAATAATGGGTCACGTGATCCACAAGGTCAAAGTCGGGGTCGAAGTAAAGGTCATTGCCCCTAAACATGCATATTTTGAAAATTTTTTAACAGAAATGGAATCCTAGGGAAATTTCCTTCAAAATGACACCAAATTTATTCAAATCCCCCAAGTGGTTGCGAAGATATTGCGATTTGAAATATGGCGGGTACCCCCATTTTCACAAAACCCCCAATTTTTGAAGGGGCATATCTCCAAAACTACAGGTCCAATTTCAATAAAATTGAAAACATTGTTTTTTTTTATATGAACTCTACAAGCAAACCAAATTTCATGCAGATTGGAGAACATTGGTAAAAAAATTTCAAAAATTTTTGGTGATCTGAGATGGAATAACCCTGCTACAAAGTTACAAAATAGTATCCATTGTTGCTTTCTGATCAAATACAGTAGGCCTATAATATTGCGAAAAACTTTTTAACTCAAGAAAATTGTATGATATTTCACGTAAAAATGATGATATTCCTCCTGCCTCCTATCCTCTGATGCAATGATATTCCTCCTGCCTCCTATCCTCTGCACCACGGTAAAAATCTCCACAAAGTTGGTTTTTATTCAGTTTGAACATGTTGTAAATTTAAACGTAAAACACTACTTAACATCTTAAATTCCAGGTGGCCAAGTGCACCTCCTTTTTGCAAGCACTATTTTTGCTCCTGAAAAAACAATCTTGCTGCTTCTTCGGTCATTTGGACATAATTGGCTAATTCATTTTCGGTCATTTACCAAAAAAATTCAGGTTAATCACCAAAAAAATTTTTTTAACGCTGTGAGAATAGCTACTTTTGATATTACCAGGTTCTCTAGTGCATTTCTATAAATGATCTCACATTCCGTCGCACCATCCCCTTAATGTAACGTGACTATTATGCGCACTTGCACAGTCGATTAGAAGCCGGAAATTTTTTGTGCTTGAGTCAAATGTCTAGTTTGTACAACTTCTTCTTTTCAATTTTGGCATCATATGTATATATTTTTTGTTGCTTAATGTTTTTTTTATTTGCTTATGCACATTAATTTTTCCATCATTCATTACGATAGTCAACTACGTCAAGCATCAAAAAATCAAACTGTTAAATCACCATTGTTTGTTTAATTGGGTCTAAACCAGGGGAGGACAACCTTTTTATTTTAGTATTGTCGGCTGCATTATGCTAAGTTCTATAAAGTACGGCCACAAGAGAGTAAAATAGTTTTGGGGTTACCTGAATTTCTGCAGAAATGGATTATCCTCGAATTATTTATTGTGTATACATAAACAATATTCTGTGAAATCGGTTAAACCAGGCACGCAACCAGAATTTTGCTAAAAGGAAGGTTTTTGAAGTCAAGTCGAATTTCTCAATGTTGAAAGGATGCAAACGTTGTTGAAAACCGGCAAGCAGTAACAGAGATTGTGTAGCAACGTCTGAATCCTACCAAGCCCCTCTAAAAAAAAACGTCAAACTTTATGGTAGATTTGCTACCGCAACCATCGCTATAATCCACGCTTATCAACTCAGATCAAGCCACAACAAGATGAAGCGTAAAAACGAGAAAAATTGAGTAACTGTGATTACCGTAGTTGTGCCAAAACCGTGGCAAAAAAATACGCGTTTGGAAAAAACAGTAAGCTTACTCACCAAGCAGGGGCCTGAAGCGTAACCCGGAAGGTTTAGGACTAGCAACAGTTTTATTAACTAAAAGACTGCATAGTGCATATCTACTATAGCAATCAGGAACAATTGTCATCAATACATGAAAGCACTATGCGGTGTGCAATTGTTCAAATGTTGTGCAGTATCGTCGTTTGCGACGTTACGGCGACTCTAACTAGCTTTAGATTTGTTGCAAAGAATCAGTGAAGCCACAGAGCATTCAAATTGGTTATGCCATCGTGGCGAATTGTTAATGAGAAATTAATTCGCAATCAAGTCACATGACGAAACTACTGCAAAAGTACGAATTGAGACGCAAGTAACGTCACAGAAATATGCCCGATATAGATCAAAATAAGTAGCTAACTTAAGTCCGCAAAATAATACAGCCCTGGTGTACACATTTCTTCAAAAACAATCAAGCTAAATTCAAATTACAGTAGAACCTCACCTAACGGACACCTCAAAACAGTGGACACCTCATGATAATGGACACTTTCTTCATGTACGGAATTCTCCTAAGCCATTAACTTGTATTCTTAACCCAATACTATGGACACCTCATTATTCAGGACAACGGACAGCTGATTTGGAAAAATGTGCGTCACAACCAAACCTATTATGGACAGTGTTGGTAACAAAATGCAGTCATTTCAAAGGTTGTTTGTGGTGATAACTCATTAAATATTAACAATTACTTGTATTACATAATTGTTCGACAATTGTTAACTAAACAATGCCAATTTTAATCAAACTTAAACCTTTTTATTTAGAAGGCTATTAAGGTAAATAAGCTAGAAAAATAATTTGAGCTGCTCAAGTGAGAAATCTCCTTGTTTTGAAAATATGCGAGGTCACGAAAGACACTGTAGAAAGAGAAAATAGATGGCACTGAGCAAAAGCAGACAAACAAGACATGAACTTTCACTAGAAGCAGAGGGAACACAGAGCAGGGGTGCCAAAACCCAGCGGGAATAATTTGACTGTATCCCCCAATAGTTTGAGTATGGTCTGTAACTGCATCTCCCCCAATAATTTGACTCTGGTGTGCATATGAGCGTAGGTGTCCACTTGAATTCGGGGATAAAAGTGTTCCATTTTTGGTGAAGACCTTTTTTTCTGGTCCTCACCTGAATTTGGGGAAAAAATGTTCCCTTTTTGGTGAAGAACTTTTTTCTTGGTTTTCACTTAATTTGCTCACCTGAACAAAATCGTGGTCGAGGTTCATCTCTTCCAATGTTGAAAATAGGCCAAAAGTGGGGTAAAATTGCAAATTATCCCCCCCAATGCTCAACAAAGATCGGCAACCCTGACTAGAAGAGTAGTTTAGGCTGATAAGAGAGAAATAGAGTGGTGGAAAATCTTGTAGAGATCTAGCTCAAATCTTCAGCATTGGAAAATCTCAAGTGTCGCAGATTATGACAAAGGCAGAGTACCTAAAGGCGTAAGAGGAAAATGCCCCTGCTGATAGAAAGCGAGTCAAGATTTCTCAGTCCCAGAAAATGCAAGATGTTTATGACCTTACGTTTAAGTGATTTCAACAAGCTCGGAGGAACAACATTCCAGTGTCTAGGCATAGAGTAATTTACTCTATGGTTAAGTGAGCTCAAAGTAAAGGTAAAGGATATTATACTGTATCATTACGGTTCCCAAGGTATGTCTTTTTCACTACCGAACTATTGTACAAAGTCCATTGGTGTCCATTACAGATTGATTTTCAATATAACGGACAGCTGAGCTAAGTCCCAAGGGTGTCCGTAATAGTGAGGTTCTACTGTAGCCACGACAACAATTGAGAGTTGAAAAACAAATATTTATCTAAATTTCTAAAATATAAGTGCTGCAACAAAAGAATTGTTTTGGAAGAACGTAAGAAACTACAGATTTGAAACTTGCTCAACTCCAATTGTGATGTACGAGTGGTGTACATTGTGTGCAGTCAATGGTGTACTTTACCGCTACAATGGTGCCATGTGTGGAGTACTTTACATATTAACACACTATGGCGGATAAGTTGCAAAATCCAAACACCTTCCTGTGAATTAGGGCATCAAATGTGAAAGCAATTTACAAGAAGCCTAAACCTGCAAGGGAATTTGAGGGAGCTTTGCAACATTTTGATCTTCAAAAAACAGTGTACCAAAGCAAGCTTTCAGCTACCTCACCCACTATTGTAATTTGCGACACGACCGAGAGAGCGTGCATACTGTATACCAAAACCAGGCAATTTGTGCCAGACCTAAAACGCCTCGTTACTATTACTGGAGTGCCAAACATATTTAAAAATATTGAGTCAAAATAGTGCAATGAACAAAGGTCGCAGTACCTAAGTTCCCTTGAAGCTGCGCACCAGTGCAGATAGCCTAGAACTCCCGAGCAGTACTTTAGTTCTGCCGCGCACTGCATAAGTGTTGATAAAAGCAAGCCACATAATTTGAGATTTGATAAAATTATTTTACAAAATCAAGTTTTAATCAGTTAATTTTGGAATGATATCATAAACTTCTACTGTGCCAGTAATCAATTCTGCATTTTAACTAAAATGAAGTCATAATTATTTGACAATCTCAATAATAGAGCGCATTACCATTGAAAAACACGTGAAAACGACATGCTGTCGACAAAATGTTGACGTAGTCAACAGATGTTTCAAGTTACTTGGAAGTACTGTTCTGATAAGGGATAAATCAATAAGCACGAAACATGTGACAGTTAGTTGTGTGTTTCAATGAAAAGTACTCAAAAACATTATAGGTTTAGAGAAGGAATCAAATAATGGTTGGTAAGAGGTTGATGAAATAGAGACCTTGGTAAGTGGAGCTACGCACCTTATCACTAGGGCACAAGAGCAGTTGAAACTCAAATCTGATTTCAGGTATTTATGCCGTAAGCTACCGCGAGTACACACTGTAGGCTAGGGATCAAAATTGCTGGCAAAATCGCTGAGATATCGTTCCCAGCCTGCAGTGTGGATATGCGGTAGCTTACGGCATAAGTACTTGAAATCAGATTCAAATTTCAACAGCTCTTGTGGCCTTAGTGATAAGATGGGTAGCTTCATTCACCAAGGTCACGATTTCAGATGTTCAAAACCTACTTACGTTTAGTGATGATACATATTTCAGAAAAACTTTAGTACATTAATTGCTTTGAAATAATTTAAATTCTAGAACTCTGCCTGAAGATCCCTAACAGAGTGAAACAAGACGGTGAGGGGTTAAATTTGTCATTAACAATCGGCAACACACAAAAGATGGTGCTACATAAATTTATCGACATCAGTATATTTATTATTCAGGCATTCATTTTACAAACTAATCGTTTTTTTTTTTCAGTTTATTAGTTAATTTATATTTTCTATTTTTGCGATTTTTTTAAGGCGCAAAACCCTATTTTTGGGAGCTCACACAGCCTTTCATTCTGTGCACACTACAAATGTTTTGGCCCCGTGAAAACCAAAAACGGCAATCAACTCTTTACACCCATTCCATCATAGTTTCAAATCATTAAATATGTAACAAAATTCATCATTCAGGGCATAATTCCATGGAATGAATCTAATAGCAGAGAGGCAACAAGTACGATATAAAACACCCAATAAGTAAAACGAGCGAAACTGCGCGCCTTGCTGGTTTCCCAAAGCAGCCAATGACTATTTCAATTAAACAATGCATCATCTATGGGAGATTCACATACAATCAAGTTCAAACAATGGATAGAAATCGTCTTGGGTTCAAAACCGCTATGCTTTGACGAAATTTTAGGAAAGTATCCATTTTAGGACAAATGAGAAACTGCTTCCCTACATCAACAAAGGGAAAAACCAGTGGCGTAACAAGAGATTTGTGCCTGGGGAGAAACGCTTCAGAGAGTCCACTGTTTGACGGCACAAGTTGAGAAAATTGAACTCCACTAAGATTTTGGCAATTTATTTCATCAATATTAGCTAAGGACCAATCACGATCTAGCGTTTTACGAACATTTACGAACAACGCTGGCTTCAGTAATTCGGCATGAAGAATCAATGCCGCATTTGGAATTAGCAACAAAGTTTTAAAGACCAAAACATTGAAAATGAATAAAGAACCTAAAGTTGAAATTTCAGTTATTGTTTTTGTTGTAATGAAAAAATAAATCACAAAATATAAAGCTTTATTTTGCACCGGAGCAAAGTGTGGCAATTTTTTTTTCCTTGACAGCTCATCAAAAACAAGTCAAATGCACCGCGTCACAATTAGCGATAAAAAAAGAACAATTTTTGCCACGCTCGGCTTCAGTTATAAAGTGGGTTTTAAACAACATCCGCATCTTTATTTTTCAAAGCAAAAAATCGCGTAAAGATAGAAACTTCTATTGCTGCAAATACCGCTGTGCTTTTTTGCCATGTAACGCAATCGCTTTGATTAAATGTAAGAAGAAAACCACCGAAAAATGAACGTTTTGCTTTTTTCTCTTAATCTACAATTCTTTTTTTTTTCTTGTGCTGCTGTTTAGTGCTTTTTTTCTTAAGCTGTAAATTTTCAATGAAGTAGTAACTTCAAAAAAATATCGACGTTTTTATAATCGTAACTCTGTTATTGCAAAAACCAAGGTAATTTATCCTTTAAACAAAGAAAGCGCATTCACAATTGCCCAACTACCCCCCCCAACACCCCTAAATTTTTCTCTTCAGTTCTGGACGATTTACAAAAACGACTTATTTGGTTGAAAAATCGGCAAATTTCACCGAAAAGTGGAAGATTTGCATCACTGAAATTGACTCCGGCAGGGATAAAGTGTGTTCAGGAAACTAGTGAATATTAAGTGCACCCCGCTTATCAATTTTTGTTATTTTTTAGGAAAAATAGATCTTTCAACGCTATTTGGATGTCATTTTACTCGTTTTCAGAGCTATTTAAAAGATTAAAATGCTAAAACATGGCAGCCACATGAAAATTAATTTTGCTTAGTCCCTTCAGCCCCCCATTCCTACTTACTGGTCAAAAACTAGTTGTAAAGCTTGCATTTACGCTTATATGAGTTAAGTGATATTGTTGCTAAGGGGAGGAACCTTCAGCCCTCTAGTTACTCCATTGGGTTGCTATTCTTTTAAATCACTTTGTGACATCACCTATTCAAATGCTGTACATCAAGTCTATTCATTTCGATTAGTATATTTTTTCTTTTTTCCGCTTTGTCTAGCCAGCAAGGCTGTCAATTGCGCATAGTTTTCCATTTGCCTGATTAAAATGTTCATATCTTTGTAGCTTTGCCTTGATTTATGTTAATATTTTTGAACCTTTTCGAAACAATTCTCAAGTTCTATACCGCCAATCAGTTTTTTGTTTATGGCCACAGATTGTGCACTGCTGCCTAAAAAGCATTTTTCTACCTTAAAAAAGCTTTGACTAAACCTTGATTTGAAGTTGCTTTTAGTTGTTTATTAAATAAAGTGATAAACAATATTGAAGACATGGGGTGCCAAGTGTTCATCTACACTTACGGTACTTTTTCTTGCATGATTGTAAATAAATAGTCACTTGTTATTAAATAGACAGATTAGACACCATTAACTCAATAGTCACCACTTAACTCATAAATAGTCACTAATTATTGAACAGTCGCTATTTAAAAACAAAGTCACTATGTTTGTTGTATAGTCACTGTTTATTAAATACTCAAAGTCCAAAAAAAAACTACACGCAAAATAAACCGTCGCAAAAATAATCAAAAAAATGGTGCAAAAAAGACTGTTGCAAAAAATGCAATACAGACACGTTTGTCTATTTGTTAGTGGAGCGTGACGGAGCGCTCTTGGCTGATTTTTGATGTGCTCCATGTTTCTAATGCAACGTTGTAGATGTGGAATAGGGTGTTTCAAAAAAACTTTTTTTTGAAATTCAATGGTCTCAGGGTGTTTTGGGTTTACTTTTGATGCAAAACCATCACTCAAAAATTTTCAGGCAAAAATTTTCATTTTTACCCATGCCTCGATGACGTTTTTTATTTTTACCCCATTTTCGGGCAAAAATTACTCAAAAATGCTATAACTTGGTATCCGCACATGATAGAAAGTTGGTTTATAGCTTAAAAGATGCAGAAACCTCAAATTTATATCTGTTGTAAAAGCAATGTTTGCTCTAAACCTATCACAAAACTAGATATTTCAGATATTTGTGTTTTTTACTTGATTTTGAGTCGAGGAGAAGCATTATGATTAAAATTCCAACTTTTAGTTGTGAAAATATGGCATATCCATAAAGTATAAGAAAATAATACCATACTTTTTGGTATCTTTTAAATAATGAAATTGAATATCAGTACACTTACACATAAGCACACTCATAAAAATGAAAAAAGTAGTTCGCAAAGCACAAGATTTAGTCCAACTCTTTATCAAATGATACTCCATCGACGTGTACTTTATCCATTGAAGCAAAACGAATGCGATTGTGTTACTGTGATATGTCTGTGCTAAACAGGGTGGATTTTCTTGTATCCTTTATCATCTTATGAAGTTCTGGAATGGTATGGTATAGAAACGATTTTTGATTTGATTTTTTTGTGGGTTTGTTATGCAGTGTTTTTGCTAACAAAATAGATCATTCTGCTGCATCATTGGTCACTTGCATACCCTTCAGTGCAGTTTTTAGCGTGATGTAAGATTCCATCATTGACCAATTTTTGGCTGGCATCTGCAGAAAATCCACATTTGCATTTAGCCTTGTAGGGATTAGCCAAGAATCTGGACCAAAGAGTTGACAGAGTTTTGTGTTTTTGGAAATGTTGGCGGGTGTGATTAACTTTCCTAACTTTTGTAAGGAGTTGTTTGAAGCCTTTTGGTGCTGCAGCATTGCCTTACGACACTTCTCTTTCTCGAAGTCCTCTACTTCATCAGAAAATAGGGCCAGAAAAACCAAAGACTCGTTCAAATACCACAAATGAGCTTCCAGTCTTTTTATCATTGCTTGGATAAATTCAACAAACCCACTAGGCATGCTTCGTTTGTTCTTCATGACTGAAAGTTTTTGATATAGCTGCAAATCCAACCGTGATGCCTCAAATGGCAATGGGCATTCAATCCAATTAGGAATGTAATATAAAATTAGAAACAAAGCTAGATTTCGGTGTTTTGTGGCTTCAGTTTCATTGATTACCTCCAATTTCACAAGCTGCGAGCTGAAAAGGGCAATATGAAGCTCACATATTACCTTAGCCATCCAACGTGCATGGCTAATAGCTCCTATACTATGAATAGTAGGTGCTTTCATATCACTTGGATATGCTGCCAACAAGAGAAGAGCAAGTTTAACAACTTCATTGTAATCTCCGTCCAATTGGTTGCTGCGCAGTTTTGATGAGGCAAATATGATGAACTCTTCAGCATCAGCCTGAATTGAGCGATGCAATAGCAGAAAAGGTTCTTGATTATCCAAATTTAAGCTAAGCCAATTGTCACGCAATCGTTTGTGCACATCAGTTTCAGGGGATTCCGAATCTCCCAACACAACTTTGCATACATCATTCACTAAACGCTCATATATATGATGTCTGCAATATAAATGCAGAAGCTTAACACCACAATGTCTCTCCAAACGCACCATTATCCCTTTCTTCCAACCACTGTTGGAGTTAGTTGTATCAAACACTCCACCGAGAATATTTTTCACAAGGTCAGGAGAGGCTTCATTTAGCACCCTTACAAGGGTTTCAAAACTTGTTGCTGAGTCACTTTTATCCATAGGCACTATATCAAGAATTTTTTCTTTTAGATCACTTCCTGGAATGTTACCATTAGTTGCAGTAATGCAAACAGCAATGTAGTTTTTTGGTTTGTCAACTTGACGCTCGCCTGTCATTTGCTTTTCATCCCAATGAACCAATATACATGGAAGTTTACTTTCAGTAATAGAACTACTCAGCTTGTCTTTGATATTTTTTGCAGATGTTTTTCGCAGTTCTTCTCTGCATCGATGTAGTGTACTGGTAGAAGCAACTATGTCATCTTGTAGCATTTTTTTTTGTCCACTTACATCAGGCATGAATGCTGCACTAGATAGAGTCAAAGCTACTCTTGATGATGTTACTGTTTTGTCAGCTAATTTTGCTACGTTTTCAATCCATTTCTTTTTATGTATTGGCACCGTAATCACATCATCTTTTTAAACCTTTTTCGCACTGGTGAATTCTTCTTCACTCTCTTCACTTGTTGTTGAATCTTCATCTGAAATCATATTTTCACCGTTTCCTTTGTTTTCCTTTGACTGTTCTTTAACTCTCATGGTGTCTTCTCTTGTTTTTCTCTTCATACTTCTGATGTTCTTCTGCTTGTTCTTCTCATCCAAACCTCCCATCATCATTTCTCTTGGACCTCTTTGGTCTTCTAAAAAAGCAATATTTTCTTCATTGCCTCTTTTGCTTTTCATAATTTTTATGGCATCCTGATGAGCAATATCAAATAGTTTGCTGATTTTTTCTGTAAACAGCTGTTCACGTTTCTTTTGGGACTCTGTTTGTCGACTGGAGTTTCGTGCAATGTTTCGGTATTCATCTACTATTTTCTCAATTTGTTTTTTGACATGCTGGATTTGGCGAGCCGGTATACCTTCATTGATCCAAATTCCAAAAACTTCAGAAGAAACCGTATTTATAGAAAGTTTCTTTGTGCTACCTTTTATCTTCACTTCATAACTGTAACGTCGTAGTACATCTTTTGCTGTTGGCAGATCAGATTTTAAAAATCCGTTCAACGGTTGACCCAAATCAAACTTCAGTTCAGTATTAGCACGTGTTGATGTCATTTTTACAAGCTTATCAAATATAACATTTTACACTATTGACTTTTCTGAAACATAGAAATTAAATTCAGAACAAATTTAAATCATTCTAATACAGGCTAAACATAATTATTTGTGTTTTGTTCGCAAATCATGATGTATGGTAATCTGTTTTGTTATCACAAACTGCTAAATTCACTCTCATTTTAGGAAGATTTCAAGATACTTAGGAAGAAGTTCCAACTTCTACTGTCGCTGTTTCTTCAGCAGGTCAAACATAGGCATTGCAGAAATGCAGACTTGTCATGGCAACAGGAAAGAACTTTCACTAAAATTTGCCTTTTTTGTTAAATCTGAATACTGTATATTTATGTTACAATGTCAAAATGAATAGAAATTAACCAAATGCAGGTTTGAGAAATAAAAATTATCTTAATGTAGGCTACGAACTATGCAACATTCATTGTTATTTTGAATTTATATGATGTTTTAAAACATTTTTCTTCACCGTGCGAGTGAAAATGGGATAAAAAGTGAAATATTTGAAATATCTAGTTTTGTGACAGTTTTAGAGCAAACATTGCTTTTACAACAGATATAAATTTGAGGTTTCTGCATCTTTTAAGCTATAAACCAACTTTCTATCATGTGCGGATACCAAGTTATAGCATTTTTGAGTAATTTTTGCCCGAAAATGGGGTAAAAATAAAAAACGTCATCGAGGCATGGGTAAAAATGAAAATTTTTGCCTGAAAATTTTTGAGTGATGGTTTTGCATCAAAAGTAAACCCAAAACACCCTGAGACCATTGAATTTCAAAAAAAAAGTTTTTTTGAAACACCCTAATGTGGAAGGCCATATTGTATAGGTACTTATAGTAAACTGTAGTTTTTTGAATTTTACACAGTGTGTTAGTTGGTAGGATAGGCTGGTAGCGTTGTAGCTGAGAATAGAGGATAAAGATGAAAGTTGAGATTTCAGTGCGATTTGTACTTCAATCATTAGCTTAATAAATTACTTAATCCATTCCTAAGACGCAGCAGGGTTTGCTACCAATGGATACCTACAAGTACTAAAATGATTAGGCCTATTCCACGTGCAACTGAACCTGCTCCAGCTCGAGCATAGTCTACTAGTCCAGAGAACATTTAGTAAGAACAGTAGCGAGTAATATGCAAAAATGCTCTACATAAGCTTATGCAATTTAGGTCCAAACAAGATCTCCATTCTCCAGATAGTTGCATCCTGATTATTTAAGCACTTTAGCTACTAATCTCACCATTTCATTCCAGCGCAAAACATACTGCCATCTGCCATAATCAATTGAGCCAGTTTTAAGCAATATTATTATATTTTTATTTCATGTTGGATCCGGCATTGTCCCCATCAACAGAGTTGGCCGGATTTCGTATGGTCATTGTCTTTACCACGCCTCACCATTTTGTTCGATTACATGCATCCTCTTTCACCAGTTCATTTTTCTTCATCTCATTCTCCACTAGCTTTTTCCACGTTTGTTTCGGTCTTCCTCTGCTACCACTCACTTCAAAGTTCAAAGCCTTCACTATCACATTTTCATCTTCTTTTCTCAGAACATGACCATACCACCGCATACTACTTGCTTTAACCATCCTATCTAAAGACTCTTTTATGCCCAACATGTCCATCAACTCCTTGCTGTTTTCACTATCACATTTTCATCTTTTCTCAAAACATGACCATATCACCGCATACTACTTGCTTTAACCATCCTATCTAAAGACTCTTTTATGCCCAACATGTCCATCAACTCCTTGCTGTTTCTTCGATCTAACAGCTTTACACCACACATCGCTCGAATCATAGCTCTTTCTGTTCTTCTCAAAATTGCCATCTCTTTTTCTCGCAAGCACCATGCTTCACTACCATACAACATAGCTGATCTTACACAACTTTTGTAAATCTTTCCTTTTATCTTCAATGAAAACCTTCTGCCTTTAGGTATTTCGCTGCATTCCCTGAACTTTGTCCAACCAATTCTTGATCTAGCTGTTACCACTGTCTCGGATTTAAAAGGCCTATTTAAATTGCCTCGCTTGTCTCAAATTGTCCTTCATGCAAGTTCTTTTTTTGACAAAAAAGACTTAATCTAAACAAGTATAGTTTTGCTACTTTAGCTCAAATTAAAACACTTTTTCAAGATATGCCAGTATGCCTAACTGTGATGTCTATTTTGTCCCAAACCTTGACTCAAAATCTATTATGAGGACTAGCAAGGCCACAACACAAAACCTCTGGAAAGCTGTCTGCACCTAAACTTATGTACATGCAGTGGCACACCCCTAGGGGGAGGTTCTGGGATCAAACCCCCCTTTTGAAACTCAAAAACGATATAAATTTGTTTATATAACATAGTTTCTGACACTTTGCTATATTAGTTTTCACTAAACAATCACTTAAGATGTTGTTAATCACTAAGACGTTGTTTTAGGGCTGCAATTTGATCTTGCAAGATATTTGCCGAGCAACTGAGATTTTTGCATTTGTTTTAACTACAATATTCTGGCAGAAACATTGTGTCACTATGTGTATTTGATATATCCATTGAACAATGGATAAAAAATATAATATACCCGATCATAAACTTCTGAGTAGAACAGAGCATGACACTAAAAAGAGACGGATGGCCATTTAGTAAAAAAAGTCGCCTTTGTATAAAAAACCTAAGCTAAATGCACTTTTACAAAAAAAAGCTAACAAATCTTCTGTGTGAAGATGAAAAACAAAACCAAATTAAATTCAAATATCAAGATTTTTATTCCGCAAATGTATTCAGGAATTTAAGAACAGCTTTTAATAGCGTCGGACAAGGTTGGTAGTACCATACAGTGCATTCAAAATTTGAACACGGCATACTTTAAAAATCTAGTGTGCCGTACTAAAAAACGTACCAAAAAATTTTGCATGCGTACCATACCTAAGTACTTTTTAATCAAATGGTACACTCGAAACAAACTGTCTTTAGAAAGTAGGGTAAGTAGGTCATCAAAGCTCTAAACATACCCTACTAAAGAGTTACATTACATAGGTAAGAAAATTACTAAGGTTTTTTCAAAATTTTTGTCTTCTGAATTCAAAAAAAGGTTTAACTGCATATATATCCTCAAAACGGAATTCATGAAAATCAGTTTTGCCAAGTTTGCAGCTTTTTAACTCATGTGACGTTTTTTGGTCGTAATTCTTGGGGAAGAAAAGGGAGGAAAACCAATAATCACAAGTCAGAACATGTGTCATAAATAATTTACAGACGCGTAACAATGCATTGCACTTACTCAAGTATGGTATATAGCATAGTCTGCAAGTTGCAAACGCTGTTACATAATGTGCTTGCACGATACAGTACATGCACAATCAAACAGCGTACCAAAGTACCGTATACGTAACTTCACTAAAAGTGCGTACCGTACTTTTAAGAAAAAATTGAGGAGTAGCCATGCTTGACGTCGAAGCCATTATTTTTAAATAAGTTTTTCTATAGTTTTGCATTAACTTTATAAGTATTTCAGGTGATTTTGCAGCATCATACATCATAATAGCAACCCATTGTCTATTTCAATGTAATCAACCTCTACGTATTCTTCTTCTTTCTTCATTGCCTGCTTTTCCGTGAGGGTTGCGGGGGCAGTAGCTCAAGATTGAGCCGCCACACTTCACGGTCTTCCATCACCTCCATCATTTCGCTTGGGCGAAGTCCCAAGCGATTCCATCCAAGATCCTCAATGTAATCGGTCCATCTAGTTCTAGGTCGTCCGACTGGTCTTCTCCCATTTGCTTTGGCATGTAAAGCTTGTTTGGGGAGTCTTTCCTGAGGCATTCTGCTTACATGGCCAAACCATCTAAGCTGTGATCTTTCAATTTGGAGAAGTAACGGCTCGATGTTAAGAGATTTTCGAATTTCAGAGCTACGCACCTTGTTAAACAGTGAATGGAGCGACACTGAATGTATCCGAGGACATCGAGAAGGAATGGCTGCTGTTCAGATCAGCAATCATTTCATCAGCTGCTGAAAGTTGTGGGCGAAAACGGCTTAGAATGGCGGGCGATAGTGAGAAAAGAACGCCTTGGTGGAACCAAGAGGTTAAAGAAGCTATTCGAGCAAAGAAAGATGCGTTCAAGGCCTGGCTGCAGGACAGATCGTCATCTGATTTGCAATCCCGGTACACTGAGGCGCGAAAAGCGGCAACTTCGGCAGTAAAGAAATCCAAGGAGAAGTCATGGGAAGAGTTTGGTCGTCGGTTGGATTCCAACTATTTTTCGGCAAACAAAGTATTTTGGCAGACCATTCGCCGTTTACTGGCAAAAGATCGAGTATCACGTACTCCATCAAGGATTCTGACGGTAACATTCTAACGGATGAGAATGAAATCCTTTCACGATGGAGAGAATACTTTGAAGATCTTTTGAATCCTGTAAAGTCATCGACTCGTGACACACACGAAGTGACACATCTAGGGGAGGACGAAGTTTTCACTGCAGCAGAAGTGGCAACGGCAATTAAAGGGATAAAATCTGGAAAAGCTGCTGGTGAAGATGAAATCAGACCCAAGATGTTGAAAGCCCTGACTGGAGAAGGAATTCTCTGGTTAACGCGAGTGTGTCAAGTTGCGTGGAAGCTTGGCAAAACTCCCAGAGATTGGCAAACAGGTGTGATTATTCCGATATTCAAGAAAGGAGATCGCAAGCAATGTACAAACTACAGAGGGATATCGTATTACCACAGCATTTTAGTTTTTCTTCATTTCAGCATAGATTTAAGAGAGCTGAATGAAAACATTCAATCCTAAAACGGCCTTTTTCAAGGCTACCCATTTCTCAAAGAGTGGAAATTATTGCTCCGACACTTTTATAAGCTATTTTGAAATTCTGGACTACTAACAAGCGTTTTGAATTCAAAAACGAATTCACTTAAAAGATTTAAGCCAAATACATATCTTTCAGCATTTAAATGCATTTTGGACTTGACCAGTAAATATGTGGGGGCTGGTTGGACTGAGCAAAATAAATTCTTTCAAACTCTTCCAAATCTTAGTGATTAAATTTTTTTTTTCAATTGCTTAAGAACATACAAAATGTCATCTGAAAATGTCAAAGGCTAAAATGGCTATTTTTTTTCTGAAAAAAATTGCAAAAATTGCTCGGTGGCTGAGGGTTTCGCCCCCATAGTGGTAACTTGTTCCTTGCACACTATCTTCACAACCAACAAGTGTCAAAACCTCTATTACAGGGTTTTTGAATGAACAATTGTTGTAACAAAATGCAGCTATTACTGCAAAACTCTGTTCGACTATAACTTAATTAACTACAATTGGGTACTGGTTGCTTTTTGAAAAATTCAAACCATCCCCCTTCGAACATTTCTGAGTGACCCCTGCATACATCCAACTATCTGGGGAACTGTGCTACGTCTTAAAAATGAATTAAGTACTGTAATTCACTAAGCTAATGATTTAAGTACTAATCATGGTCCAAGCTCAACTTCCATCTGCTGTCCTCTATTTTCAGTTATAATGCTACTAGCCTACCTTACCTAC
Organism: Trididemnum nubilum; assembly: GCA_963965965.1. NCBI lineage: Eukaryota > Metazoa > Chordata > Ascidiacea > Aplousobranchia > Didemnidae > Trididemnum > Trididemnum nubilum. The sequence goes on from OZ014486.1 coordinate 22,641,558, forward strand.
CGACACACTGTGTAAAATTCAATAAAGTACAGTTTACTATTACTACCTATTCAATATGGCCTAACACATCTACAAGGTTGCATTAGAAACATGGAGCACATCAAAGATCAGCTGAGAGAGCTCCACAAACGTGTTTGCATTGCATTTTTGCAAAGGTTTATTTTGTGTACAATTTTTTTGACTGGTTATGTTTGCAACGTTTTTTTTTACTACAGTTAACTTCCGTTAATCGGACCCCTGCACCATAGGACACAGAACCGAACCGAATTCCTGCATTGTAACCTACTGTGTTTTACCTCTATAATCAGACAACCTTGCTATCTGACAATGACAGCGAAATTCTCAGAACAAAGTGCAAAATGTATTAAAAATTCCCCGTTAATCAGACATAATTAGATAACAACTTTTGTGACATATTTTGCAGTTGAGTTGTCTATAATAAGTTCCCTGCGCTAACCAGGGCCACGCAAGTGCAGATTAGCATTGCCTGATTGACATATTAGTCTGGTAGAAATAGCTTTTACCTGGAAAAAAATTAAAATAAGCTGAAATTTGGCACAATGGCTCAGGACCATGTTCTGAGCCACCAAAAAAAAATCCCCATGCTTTGCACATGGGACTTCCCCCTATTTTGGCCTTTAAGTCTGCCATCTAATGTCAAAGAGCCTTTACTATCCAAAAGCCAATCCAAAAGTTTTAAAAGTGCTAAGTTACGAATAATACGTAATTTTCAAGTTCAGGTTTAAAAAATTTTACTTGGAAGTTGATGACGTCATTAGCAAAGTTTTTGAAAAAAATGACGTATTGATGGCTCGACTTGTACAAGAGAATTAGGTTTTTGGTTCCAAATAAAAAATTGCTTAAATCAAAGTGATGACGTCATAAAGGTTTTTGGCACAGTGCCATCAGAGACTCTTTATTAGTAGACTAAAAACAAACGTTTGGAGAAAAAGAGAAGTGCATTTAAGAAAAAAGTTGGCTCTTCTTGCAATTTTTTTTGTGGTCATGCGCATTCGATTGATTTGACTGGACATATTCGTAGAACAAGAAACCTGTAAAGACAAAATTCATGCTGATTGGACAAACCGGCATATTCTAGAACAAATGAAACATAACAAAAAGCCAAATGGTAATTTTCAGTTTACTAATTTGTTACTCTTTTGCCACACGATAAAGTCGGCTCTGCCGGTAAGTACTATCAAGACAATTAATTGAAAAAATACTACCGGAATGTTATAGAACAAATCAGAATTGTTTCGAAAAGGTTCAAAAATATTAACGTAAATCAAGGCAAAGCTACAAAGATATGAACATTTTAATCAGGCAAATGGAAAACTATGCGCAATTGACAGCCTTGCTGGCTAGACAAAGCGGAAAAAAGAAAAAATATACTAATCGAAATGAATAGACTTGTTGTACAGCATTTGAATAGGTGATGTCACAAAGTGATTTAAAAGAATAGCAACCCAATGGAGTAACTAGAGGGCTGAAGGTTCCTCCCCTTAGCAACAATATCACTTACCTCGTATAAGCGTAAATGCAAGCTTTACAACTAGTTTTTGACCAGTAAGTAGGAATGGGGGGCTAAAGGGACTAAGCAAAATTAATTTTCATGTGGCTGCCATGTTTTAGCATTTTAATCTTTTAAATAGCTCTGAAAACGAGTAAAATGACATCCAAATAGCGTTGAAAGATCTATTTTTCCTAAAAAATAACAAAAATTGATAAGCGGGGTGCACTTAATATTCACTAGTTTCCTGAACACACTTTATCCCTGCCGGAGTCAATTATCAACATTGAGAAATTCGACTTGACTTCAAAAACCTTCCTTTTAGCAAAATTCTGGTTGCGTGCCTGGTTTAACCGATTTCACAGAATATTGTTTATGTATACACAATAAATAATTCGAGGATAATCCATTTCTGCAGAAATTCAGGTAACCCCAAAACTATTTTACTCTCTTGTGGCCGTACTTTATAGAACTTAGCATAATGCAGCCGACAATACTAAAATAAAAAGGTCGTCCTCCCCTGGTTTAGACCCAATTAAACAAACAATGGTGATTTAACAGTTTGATTTTTTGATGCTTGACGTAGTTGACTATCGTAATGAATGATGGAAAAATTAATGTGCATAAGCAAATAAAAAAAACATTAAGCAACAAAAAATATATACATATGATGCCAAAATTGAAAAGAAGAAGTTGTACAAACTAGACATTTGACTCAAGCACAAAAAATTTCCGGCTTCTAATCGACTGTGCAAGTGCACATAATAGTCACGTTACATTAAGGGGATGGTGCGACGGAATGTGAGATCATTCATAGAAATGCACTAGAGAACCTGGTAATATCAAAAGTAGCTATTCTCACAGCATTAAAAAAAAAATTTTTTGGTGATTAACCTGAATTTTTTTGGTAAATGACCGAAAATGAATTAGCCAATTATGTCCAAATGACCGAAGAAGCAGCAAGATTGTTTTTTCAGGAGCTAAAATAGTGCTTGCAAAAAGGAGGTGCACTTGGCCACCTGGAATTTAAGATGTTAAGTAGTGTTTTACGTTTAAATTTACAACATGTCCAAACTGAATAAAAACCAACTTTGTGGAGATTTTTACCGTGGTGCAGAGGATAGGAGGCAGGAGGAATATCATTGCATTTTACGTGAAATATCACACAATTTTCTTGAGTTAAAAAGTTTTTCGCAATATTATAGGCCTACTGTATTTGATCAGAAAGCAACAATGGATACTATTTTGTAACTTTGTAGCATTATAGCTATAAGATCCTTGTTAAACTAATAGAAAATACAGCCTAGTAAATGAGCACACCAACTGCTACAATGTACTGTTTGCATCATGGGATCAAAAAAAAATTTAACTCATGCTGACATTGTGATTTGATAATAAAAAGTTCCATTGCAAAGTCAGCGTAAGAGCACCTTTTAGATTAAGCATTGAATAAATTGTACAGGGTGGCCCATAAGTAGGTATGCAGTTATCGCTCAAAAGTGTTACAAGAATTTTCTTTATTGGTAGTATACATTTCATTTCAAATCATATTCAGTTCCTGGTACCTAGCATGTAATGTGAAGCACTTTGGAATGTGCTGCTTCGACGTAAAAACAAATTTAGTCCATTTACATTGTAATTGCTGTATACCTACTTATGGGCCACCCAGTATATCAATTAGTTATTAATTTTTAATTGTCAAATGTTTTGACGTCCATCATTGAATCCTTCACTCGCGTCGATTTCCGGGAGCAGACACCCCTTTGAGTATGAAACTCAAAGGGGGCAAAATATTTCTTACCCCTTTGGTTTTTGTTGAATGGTTTACATGCTGTGCTAATGTGTTGAAAAATCAAAGCTTTTTTCAGGAATAATGTAGTTTATAAATGAGAATATTTGAAGTTTGCTGTGTTTGTGGGATCAAATATTTTCGCCACACTGTAATCGAGCTGGGTAGTATAATACCATCATTCTCAACCTCTTGGTTGCCTAAAAATTCTTTTGGATTGCTTGTTTTTTAGTATACATCTACCAAGAGGGAAACTTGCAGAAAGCAATAATAAAATAAACGAGATTCCGGTACAAAGACTGTTTTTTGGTCTTCAGCTCAAAACCTGCGAAATATAAAGAAAATTTGTGGGTTCCCGAAGTGCAGATTTTTTGTTTTGTCTTCGTCTTTTACATTCCGCAAATTGTTTTGAAAGAAATTCTGGTTTCTATGGTTGTTCGGTTTTTCTGTCTCAAAAATATGTTAAGCCTAATCAAAACTTCAAAATTTTGGAAAACTATGCTGGAACTGGGCTAAATTTGTTTGTTTTCAATAAAAAACTATATGCAAGATCATATCATCATCATATCACATGCTGGATCCGGTATTGTCCCCGTCGACGGAGTTGGCCGGATTTCGTATGGTCATTGTCTTTACCATGCCTCGCCATTTTGTTCGATTACATGCATCCTCTTTCCCCAGTCCATTTTTCTTTATCTCATTCTCTACCTGCTTTTTCCACGTTTGTTTCGGTCTTCCTCTATTACTACTCAATTCAAAGCCTTCACTATCACATTTTCATCTTCTTTCCTCAGAACATGACCGTACCACCGTATACTGCTTGCTTTAACCATCCTATCTAAAGACTCTTTTATGCCCAACATGTCCATCAACTCCTTGCTGTTTCTTCGATCTAATAGCTTCACACCATACATCGCTCAAATCATAGTTCTTTCGATTCTTCTCAAAATTGCCATCTCTTTTTCTCTTAAGCACCATGCTTTATTTCCATACAGCATACCTGATCTTACACAACTTTTATAAATCTTTCCTTTCATCTTCAATGAAAACCTTCTGCCTTTAAGTATTTTGCTGCATTCCCTGAACTTCATCCAACCAATTCTTGATCTAGCTGTTACTGCCGTTTCACACCCACCAGTTGCATTCAATCTGTCACCTAGATAAGTGAGCTTGCTCACAGTTTCCACACCATCACACAATTTTTCATCTGCTGATCCCTTGATATTCTTTACCAAGCTTCTACATTTCTTACAAACAAAGTTTTTGTTCACATAAACTGAAACTTTCTTCTTCTCCGTGCATCTTGCGTGGACCCACTTACCACAAGCTGTACATAACACCGAGTTAGACATAACTCGATTTCCACACATGCCACAAGGATCTATCTTACTGTCGAAAGCTTCCTCCATCCCACTCACCATCAACTTTGTCTTTCCAAGATTGACTCTCATCCCTTTGCTTTCAAACGCCTCTCTCCATTTATCAAAGTTCTCTCTCAATTCTTCCATAGTTTCCCCCATTAGGACCAAATCGTCTGCATAAAGAATTTGCTTCATCCTTCCTTTCCTTGCATTTTCTGTTACTTCATCTATCACCATTGCAAACAACAAAGGTGACAACACAGATCCTTGATGTACACCAACTTTCACAGAAAATTCTTCCAACAAACCCGATCTAACTCGAACTTTCGTTTCTGCTCCTTCATAAAGACTCATCACCGCCTTGACCAGGATTTCAGGCAAACCTTTCTTTCTCATTGCCCATTCCATCACTCTTCTAGGTACTCTGTCAAATGCCTTTTCCAAATCAACAAAACACATGTACATTCTTTGGCCTTTCGCTCGATGTTCTTCTAGCAACCTTCGTACTAAGAATAAGGCATCAATTGTTCCCTTTCCAGGCATGAAACCAAACTGTGCTTCATTAAAATCAACTATTGCTTGTATTATTCACTCCAACACTCTTTCAATAATCTTCATGCTGTGTTCAAGCAACTTCACTCCTCTATACAAACCACAGTTCATCACATCTTCTTTTCCCTTAAAAATCGGCACCACACGCTGGTTTTCTATTCATTCGGGATTCCCTTTCCATCCAAAACTCGTTGGCAAAGCTGTAGCATCACTTCCTCTGCATTTCTGCCGCCTGCAACAATCATTTCCGTTGTTACTTCAGAGAGCCCTGCAGCTTTTCCCCGTTTCATTTTCCTGATTGCTTCTCTCACTTCTTTGTGAGAAACTTTCTCTACTGGCCCCTCAACCATAGCAGCGTCCACCTTGTGGTCCCAAGCATTTTCCTCATTCATAATTTTCTCCATATGTTCCTTACATATTCTACATCGATCTTCTTGACTGAAACCAATCCTTCAACATCTTTTCCATCCCTTTTCATAAATTTTACGAATTTGATAATCTTGTTTGGTTTCTCACGTAATTCTTCCATTTCCTTTTCAGCTTCCATCTTCATTGCTTTAGCAATCACTTTCTTGGTTTGATTTCTCATTTTCCTATAGAATATTTTGTGTTCTTCCAGCCCAGTTTTGCAAAACGCTTTGAATGCTTCCTTTTTCCTTGCTATAGTATTCCTCACTTCTTCATTCCACCACCATTTATTTCCTCCATTCTTTCTGACTTTCTTCTTCCCACATAGCTCGTCACATGCCGTCAGAACTCCATCTCTAAAAGATTCCCACAAATTTGTTGTTTTAACATCAACTAACTCCTCAACTCTTCTTTCAAATTTTTCTTGCATTTCCCTTTCTTTTAATTTCCAAACCATGCGCTTTATCCTTGATTCTTTCTTGATAACTTTATTCAGTTTTCTTTTATCCACATCGTGGAGAAAAATTAAAGTTTACAGGTTGCACATGAACAGCGAAAATTTGAGATTATTCATATGCTACTGTATATTAGGGTTGTTCAAAAAAAACTTTTTTTCAAATTTAACCCATCACCTCCGCAAATTCTTAGGTTGGTGATAGAAACCCCACATACCAAATTTCAGCTCATTCAGTTCACAGGAAGAGGAGGGCATGCAATTTGAAATTTTAAATTTTTGTTGAAAAATATGGATTTTTTGCCCATTTTAGCATTAATTTTTTCAGTCAAAATACCTAGTATCTAAACTTTTTGATTTAATATTGCTCAAATCACATACTAGACCCAGTCTAAACCAGTTTCTAGTGTTTATTTCATACATTTATTAACCAAAAAATTTCCTGTTTTTTTTGCTATTTTGACTAAAATATGTTAATTGCTTATGCTATCTTGACTGCTTACTGCCTGACAAACTACGATACTACATAAAATGAGAAAAACTCTGATTTCTACCTAGAAACCAGGGCATGGTATGTAATGGAAGACGATTTTTCCATATTCCATACTGGCAATTTTCTTCCATTCCATACCAAAAATCTTCCATTCCATACTAAAATTTTCTTCCATATTCCATTCCATACTTCTATACCAAAGAAATTTTAGACTGGAAACAATGCAACGTATATTTTGTTGCTTTGCACCTTTGCAATGTTGTAAGCAACCGTTTGTGAAGGTGTGCCAGCAATACTAAGATGCAACGACCGCTATCTGGTATTTATAATGCACATGGTTTAATGCAAAGACGTAGCCTGGATTTTGAATTGGGAGGAGGGTTAAACCGCAAATCATGCAATGACGTCATCAGAAGTTTTTGAAAAGAGGGACTTTTTATTGAACAAAGAATGAAAGATCAAAAGCTGAGCGTCTGATTTGGCTCGTAACCTGGATTTGCTATAGAGGAAGGACTAGAACCGCAAGTTAAAATTTTTTCTATCCTATCAAAATTGGGAAACGTGGTGAGCAAATTAGTGCAACTCAAACATGTCACACAGGGGGCATGGGGGCAGAGTCCCGAGCCGCTGGGCAATTTTTTGTAATTTTTGGGAAAGAAATTGGCTATCTTAATGCGATTCGGATCACATTTAGCAGGTTTTCAGAGCCATTTGAAAGAACAAAATTTTTGATGTTTGAAAGCCAGTTGAAAAAATCACTTCCTTTACTTCAGGTCAAGTCCAAAACACGTTTACAATCTTGCATTTTGGGGTTAAATTTTGTGACTTGGCCAAGTTAGAAAAATTAAGGTACATTGCTTTCTGCAACATTTTTAGCACTAAATAATGCACTCGAAAATTTGCCTTTGAAGATTTTTGTTTGTCATGAAAATAACCAGTTTTAGGAATATAATACGTACGACCAGGGGCCCAGGCACCTTCGATTCAAATTCAATAATTTGTTCAATAAGCATTTCCCCTAACTAGGTTTTTTCAAAAGCATTTTGTTGCATGAAAACTGATGAGATGGAGGTGGATTGTTATTTAAAGTTGGTAATTTAAAGTTATTTTAAGTTGGTACATTAGATGCCATAAATGGTCACTAATCATGCTAGAGCAATCGAAAAGCTAGCTGGGGGCCTAAAACATATTATTGCATAAACAAGTTAGATGAGTGCATGAGATTGCACCTTTAAGAACAAAAACGCTGAATTTCTCCCAGCTTGTACATTTAAATTGGTTGGTAAAAATTTAAATTGAGAGGGCATGAGCCCCTGGTTGTCAATATTAATATTAAGTTATTGCTAATTGCCGTTGTATGCATGTACTGTTGCACTCCAAAAATGCTAAAAAAAATTGAATAAATAGGCTTTGTGTCATCATTTTTATCATTGGTAGCTTTTAAATTGGGGGAAGAGGCAGAGGGCCCGATCTTTCTGGCTATATGTACGGTTTAATGATTACCTCACAAGTTTTCCCTCACATCAACTAGAACATTTACCGAAATAGAAATACCAAGCTTTAACACCAAAAAGAATTACTCCAAGCTTAAAAAGTAAAAATATAAATAAAATTACGTTGAAATGAGGACCAAATAGCAAATACGAGTTTTCGTGACAATGTAAGAAAACAAAATTTACAACTGGGCAAATTGACAGCCTCAAAATCAAAAAAAAACAACAAGTCAAATCTATCAAGGTCCTTAACTGTAACATCAATGCTGCAATTAAATTGCAATGTACTTACAATGATGCAATACGTACACTGTTTGCACAATGCACACAACCAAAGTACCGCGATTTGTCAACAAATAACACGCGTAGATATTGAGGTTGAATACCTCTGCGACAATATTATTTATCACTTCCCGACATCGGTATGTATTTTTCTGTAAATACAATGCACGAAATCAAGTATGGAATTGGTATGGAAGGTTGCCTTCCATTCCATTCTTGAAATCTTCCATTTCATTCCATTCTGGCATCTTCCATATTCCATACCGAAATTTCCATTCCATGCCCTGCTAGAAACTCATCTAACGTCCCTCTTTAAGTCCAGGCGATGACATACACCAAGTTATTGAAACTATGTTTGGCAAGTTCAACTCGTAAGAAATATGATTTATCATTACAATCACAACTGCTATAATGTGAGTCAACAACAAGCAGTTGATGAAGTTTCAAACACTATCTTCTTGCCGTCCAGCATTTCTGTGCTGGTTGTTTTAATTCTTAGCAAAAACAACTTTATGATCGTCCCATGTTTTGACTCTTTGATTTTTCAAGATAATGTAAATACTAGAAAGTGGAAAGTTTGAATAGTTCATTGCAAAATGTTAGAAAGTGTCGGGTCTAGGCTAACCGTTCTTTAGGTAACTAATAATGCTTAAATTCTAATCTGGGTTGTTCCCATGAATAAGGCGAGCCAGAGATATTTTGTCTATGCTGTTGTTGTTGCGCATATTTATCCTCCTGCAACCACACAGCGTCAGACGCTAACTGTTGGACAATCCGCACCTACTTAGAAGCTCCCAATATTCCTGTGGATTTCTTAGAATTTTAGTCCATCGAATTTTCTGCTTGTTCGAGGCCACAAAGCAGAGATAATTATCGTAAAGCGTCTTATCCAAGGACCAACAGCGTGACCATGGTGCGGGTTGAACCTAGATCATGTGATCAGGGTCGTCGTAAAAACGATGCCTTTACTAATTCGGCCACGCTGCTGACATAATGTTTTTGATGCACCAACCAACCATCACATATGCACAATATGGGTTTGGTTTAGGGCATTCATCTTCTTGTACCAATCAAGCTTTAGATGGACTCAATAACAGTAGTAGTTAGAGCCCCCTCATATGCTAGGTTGGCCGTAAGTCGCTCACCAAAGAATCACGTGGAGTGTGATGTAAAACAATGCCAAATGTAGAAATGAACACGTGTTTTGTGCACTTTGTTAGGGTATAAAGTACATGTTCTTTTCTATAGCAGTGAAGCAATGGATGCACGATTCAGTTAAATTAGTTAGTTCATCAAAACGTACTGTTTTGAATGCTTTGGTGTACAAATTATGGCCCACCCTCAATTTAGCACATCATAGACAAAAGCATTAAAAACCCTACTGCTTTATTCTTATAACTCAGCGAGATCTTTTGAGGTTAACTCTTAAAACGATTGTACAGCTTAGGGTGAAACAGAATGAAGCATTTTCAATGTTTTATCTGTGGTATGCTAAGTATATGTTTTCACAACCCATTTCATCAGCCCAATAACCAACCTCTCGTGTTCTTCTCGTTCAAACAATGCAGGATAACAGAGTGGTAGTATTGCTTCTCAGATGTGTGGCTATCAAGGATTTTATACCAAACAATCTTAATTCGCCCAACAGTTTATAGTCTTTTGGTTGCGAACATTTTAAGTCACAAACATTGGTGAATACTTTGTTGGCTTCGGAGGCTACTTTTTGGATGCAGAATATAATAGCATTAATAATATGTTCAGGAACAATTGTTGCTTTTGCCAATTCAAAATGGGTATGCAGCAAGGTCATACAATGTTGTTTCAGGATCGTGCGAGTGTAGTTAGAGATTAGAGTCAACATCTAATCAAACAGCAGTTTTATTTTTGTGGAAAAACACCGTTACGACTTATTCATAAGGTGTTAGTTAAAACAAGAAAATAGAAGGTTGCTTGCCAAGTTAATTTTGTTATTATACAATACCGCAAAATCAGTAGCACTAAAACGACATACAAACCAGTGTTTCCTGAACTTTTTCTGAACCAAACTACTGTATATAATCAGTTAAATTAAGAGATAATTTTGCGTGTCGAATTGAGACTTTGCAACATTTCGCTACGAATCATTCAAACTTTCACCTATTCACAATTTTACAGTACCTTGAAAAATCAAAGAGTCAAAACATGGGACGATCATAAAGTTGTTTTTGCTAAGAATTAAAACAACCAGCACAGAAATGCTGGACGGCAAGAAGATAGTGTTTGAAACTCCATCAACTGCTTGTTGTTGACTCACATTATAGCAGTTGCGATTGTAATGATAAATCATATTTCTTACGAGTTGAACTTGACAAACATAGTTTCAATAACTTGGTGTATGTCATTTCCTGGTCTTAAAGAGAGACGTTAGATGAGTTTCTAAATAGAAATCAGAGTTTTTCTCATTTTATGTAGTGGTTTGTCGCGCAATATTGGTGTTAGAAAGCAGTCAAGATAGCATAAGCAATTAACATATTTTAGTCAAAATAGCAAAAAAAACAGGAAATTTTTTGGTAAATAAATGTATGAAATAAACACTAGAAACTGGTTTAGACTGGGTCTAGTATGTGATTTGAGCAATATTAAATCAAAAAGTTTAGATACTAGGTATTTTGACTGAAAAAATTAATGCTAAAATGGGCAAAAAATCCATATTTTTCAACAAAAATTTAAAATTTCAAATTGCATGCCCTCCTCTTCCTGTGAACCAAATGAGCTGAAAATTGGTATGTGGGGTTTCTATCACCAACATAACAATTTGCGGAGGTGATGGGTTATATTTGAAAAAAAGTTTTTTTTTGAACAACCCTACAGTATATACAATCATACATCACGAGACAAGCACGGCCCTATCAGAACAGTTCTAACAGACATAACCTTTGTTTAGAACAAAAAAATTGCGATACTACAAGCAAATCCTACTAACACTCTTCATCAAAAAACCGAACTTGTATCAAAATGTCGACATTAATCAGAGTATAAACCAAAAAAATCATCAACCAAATAAAAACACATTTAACGCTAATCGGCTGATCACTGTGACGTAAACTGCCGCTTTGTATCTTGGACAGTGTTTGAAATTTTAAAAGAGTTTTCACAACGTTTGACAGACACACAGCAGCGCATCAGCAGTGTTTGATTAAGATAATGCTTACAGTGTTTTGTACCAACCACGGCTCCACACCATCGACACTGGTTGCGGCCCCTGGCTGGTGCATACCACAGTTAACCCTAGCGAGACAACTTGGGCTCCCACTCGCCACAAGGCTTCCAGTGTGAGGAGGGGGAAACCTGGGTTAGGTACTGAGGTTTTTGCTGTTTTTGTTTAGTTTCCACCTCACCTGACAAACACATTAGGGGGAAACAACCCATAGTGGGGCTTCCAAATTTCTAGTTTTTAATTGAACTTCCTGTACCGTTAATTGGGGGCACATGTCCATTGGAGCACTTTAGAAACAGGAAAGACAGTGTACAAGTCAATTATACATCATATATGTCTTCTCTATGTGTCTTCTCCTGTAGTCGGAAGTTGTCTTCTATATGTCTTCTCCTGTAGTCGGAAGTTGTTTGCATCAATAAGTTCGACTAGAATCATTTAAATTGCCAAGTATTAATAGCTGGATAAATTTCCAACCTCATACACTACAAAACAATATCGTGTTACTCAGATTCTAGGATAGTTATTAACTTTGTTAAAATACTTTGCGAATCTTTTAAGGCTACAACAAGCAACAAAAAAGGTGACCTGAAAGATTTCGTCGTTGTGGACAGTACTAATGCTCTGATCCATAGACCCTCATGACAAAGGTACCAAAATTTTTTGGGGGCTCAAAAGGAAATGTTAGAGAATAGAATCAATGGAAAGAGTGAATATAAGAGTGGCAACTGGCAAGTATAAAATAATAAACTGAGCAAAGAATTTGAAAGATCATCTTCAGAAATTAAAAAGATAATAGCTAGTAATATTCTGAACACACTCTATTTTTTTTTTCGATGAATAACTTGAACCACTTTCAATCTTAATCAAATTTATTCTCACATGTCGACCACCTGCCTATCATCACCTTTGGCATCTGCATAAAACATCTGCTCAAGATTGCCCCAATTCCTAATGGGACCAGTTAGTCTCAAGTAAATGGCATCGTTTGGCATTAGAAGAATGGAAATTGGCAGAGAAAGTTTTTGCTACAGGGTAATACATGATCGTCTCAAACACTAAAAGTAAGAATCTGGTGCTTGAATCTCCACTAAAGCAAAACTTGAACAAAATCAGAAATTGGTAAGGGGCACCAGAACTGATTATGGTTCCCCTAACTTATGCTTGCCATAATTAGTTTACCTAACGCCAGAACTGCACGGTAAACTGATTACGACCAGCACAGACCAAAGCATCATTTCTTGTATCTACACTAAACTTGGCATTATGTAAAAAAATCTTGGACTTGCAAAAAACGAGGCTAAATCACATTGACAAGAAAATTGGGGCAGCCGTAATGAAAAAAATTCTCTGGTCGGCTTTGGTACACGCCTAAGAAACTAGTGGCTTAGGTTTTTTTGAACCAGATGTGCATGATGACATGAAGTGACTAATGGTTGCAGCTCTTTACAAAGATGAAAACTTTACCTAGCTTGCCATTAAGAAGCAACAATCAGAAAAACTGGTCGGCCAATTAAAGGCAATTAATTGGCGTTTTCTGAAAAATGAAAATGGATCAAAAATTTCTATTAATTGACATTTGGGTAACACCCATAATATTACTGCTTTTAAACAGCTAACTCTCTGCAAACCGCGAACCCCGTATCTTTTTAAAATTGGGTATTTACGAAAAATTTTACTGCCTTTGTGCCACCTCTACATGTTTTCCTATCTCGGAGATGTTTCAAACACAATAGTTTCGGAGCAAAAGTAACACATTTATTTTGGTTCTCATGATAATTTTTATTGTTTAATATTTGCTATGCATTTAAGGACCACCCTAATATACTTGGGTCATAAAATTTTACACACTTGGTTTTTTCAATAAATTTGGGTCGCTTTGAAAATGGTCGAGAACCGCCAGTATAATACAATTGTGATTTGATAATAAAAAATTCCATTGCGAAGCGAGTGCAAGTGCACCATTAGATTAAGCATTGACTTGTTTGTTAATGGAATATTTAATTTTTGATTTTCAAATGGTTTGACGTCTATCATTGAAGCATTTACTGGTGTCGATTTCGAGAGGGCGCCCTCCCCTGAGTCTGATACTCAAGCAGGCAAAATGTCTCTTGGATTTTGTTAAATGGTTTACGTGCTGCTCAAACGTGTTGAAAATCGAAAGTTTTTTCAGGAATAATTTGGTTTATACTTTAAATGATAAAAACATTTCAAGTTTGCCGTATTTACGGGATCAAATATTTTTACAGTGAAACGTAATTGAGCTGGTTAGTATGATACAATTTTCAGACGAGTGTTGCAAAAAGGACAAACGTGGCAAGTTGGTGATGTGCTTTTTTGGATTACAAAATGATCTGTTTCACCAACCTTAAATTACACACCTAAACCGCAGTAGTTGTGAAATGGTTATTCTTTATTTCATAATACCAACTGGACTAACATTAATGCTAATTGTAGCCAAAAAAAATTTCGGCTCTTTTACTGTTCAAAAGCTTACTGAAAAAGCATGCTAAGCAATTTGTAATTTGTGGATCACACTGTCTACAATATTGAACATGATGAATGAAAAATTAAAATTATTATCAAACTTGGAGTGCGTTTGCTGTACTGATATAACAAAGTGTAATACAAAACTAATTCGATATTTAACTTGAATAAAATAATGAATTTACGCAATTTGAAGAAATTAATCCAGTTTTCTCGATTAATTGAAAGGAGCTTGACAGTAAGTGCGACTTGTCTAAGTTGTCCACAATTACACATAGTGCTGCTTTAGCCGAAAACGTTAATTAATCCAAGGAAGTTTTTTTTTTGTGGCGTTTTCGCATTATTAAAGCAAATGGTACTCTGGTGTATGAACTCACTTTTTCAAATTAATTTATATCATTTTTCGGTGTTGCTTCTAAGATGATGCCAATCTACAAAGAATTATCATGTTTTACAGCAATATAATTACCAACATTAATTATTATTTTTTTCCTGCTGGCTATAAAAAACTTGTAGCAACCAGCATACCAATCATTTTCTGCTGTGATTTTAGACTTGATGTTACCAATGGCTTCTAAAAAAAAATGCAGTTTGTGGTGCGTGGTATGGTGTGACCATGAACATATCTTTCAGTTAGGACTGACAAACTTCAGAAAGATTCTCTTTGGGTAAAAAGTAAAAGAAAATGGTAGGCATAGCAGTTTTGCAAAAATTGAAAGCTTCTTTAGCGTTTGCGAGAGACATTAATATAATCAGCTGGGTAGAAATTAACTTTTCAACAACTTGTCCATTGGGGAAGTGATAGCAAATGTTTACTTGCCCAGAAAAGCTTTCCTGAAACAAAGAGATACAGTGCATTTTGATGTATAAGCACTGAATTTCCATATCGTATTTTTAAAAAATCCAGTTCTTGTGTGAGATTTATAAACTGGAGCGACGAAATATATGCCTTTTTTCTGTGATGAGCTAATTGCAGTTGCATCAAAAATCCCGTTGCTGTTCTTATTCCAAACCGATCAAATCAAATTCTTGTATCGAAACACGCAAAAGAATCCACATTCACTATCGCATGAGAATTTGCCTAAAAATCTGCAATTTTTGTCGCTATTTCTGTTGGGTTTTTCTGTTTCGGCGTAAGTCACATTTAAAGCAAAAGTTTGAGAATGTTTTGGCATTTGTTGCATTACAATCACACTACGTAATTAACTACGTCTTCAGTTTACATTACTTTAGATAACAGTCAACATACTTTAGTTTCAACATTAATAAAAAAATTGATATTTGTAAAAATAATCGCAAACTAGCGGCGATCTCATTGCATCAAAAAAATATTAAATTATCACAAAAAAACATGTCTACCAACATCGTTCTACTCTGCATTGCACTTTTCTTGCGTAACAAAATGTCGCAAAAAGTCATCAATGCGATTGCCATTCCTGGTTTTACAATCATTCAATTCTCAAAAAATGATGTTTGGATTGTACTTGTTTCAATTGTTCCGTTACCACTAACAATAATTTGCATGGCTTTTTTGCTGCAAACACATTTTGTTTTTCAGTCGCGAATATCTCGAAAACAGCACCGGCTTAAAAACTGAACGTTTTTGTGAAAGATAAAGGAAAAAAAATCTATAAAAAGTAAAATAAAAAATTACCGAATTTTCGACTTTCGTTTTTTACAGCACAGGGTAGTACTTGTGAAACCTGAAAAAATGGTTAACACGACAAACATGGGAAGAATTTTTAACTAACTATTTTACGCCAAAAAAATTGCAAAGCATTTCTGAGTATCGAATGAATTTACTTGCTATTACAAAGTGTCAATTGTATTAATAAAGTGTGTGTTAGGTGTGACTAAACTAAGTGTTAAGTGGCATGATTGCGCTAAAATAAAACAAATTAAAAGCTTTCTATACTTGCAATTATTTTATTGTTGCAAAAGTGGTAACTTGCGTTTTAAACAATCTCATTTTAAGTTGCTTATTTCATATGCTGTTTTTTATTGACTTGCCCATCGGGCAAGCTAAACAAGAAAACTATTTGCCTAAGGCAGTTTCAGCTTGCCTCCAGCAAGCGTTAGTTTTATGCCCTGATAATTCATAATTGTTTAAAAATAATTCACATTTTTTACTGATTCTAGCCTGTCAATTGCTGAAGTATGCAACAAAACACCTTTATTTTTATTTATCCACATGAAACAATTAGATTTTCTTAGTTTTTTGATATTGGTTTGGGGAAAAGCTTTTTTGCAGGTTTTAGATATGGGGCATCAAAGTGGAGGACCCCCAAAAATTTTAGTTATTAATTAGAGAGATTTTCTTTGTTTGTTTTTTTTACCATTATAAGTGAAAATATGAATTCCTTGTTCCCAAAACCATGAAAATGCATTATTTTGTTTGTCAACGCAGCCCAAGAAATGATGATTTTAAGCATTTTTTTGGTTTTCGTAACAAAAATTAGCGCCTCTAGTGGCAAAAATGTTCAGGCTGATATCTCGTAAACTGCTTGATGGATTTTGATGAAACCAACACCAATCTTCATCTCTCACTTAGGTCTGCAACATATCCAAAAACAAAAAAATTCTAAGAGGGTGGGTTACAAAATTTTGCCTGTATTATAATGGAATGATCAATTGTCATTTCAATGTAGTTAACCTCTATATATGCTGGTACCACTGGATTTTAGTTTTGCTTCATTCCAGTGTAAATTCATGAATAGGGATGTTCATAGTCAAATCTCAAGTGATTTCGAATTGAATCCAAATCAAAAATTTCGCATCTAGAATATCGAATCACACTTCTGAATAAGTGAAAAAAATTTTATTGACACACTAAAAAAACACAAAAACTGCATTACACCAACACAATTGGTGGCAGCTCTGCAGCATTTGATTACTCACGAAAATGATTTCCATTACATTTTTCTCATGACTTTTCGTTCATGTGTAAAAAGTTAATAGCTTCCATGTGATTCCCTGTTAGTCTGTTCCTAAGGTCATTTTTTGTATGACCTGCAATCGAAAAGATTCGCTCAGCAGGAGCTGATGATGCTGGAATGCACAAGTATTTTAGTGCTATTTGAAATAAACCAGGATACTAAGCTTTGTTTTTGAACCAACATTGGACCTTTGCATCACTTGAAAATTTGTGTCGTAAGTAATTGGTGTATTCATGATAATGGTTGCTTTGTTCATTCACAGCAGCCTTATTATCCTCTCCACTGCTACAATTGGTGTTGGCTTTTCAAAGCTGGAAGATTATATCCAGGGATGACATAGTAGTTTGCTCAGGTTTTTTTGCAGCTTCCACAACTGATTCACAATTTCTTTGCAACAAACTTATTTCCAGTTCAATATCACTTCTGGTCTGAAAATGCAAAGCACATGTTAATTGTTTTCAAATTTTCAATTAACTAGTGTCAACAGTCAACACTCATAAATAGTTACCTACCATAGCAGCTTCATGACGACTAAATATTGTTTTTTGTATTGAGGATCCAAAAATGTTGTCATCTGGTAATACTTGAAGTTGACATTGGATTGATCCAAGTAAAATCTGTTCTTCAAAGAAGCAAACATTGTTTCTTTGAAGCATTTTTGAAAACCATGTTCATCTTTATCGTCTTCACTCATTTTGTAACTTTCTAAAATCCCTCAGATGATAGGAATCACGCTGCTAATTGACACATATTTGTCACCTTCAACGTATGTTGTTGCAGTCTGAAAAATATCTAACTTAATTACAACTCGTAAAAAATAAAATACCAAAAATCATACTTTTGGGTGGAAGCTGAAAATAGATTTGAAATCAAATCTAATAAAGGTCATTAACTAAGTTTTCACCAACTCTATTGTAACGGTGTACTACAGTAGGCATGGCGACTGAAGCTAAGATGAGCTTTAAGTTTAATAAAGCAAAATGTTAATGGTTACTTATTTGTACTGTTGGCATACTGCCTTCCTACTTACTTTCAAAGGTTCAAGAAGTTTGACAAGTTTTTGAATTATGACCCAATGATTGTCTCGCAGTTCAAGATGCATTGCTGTTTGACGAGGAGTTACATTTGCATCATTTAAGATCAGATGAACAACAAACTGATGATTGCACAACTTTTGCAACATTTCATATGTTGAATTACATCGGGTTTTGCAGTCCATAATTAAATTTGTTTTGGGGTCTTCGGAGCTTCTTATCATGGCATACTTTTTCTTTAAAGCAGCCAGTGCTTTGGGTGATTGCCTAAAATGTTGAATCAAGTCTCTTGTCGCACCTGCAAAAAAGTGGCAATGAGGAAATAATAGCACATTAACTGTTTATGTTTATTTTGGTACATCAATTACAACTAAAAAACAAAAATTTTACTGAATATTTCAGCTGTTGAAAGAAAAAATAAAATTCAATGCATTTCTTTGTTTACATGCAGTAACAAGTAGAATAGACTATTTTCATATGAATAGTGTTACTTGCCAATAGCTTGTGCAATGGTATTTTCTTTTAAGACAATCATGGACACACAATTGAAGAGTGTGTGCTGCACATCGAAAATGCACCCATCTATATATTGCATCTAATATCTGCATAGCAGAGACCATATTTGAATCATTGTCCGTGACACATGCCACAATTTGATTGCCTGACAGCTGATACTCGTCACTAATAAAACTTATCCACCTAGCTATATTTTCACCAGTATGTGCTTCACCAACCTCCTTGACAGCTAGCAAACAAGCTGAAAGTTCAGCACCATTTGCAGAAAAATATTGTGTTGTGACTCCAAGAAACGATTGCATTTGGGCACTGGTCCACATATCAAAAGTCAATCCCATAAATGTCACATTGTCAAAATCACGTTGGAAATTGGCTTTCAAACTCGCATATCGATGTTCAATCCGTCTAGTGAATGTATGCCGAGAAGGAATAACATAACCCGGTTCCAAGTAATTAAATAAAGTTTTAAAATGTTTTCCTTCCACTAAACTGACGGGCCTCATATCACCAACAATCACATATGCTATTAATTTAGTTATTGTTTCTGTCTTTGCTTTTGATGGTGGTGGCTTCATGAAGGTATGGATGGTGACTTGCCTACAAGTGATTGATAATGTAGCAGCAGTGGAACTTGTAACAGCCACAATTTCGGAATTGTTGGATGTTGGGAGTACCAGAATCCACGTTGATTTCCGAATTGTTTTGATTGTCACTGTTTTGCCTGAAAACACGCACAAATGTCAGAACTCAGGAACAACATTAGACATAAATCAAGCTATTTACCCCTCCTTCCAAGCTACATAACTTATCATTTATGGAAAAATCAATCAAAATTATCATACAAGGCAAGCTGAATTATTCTTGGCTTACCAAGAAAGAAATGTATGTTTTTGTTTCAAGTGATTATGCAGATTGGCTGTTGCATCACAGTATGCAAGCAGACCCTTGCAGTGCCGGCAACGCATGCATTTGCTGCCATCATGATTGGCAACTGGGCGTTCAAAATGATCCCAAACACTTGAAGTTCGCCTTCTGCCAGATGCAGAACGCTTTATAACGACAGTTTGAGAATATTAACAAAGCACTTATGAGAATACTTGAACTGAAATAATTATCATTTCATATACATTTAACAAGAATAATTTAATAAATCATTTGGATAATTAGTATAGTGCCACAAGAATTCTTCACATTACTGCTATTCCTCACATACATACTGTTTTATGATGATATATACAACTAACCTTTTATAATTTGCTGTTGTCTTTACCGTTTCAACTGATTGCCAATCTGTGCGACTTCGCGGTTGCAGACAATGTATCACTGCGCGTGAGTGTGAGCGGTAAGCGCATTTGTTGGTGGATGTGTCATTGGTGCGATGCGTTTAAACGTTGAAATAACGTGCTGCGTGTTGTGTGCATCATGCGGCACGCCACTATAACGCTTGCTTTTTGATCGTAAACAACCGATAACGCTCGCTGCTTGATCGCGAAATAAAATTCAGACAAAATGTCAATGCTAGAAATGTCATTTCGATTCACCAGAATCAAAAATTGATTTCAAATTATTTGCGATTTGAATTAGATTCAAAATTTTGAAATGAACATCCCTATTCACGAAGAGAGCTGGATGAAAACATTCAATCTAAAACAGTTATTTTCAAGGTTACCCATTTCTCAAGGAGTGGAAATGATAGCTCTGCCGCTATTAAAAGCTTTTTTGAAAAAAAAGTACCGTATAATGTATGAAATATAATAGCAAAAAAATTAATGTGCACAAGCAAAAATAAAGGAAACTACTAAGAAATCAAAATGCATATAAATGTAATAATGCAAAAATTAGAAACTAATTTTTGTGCAAACGTTCTAGCAAAAATTGAAACTTGGCCCTGATGTGTAAGACCCAGTGCATAATCGTTCACAACTAAAAGTCGCAGACTTATCTACAGTGAAGGTTCAAGTAGTGTCAACCAACCACATGCGTGCAGACAGATTCGCAAAAATTTCAAATTTCTTACCAAAAATTTTGACCTTTAGCACTGAAATAATACATGTAGCAACCAACAGTGGGGTTCAAGGAGTAAATGCGCTCTCTTTCTTTAGCTTCTGGCCATGCTATCAAATCACCGGCATACTCAACTATGAATTCATTGCGAAAAAATTTTCTAAAATGCATAACAATTGATCATTATTCAATCAGTGATAGTAACTTTTATCAACCAATTCCCATTACATTGATGAAACAATATTTTTCATCAAATTTAAGAAAAATCAAGGGAATGGTATCCTACAAGTCAAATACATGCACTTCGCACGTTTCAAGCAGAGTAAACATGAGTTTCATGATAAACAAAGCAAAAAATCAAACCATGTTAGGGAATCTGAAGCATCAATGTTTTTTGTCTGTAATTAATCAAGATTTTATTACATGCTGTATTACTGCATTATGTCAAAGTGTGTAACAAGGTAGCAGAGCCCATCGCTGTGACATTTTGCTCAAGCTACACAGCTCCTATAGAAATGACACAACAATAGTGAGCAAGCAACTGGAAGCCATTTCCAAAAAAGAACACATAAAGAAATACCAACCAACTGCTTTGCAAAGATTGAAATCAAAAGCAACAACTTAGTGCTTGAAATTTTCAAGAAACAAGCAAATTGTGTATTTTTAGATTAACATACCTTGTTGCAACTACACCTCGACCTTTCGTAGTAAACTCGACGACTTCTAATCCATCTTCTTGATTTGACACTACAGACTCAATCAATTGATCTTCTTTCTCTTTCTAAAAGAATTAGGACCTATTAGAAAGTTTAAACTACTTTGCTTCCACCTTTTTCGAAGTTTGAATTTGATGAGTGTAACATACCCAGTAATGCAAACGACTGAAAACAAAATCGGCAAGGATTTTGCAAAACGCATATCAACATCTGGGTGGACTCCTGACCTTTAGTACTGAAATAATACAAAACGCCCTCCAGACCCCCAAAACACAGTTTACTAACGTATAAAGACTAACCAGTACCCCAAAAGAAAGTGTTTCATATGTTACCAAATCTATCACGATTTTTGTTTTTAGTTGTCATGATTTTAATGAGTGCAAAAGTTTCAACTCAAACAAAAGTTTATATGACAATCATAGCAAAATTTTTGCAATGAAATTGTTGCAAAAAACTTGGAAGCTACTTTAATGAAATATGAAATGTTGTGGTACGTACCATACCTACTATAATATATGAAAAAAGGTTGCAAAAAACTTGGAAGCTACTTTAATAAAATATGAAACGTTGTGGTAAGTACCATAACTACTGTAATACATGAAAAAACGAAACTAGCACTGTAAAGGTAGAGGAAGAGTCGAGGACCGAACATTTGAGGCCAAAGACTCAAAAATAATCCAAGGCCAAGGACCGATTTTTCGAGGCAGCCGCTTTCGAGGCAAAAGTCAAACACAATTTTTTAAAGAAATATTTTCTAAATTAAAGTCAACAAATTTTCATAATTTTTTAAGTGCAAAAATGCTTAAAACATAGAATTTTGTTAAGTTTTGGACAATATTTAAAAAATACTGGTACGAGTAGTTTTTAAATTGACTACTTGATGCTATTTTGAAATTTTATGCGTTAACAGCAATGTTGATTGCGTTTTGTAGCGGTATTGTGGTAATGAAACAACGCCGTAACTCGTGAATGGGAATAAACTAAAATCTAAACGTAAAATTGGTCAATTTCAAGGTCTTAACTTCATCAGTTCGAGCTTTGGTGCAAAAGTCAACTGATTGTGGAGAGCCAGTTTTTTAGTACCATTAGTTCTTCAAACTCAAACGATTGTTTGGTTAAACGAACTCTTTTTACAAAATTATTGCAAAATAAATGTATTTTCTTAAAATGAATTGAGGAACTGCACCCACTGTTTTCAAGCTAATTTCTTGTCATTGGAAAAAACAGGGTTCTGGAGATGAGAGCTAAGTCTCCATGCAGCCACTTAACAAATTTAGGGATTATTTTTTTCAAAAAAGTAGTAATTTTCAAGCCTTTTGAAGCAGGTTTCTCAAACAGGTTTTCAAAGCATTTGAAAAAATAATAAAAAAAAAAAAAACATTTTTGAGTAAAAAAAGCTTCAGTTTTCTACATATATCTCCCTTGGTACCCAGTCCTAATTTTAAGTCAATCTTTTCCCTACAGTTTAGTACATGATGCGATGCCTCTCTAGTCTCGCATTTAATGCCTATCAATGAATGAGTGCAAACGTTTCAAGGGCCCAAAGATACATTGTTAAATTTAACATAAGGTATTTTATTACAAAAAGTAACCCAAAGATCCTAGCGAGTCCGTATTAAAAAAGGCATTGAAGACATTTGCCCAAGGCTACCGACAAAGGGTCCACAATCGTTAAAAAGTAAAATAATATATAATTAATTTTTTCTAAAAATGCTCAAAATTTGCACTGTAGCTTTGTCTACTTATCTTCATTACATGGTGTGAAAAACTGATTTAGTTTAGCGCACATCTTTAGATGCATTGGAACAATTGTAGTTAGATGCTATGGATCATTGACTAGAAACAGATGCACCGAGAAAAAGAGAAGAGGATCGAAGAAAAAAAGTTTGATGTGGCTGCGAACTTACTTACCCACAACAAAATTATATTCAAACATCCACGTTACTACTCTGCAAATGTATTTAGAAATTTGAAAACAGGTTTAAATGAGATCACGTCTTTTTGTTGCAACCATTTCGGTGCCACCTATTTCGTTGTCGGTTGTTTTCGGTACAGATCGTTTCAGCGCCAATTCGGTGCTCTTTGACAGTTCAGTTATTTACGATTAGGGTTTGAGTTAGGGTTAGTCAAAAAGCACCGAATATTGGTGCCGAAAAGTCGTCGACCCGGTTTTAATAGCATCGCAGCTATCATTTCCAAATATTTTAGGTGATTTATTGCAACATCATACATCAAAATAACAACCCATGTACATTTCAATGTAATGAACTTCTATATATACCACATTTTAGTTTTTCTTCATTCCACCGTAGATTCATGAAGAGAGCTGGAAGAAAACGTTCAATCCAAATCAGCCTTTTTCAAAGCTACCTATTTCTCAGAGAGGTTTCAACCTCCGAAACCTGCCCTGGGTGTGCCAATGTTGCGGAGCACATCTAATTTGTCTGAAAAAGTCCCTAGCATCTCACAATCTCAATCAGAGTTCATAGTCACTGTAATAGTCCGTAAGTCTTCTTCGAAGTATGGATTGGCTTTTATTTAACCTACAAATGTGTCAGATCATGTTGCCAGGTCCTGTATTTAAATCATATTGAAATAGGGAATTCGTGGTGACACTAATCAGCCTAAGATCCTGCATTATAACACATGGAAAAAAGTGATTTTCGTAATTATTTATTGGCAAAGATTCACAAGTTCAGATCACAGCAATAACTATTATATTACACTTGGAGCTAGAGCTATGATGTACAATACCTTAATAACTGAATTGGTTTTTCGACCACTTCTTCTGACAGGATAACATTCAGTGATTTTCTTTTCATCTGGCTTAACTGGTCTGTGAAACAAAGCAAAATTTTAGCGTATCAAATTAACTTAATATTTTATCTCAAAATATATACGTGGTTATGCAGAGCATTGCATGAAAAATTCTATTCAGTAAACCTTGTGTCTGTATAGTCCACACATAGAAAACTTTAACAAGTTGCCCGTCAGTTAAGTGATGTTTATTGTTTACTTGCCCACGAAAATCTCAACTTGCCCAAAACAAATAGGCACAATGAATTTTGAGGTTGTTAAGTTCTGAAAAAATGTAGAAAAAGCAATGAATTTGCATAATATCGAGTCATTCCATGTATAATCAACTAATTTTTTGAGATTTTGTAACTACTATTCTCAGATTTTATTGGTTAACAGATATGATAAAGTGCTTAAGAAACTTAAAAATAAAATTTCAAAATATCTGAAGAGGTTTTCGATATACATCGATAGCGAAAAAAACTTTTCACCACTTGAAGAAGATAGGGTTGGCAAGCACTGGTCACGCTTGGTGATTTTTATTAATATCTCCATTTTGAATTGCAGAATAAAGAACCAAATGTCGATTTCACCATTTTGGGGCCAAAAGAATTCATTTAAACACACATAAAATGGATAAAACAGCTCCTTTATTGAAAATCAAGAGTAAAAAAATAGTCAACTTTACAACGCGATTACAAAAAAAGCAATAGTTTTCAAAACCTGGATTTTGTGCTTTTGCATAGTACAACTCATGTTCTTTCATAAATTCAACAATCACCAACTTATTTTTTACACTTCAATGTCATGTATAATAATTTTGAATGCCTGAGCTTTGATTATTAGCTGTGTTTTAACGTATACGTGACTGCTTATTTAGTTTTGCGGCCTTTTTGACCAGGAATGTTTAAGATAATTCCTTTCTAGTATATTCTACGGTCTTCTATTAGACACCAGAATAGTTTGGTTGTGTACCATTCTTAATTGCAATATTTAGACTTGGAAGTTTGTGATGTCATTGTTATCGTAAGCTCGTGTATTTTTTCTGTTGTGACGTATCAAGGATTTTTCTGGAATATTCGAATGCTTTTGCCGTAGTATAAATAGCCAGGATATTTTTTATTTATCATTCTAATATTCTAAGAGTGGGTGATTTTAGATATTAGTTTTGTAGGCAGTTTCGCCGAGTTTGTGTATCTGTGGTTGGCTTGTGTAGCCAGTAGTGCGGCCTGAATTGGTCAGTCACGATTAGATCTTTACGATCTGAATTGGTCGATCGTTAAGAAGTGTTAGTGGTGCAATTTTGCTAAGTGAGAATGGTTTTGTGTTTCAATCTTAAATAGAAGTTTTAATTTAAGATTCGTGTGCTGCTTTCTGAGATTCAAGAAGCTAAAGGAACTATCAACTGCCATTTTTAATTCGTCAATTGACATCTTAGTCGTTCTCTAGTTTCAGTCGACGTGGACAATTCTAGAGATTACAGGTTGTACTCTAGCCAAGTATCAACGATCGCGACATTCATGAGCAATTTTAGTTTGAACATCACTATTTTTAATCAATTCAATTTTGGACTTACTATTTGTATACTGAAGTAAAAATTTCAAGCAAAGCAAATTCATTTAGTCAAAGAATATATTTGCATGCAAAAAAAGATAAATTATTCTACACAAAACTTATAGAAACTTGCAAAACAAAACAAAAATCTTCTAAATGGAAAAATATATTAGTTTCGGTACATCATAGATATCACATCAATTGTAATGAGTCAGTGAAACATAAAACTTCCACTTGCTGAAGGTAAATCAATTATTTAGACAGAACAGAGCCGGACAGTGCTATTTCGGGTTTTCAACTTTCATCAGCAGCCTTCACCCTATATAAACCAAAGGTATTTCCCAGCCACCTCTCAGGCAAAATGGCATAGGGTTTACAGGGAATAAACGATTTTTCTCTTATGGTACTTTACAAAACAAGGGAAAAATAACTGGGCTCTTGTATTAAGGACAGCCATAAGCTATCCGTAATACAAGGCCTCCCCTCAGCGTGACCACGGAAATTAAAATGATGAGAACTAATGAGAGCTAAAAGCTCAAAACAGAGCTGTCCAGCTCTGTGGATCAATGACTCAAGCTATTGCAGCTGCAGAGTAGGTGGTTGATTTGGCCACCTAACTGCCAGTGGAAGTTGTTCTGATTTTCCAGGAGTCCGCTACACGCAACGCCAAGCATGTTCAATTATTTAGATTTTGTCTTGGAGATTGTTTTGTCATCAGTTGACTTATTCTTGTGAATAATAAATCTTTCTATGGCATAGCCTAAGTATTTTCTTCAAACATTCTAAGGTTTTGAAATTGTCTTGGCAGTTTATATAAGCTTGTGTGAAGTGAGGATGGTAGCAGAATAGCCAGCTTTTTTTTTAAGCAGCATTTCTTATTGCCCTGAGCATCTGAAAAAACAGGCTATTATGAACACAAAAACTTTAGTGAATAAAACTAGGTTGGTTTAACAATGATAATATGTTAAATGACTGCAATAACTTTAGAGCCAAGCGTAATAGTTTCACTAAAAGAGCATCTCTTACTACACTGCACAAAATGACATTTATGTTTTTCTACAAAATGCTCAGACAGAATGTATTGTATAACTGTGGTTACGACCAAAATTGAATGAATAGAAGAAACTGTCTGAGTTTTGGATGATCTTAAAAAGCATTCAATCATAGCTAAATGCCAATCTAGAGATATTTCAATTCCAGAAAAAATTCTTTAACCAGCGAATCTTGTGTGGTGTTGCTCGATTTTACAAAGAATTACTCTTTTACGACCCAGAATGAAGTTCAAAGCTTTTATTGGAATCAGCAGCAATGTAATATCCATCCTACAGTGGTTTTTGGTGGTGGGTACACAATGTGTCTTACAACGTTATGCACAAGTAGATTTTAATGAATTAATAATAATAACAAAGTGAAGCAGTGATATATATACAGCAAGTGAACAAAGAATAGCGAGAACAAAAACAACATTATTTAAATTCTTTTTGACTCGCATTATCCGTTCATTATGCAATACCACCCATTGCAATGAGCGATATGTGCCAATAACCGGATACCGCAGACATTTATACAAGAACAAATATTAAATGATATTCACTCGATCACCATAGGTTTATTACTTGCAAGATAACAAATTGACGCAGCAGTCATTCTACTTCATATCAGATGACCTAACACATGACACAGTGTTTTTACATGTTTTTTTTTTGCACAAGCTCAGTACCTTAATTCCCAACTTACCTAGCACTAGAGCTAAAGTTGAATATTTTGCGGATGGATGCACTGGGCAGTACAAAAATTATTTGAATATTGTTGAATTTATGCTATCACAAAATTGACTTTAAGCTTAAGGCATGTGTAGCTTTTTTTGCATCCAGCCAAGGTAAATCTCTCTTTGATTGCGTTGTTGTTGTTGCGCAATGCGCATATTTATCCTCCTGTCACTGGACAACGTCAGATGCTAACTGTTGGACGATCCACATACTTTTTATTGCATTGACTACTTCGTGCTTGGAGGAATCCGCACCTGCTTAAAAGTTTGCAGTGATCCAATGTTCCTGTGGATTTCTTCGAATTCTTGCCCACTGAATTTGCTGCTTGTTTGAAGCCACCACACAGAGATAATCATCATAAAATGTTTTATCCAAGGACGCAACAACGTGATCAGGGTGGAGAGTGAACCCAGATCATGCGATCAGGGTCATTACTAAAACGACGCCTTTACCCATTCAGCCATGCTGCCGACTAATTTGGGGAACAATTAAAGGACTGGCAAAAACAACTTGGTTGCAAAGACCATAGTCAGGTCAAATTTTGACTCTCCAAGCACTATTAGGATACTGTCATGACTACATCTAAAGAGGAATCTCATTTGAGTTTTTAAATGCAAATGATAGGCAAAAAGACAGGCTTTGGCTGGCATTATGCTTTTTAGTAGAAAGTAGAATACTAGGCACACGTTCTTTCATCACTTTGAACCACTGACTAATTCTTTTATTGAATAAAAAAGAACAGAGAAGACAGCAGGTTGACTGACATTCAATACTTTTTATACAATGATCATGATGATTTGAACATAACTGGAAATGACTACATAGCAAGCAAGTACGATGGGAGGTGGTAGTTAGGATTAGTTCATTCAGCAGGATGTATAAGTCAAATTTATGCATCCACCAGGACTATCAAATGCTTTTTTTTTGGCCACAAAAGGTTGATGCAGGTTGGATTCCATTTCAGCAAATTTTAAGTAAAATCGCAAAACCAACAACTGTAACAGGAAGATCGCACAGTATTACTCCAGACTGCAATGCAATTGTGAATGCCTACACTGATAAACAATGATACAGTTGTTAGACATGAAGTGACAAACTACTGTTTTATAGTTGAATTAAACTGTTTTGTAGTTTACTAGTTACAATTGAAAGTTTTCCTGACGCTACAATAGCTTCATCGTCTATTTATTCTCACCAAATTTAAACACTTCACAAAATACAAAAAATTGGGAAACAACGAAAAGACTGTACGGTCATCAGTGTCAGCTGCCACCGTACTTAAGGTCAATAATTTAATAAATACTACTGATGCCAATTAAATTTGTTAATTTGGAGATTTTTTAAACAAAAATATCATCAAAGAATGAGAATAACAAAAAACAAACATAGTACACAGAATAATTAGCAAGAAAAAAAAAAATCAAAAGAAAAAAAGAGAACAAAAACAAAAAATAAATAAATAAAATGGAAAAGCAAAACAGAAGACCAACTGCTAATATTAAGCCAACTCAATTCTTTCATCACTAAATATTCAGTACAGCAGTTTAGCAATCATCTTTTGTATTGATATTTAAAGGAGTTATTGGAAAGATTTTTTAAATCACTGGGTATCTCACGCCATATTTTTGGGCCTGAAAAAGACATGGTTGATTTGCCTTTTTCAGTTTTTGTAGAAGTTTGGACGATGATCCATAATAAGCACACTTTAGAGTGGAAAATTACCATATTTTCTTAACTTTGTTAATGTCCAGTTACCTACCATGGGCAATTTTTGAGCATTGATTACGTATATGAGGTTTCCGTGAAAGATCTTCATCAATTATTAGTCCCAA
Organism: Trididemnum nubilum; assembly: GCA_963965965.1. Classification (NCBI taxonomy): domain Eukaryota; kingdom Metazoa; phylum Chordata; class Ascidiacea; order Aplousobranchia; family Didemnidae; genus Trididemnum; species Trididemnum nubilum. The sequence goes on from OZ014486.1 coordinate 22,670,737, forward strand.
GTATTCTACATGCTTGACTAGAGCAATATCATTCTTTCCTATTCTTATATTTAGAGATCCACCTTTAAACTTTGATTTGTTTACTAATACAAATTCAGTTTTGTCATAGTTTAGAGATAGTTTGTTAGTTTTTAACCATTTGTCTACTTTGATTGACTTTGATTGACTCATTATTCATATGGTTTTCCAACAGCGATTTTGATTTGTTGGACATAGTCAAAGTTGCATCGCAGCGAATAGTCGAAAGTAGAGATTACAAGCATTGGGCAAATCATTGATATAAATGAGAAACAGTAGTGGCCATAATGTCAAGCCCTGAGGAACACCACAACTCACTGACTTTACAGAAGATTCTGCCGGATGAGCAACAGTATATTGCTGTCTGTTTGTTAAGTAATTGCTCAAGAATCTTAGAGGCAAACCTCTAACTCCACAACAATTTAATTTTTTTAATAAAATATTATGATCAACTCTATCAAAAGCTTTTTCGAGGACTAAAAAAACTCAGCATGTCATTTCTTTACTTTTCTACACCTTTTTGCAAAATCTTCATATATTTGATTTATAGCTAATTCAGTAAATAGATTTTCTCTACATCCAACCTGATATTCATAGATAAATTATTTTATTTGATCTTGTCTTTATAAGTCGCCCTGTTGTGTGGTTACATGCAATGCTGCATTTGTGCTTTTTAGCCCAACCCTTTACTCTGGCAAACTTGCCCGTATTTGGAGTTGTACTGCAGGTTTTGATGTAATTACTTATGCGCTTGTAAAAAAAATTTTTTCCATTGCTGTGCTTACCTGACTTTTTGGAGACTTTCATAGTTTTTTTTTTTGCCTGATGAGACCCTTGAGCAAGGTCGAAACGCGTCGCAATAGCTTATTTGCAACTGTATAATCTATAAATTTGTACCAGTATAAACAATTTTTTCGTGTTTGTGATTGCATTAAAATATGGAGCTGATTTTTGACAAACCTGATAATTTATCCTTGACTGCCCTGTGAGCGACCACTTTGTGTAGGTCCCCTAAACTTTTGAGAATTTGGCAAGTTCTCACGAAATTTTATTTGATCTTGTCTTTATAAGTCGCCCTGTTGTGTGGTCACATACAATGCTGCATTTGTGCTTTTTAGCCCAACCCTTTACTCTGGCAAACTTGCCCGTATTTGGAGTTGTACTGCAGGTTTTGGTATAATTACTTATGCGCTTGTAAAAAAAATTTTTTCCATTGCTGTGCTTACCTGACTTTTTGGAGACTTTCATAGTTTTTTTTTTGCCTGATGAGACCCTTGAGCAAGGTCGAAACATGTCGCAATAGCTCATTTGCAACTGTATAATCTATAAATTTGTACCAGTACAGTCAAACCTCGGTTTAACGGACAAATGCGAGTAGTATATAATATGAGGGTTCTGGGACACTTTTAGGTCACGTGATAAATGTTGGGAAATTTTTTTGTTATCACGTAACCAAATGTAATATAAGGGTTCTGAGACACTTTTGGTTTGGGGGTACTTTCAGGTTCTGGGACTTTGGTTATGCTTATTTTTTGAACGGCGGTTCTGAGACTTGATCACGAATGTATGCAATATGAGGTTTCTGAGACACTTCTGGTTAAAGAGGTTTTGAGACTCAGGTAAACGCAATGAAAACTGTGCGTTTGGTTGAGCAAATGCGTTTGGCACATACGCACATAATGCTCGAGCGCACATACAAAGCTGTCACGGTGAAATTTATTTCTTGTCTGAACTTTCATTCAAAATCAAAATCGCGCGAGAAAATTTATTTCTTGTCTGAACTTTCATTCAAAATCAAATCGCGACGAGAATTCTCGTCTAAACTTTTTCTCGCACTCAGCAAAATTACTATCACGCGATGAAATCAGCTGTTTAAGATAAAGGCAATTATTGAAAGAAGGTGCCAGTGCAGTGGAAAATTTTATAAATAATCACACTGTGTCTGCATGATGTGTACACAACAAAAAAAAAAAGAATCTTGTGACATCGTCAAGAAAAAGGTAATGAGTTGTATAAAAAGGATAACATGATTAGGTTTTTTCTTTTCAAAAAAAAACATGTCGAAAAGAAAAAATGAATTCTCTTATAATTCTTTAATGCATAATAACAAAAAATCTAAAATTATTGGAATTGAACTTAAAATGAAAAAATTAGAGAACAAAATACAAGAGACTAAAAATAAAATGTCAAATTTATGTGAAAAATTGAGGAATAGTGATCCAGAATTAGAAGACTGTAAAAACAGAATTCAAACATTAGAAGAATGTATTACAGATAACAATGATATAATTGATGTAAATGAACAAAAAACTGATGATTTTATTAGAAAAATCAAAAAAAGTTGTAATAAAAAAGAAGTAAGATTAAAAATAGCAAAAGAAAAAAACAAAAAATTAAAGATAGAAACAACCAGAAGACAATGGAGAGTAAGAATAAAAAAACTGAAAGAGGAATTGCAAAACTACCAACTGGAATTAAAAATGATAAGTGTAACCTATGAAAATTTACAAAAAAAAAACGAATGAAAAGAATAAAAATAAAGAAAACCCAACTCCTATGGAAGTAGATGATAATTTGGATCTGGATTCCGAACCAGAAAGACGAGCAATATCTTAATTAATCAAAACCGGCTACAATGAATATGCAGGCGCATATGATACCCTTTCAATTGAACTACTAAATTTAAAAAAACATTTATTTATTAAAAAATATTATTAAATCCGTTTATTTATTCAAATTTAAAAAATCATAGAAATCAGTAGTTCAATTGAATTAATACCTCTTATTTTTCCTATTTATATGTCTTTAGGTAAATATGGTAAATTTATAGGTAAATAAATAAGACATATAAATAGGGTAATAAAGAGGGGGGACCGGAGCCATGATTATTGAAGCTAAGGTAAGTTTTTATAATTTTTCTAAATCTTTAATTGGAACCCAACTATTAGTCTTGTAACCAGACCACTTGACTAACGCCATTTTCTTTTTGTTATCTTTTCGAATTACTTTTTCGATTCTGAACTTATTTTGATTTGTTTTAAGTAGTTCTTGTTCATAAAAAGATCCAGTAATTAATTCACCCTGAAGATCTGTAATTTCATATGTAAGCGGGTTTGTATTTAAAACTTTTGAAATTAAAAAGATTTCTTCAGTCCAGTTTGGAGTGTAGCCTTTATCAAACAGTTTTCGTTTGTACTTTGATATTCTTACTTTGTCACCAACTTCAAATTTTGGTTTTGTTGCTATAGGTTTGATATGACCAAATAAATTATAGTAAACTATCCCTTCATTTTTCTTTTTGCTGGCATCTATTGGACTCATTTTGATAGATCTGTGTTTTTGGTTATTATATTCGTCTAATATTTCAGGAAGCATGTTTAAGTAATGAGATGAGCTTTGTTGTGTAAATCTTTTCCACATTTTGTTTTTGATAGTGCGATTCCAAAGCTCAACAACTGAACTTTTTTCTTCATTTTCAGTTGAATATAATGTAATTTTATGTAGATCTAACAATTTTTTCATATTCTTATTGTAAAATTCTTTTCCTTTATCAGTCCAAATAAATTTTGGTATTCTACCTCCATTCAAAATGTTTTTAAAAGCAGCAGCAACAGTTTCACCAGTTTTGTTTTTCAAAGGGACTATCCATCCAAATTTAGAAAAAACATCAATTATCATGAGTAAATATTTGTAACCTTTATTCCATTTACTAAATTGTTGCATTTCTACCAAATCTGCTGCCCAAATTTCATCGATTGACTTGCTTATTACTCGGCGCCGTGGAAACTTTTTTTTGACTGGTTTGTGGAGCTCATCAGCTAGTTGTTTTTGCCACGACGCCCTTTCCCGTTTTTTGCACCTAACCCCAACTTATATTTAGTTCCAATTGCTGCTTGTACTAACTTTTTATCAAACGATTCCCGGATACCTCTCGTTTTTGTTTGCGATAAACTGTCTAACATATCTTTATCACATTTTAGTTTACCTTTTTTATTGTCATTATCACGATAACAAATATCATGTTTCATTGCAATAGCATCTATTTGATTGTAAGGTTCTTGGCCTGGTAAAGGTTGGTCGTTCGAATCAAGTTGTTTATCCAAAGGATTATATGGCCCAGTGTACTTGTGACTTGGAAGAGTGAACCCACCTTTTGGTTTTGGTAATTTTCCTATCGCAGCATGAAGGTCTAACAAGCCTCCTTTTTTGTTGGTTTTAATGAAACTATGCTTTGTAATACCACAACTAGCACAAATGCAATGTAACATCAGGCGACCATTTCCTTTTGCTTTTATAATTTCATCAGAACCTGGAACACATTTAGTTTTTTTCTTTTCTCTAACACAATAAGTTTCCATCTTTAATATATGATACATAAAACTTCATAAACATTTCATTAAAAGGTGTAGGTTTTTCATGAAAATCAAGCAATAGTTCGTTTGCTGTTCTCCCCTTATTTCGCTCCGTTATATAATACACACAGTAGTAACCACAAAGGATTGAGTTAATATTTTGAATTTGAGCATCATTGTAAATAATGTTTTTGTTTGTAGTCTTCATATATTTAACAACTTCATTTGGGGGTACAAGTCCAAAGCTGTCGAAGTATTCTACTTTATCTGATTTTTCTTCGTTGTAAACACAAACCCAATGAGTTCCACTACCCGCAAAATAATCTTGCAAGTTTACGACAGCTGACTCATTTTTATTCATTGCTTTTGGTAACATATCTTTGCTAAATGTTCCTCGATAATTGTCACACTTAATCATGATTTTATCAATGTCTAAGTTTGTTAATGGTTTCATTTATTTACTGCTTTATTAGTTGCTCCTTGGATGGCCCCGGAAGCAGCTGCTAATCCTAAAGTTGGCAAAACCTTTTTAGCTAAAAACGGTAACACTAGTTTTCCTAAATTAAGTAAGCTACTTAAGAAACCACCTTGTTTTTGCAATTGCGTTTTACTAAAGTTTATTTGTATACCGTGTCCAGACGCTTTTGATTTGTTAATTCTATTTATCTGTCGACTCGTCAGTTGCAAACTAACGTTGCCTTTAGTCTGTAAACTTGCATTTGTTAGTCTAACACTTACACTAGTTTTGCTTTTATATGCATTTGCAATTTTTTTCTTTTGATTTTGTGTCAAGTTTAATGAGTAATCGTGGTACATTTTATATTAGACTTTATAAAATCAAACCCAAGATCGGAACATTTTTGAAAGGAGAATTTTTTCCTAGTATTAAACCTTTTCCGAGAATCTGAGGTTCGTCGAAGCGATAAGACCTACCTTGTCTTTTTGTTCCAGGCAACATAAGCCCTTTACCCTTTGATCCAGGTAACACAAGTCCTTTTCCTCCTAACAAACTGGGCAGCAAGCTACCTGCTAAACCTGCTAAAAGAGTTCCAATAAAACCACCCTGTTTTGAAATTTGTAGTTTTGATAGCTTCAAAGTAACACCTGAACCTTTTGCTTTAGCATCATTTATTTTGTTAACTTGCGTCTTTGTTAAACCAAGAAAGTCTGATCCCTGTAACTGGTGGTTATTAAATGTGAGTGTAAGCCCAGTTTTGTTTTGAAAAGCTTGTTTTATTTTTTCTTTTTGAAATTGTGATAAATTTAATCCGATTTTAACATACATTTTTATTTATACTCAGATAATTATATTCATTCGACCTGAAAGTCCTTCTAACTGAAGGTATCTATCAGAAAGTACGACTGCATAAACATAGAAAGCTTGGTCAGCGTTATTTGCAATATTTCTAAAGTTACCACCAAGACTAAACCTTATTTCAATATCTGCCGAGCTGTTTTTAAGTCGTTCATTGTGTTTACTAACATCAAAATGATGAATTGGATACAAACTAGCCCAGTCTTCAGCTGATAATTGACAGCCCGTGTCGGCGTCTTGGTATTTGTTTACAGCCTCTAGAAAACTCATGTATAAGCGCGAATAATTTCTATTTTGTGGAGTAAAATTACATTCAAATTCTTGTTCAGGATATTGAATGCTGTTTATTCTGCAACTAATACGTCTTAAGTTTGCATTGTCAAAAATCATATTATTTAGCTGCTGGTTGTTATCTCGTTCACTCGATTGAAACGCAACAAACACATGCCTGGAAAGCTCTGTTCCCGGCTGGGTTGTTATTCTCCAAGTCATGCTTGTTTCTGTTGACTGAAACATTGTTCGATACACTCTCATTTGTTCAAAGTATAGCTGTTTTATATGTCCTTTTACTAACATAGCATCTATTTCCGATTCAACTCTTAAACTTGGTTTCACTTTAGGCATCCACAAAGAGATATGACTTATGTTAAACTTACCAGCAGCTACACCATTAGCACGTAAAATATAGTTATTAGATGTTTCTCTATCCACGACTATACTGTGTTTAACACCCCTAAAAACCTTATCGATATCACGACAAAATCCAAATATTTGGGAAAGAGGAAGCATTAAAGTAATTTGCTTATTTCCCGTAGTAATGTTCTGTCTTGCGGTGAAACCAATATTTGCTTGTAGATTGTTGTTGTATATTTCTACGATTGCTCTAATACCATCACGTACAGCATTTGCATTCGCATCATCAGCTACACCACCAAAATTTTGTTTAAGAGATGGGGAACCAGTTCCAGTGTCTTTAAACCACAGCATGTTAGAGGCGGTTGATCTTGAATAATCATCACTAAAGCTAACTAAATTGAGTATTGTTGATGCTTGAGGTAGATAAAGGTTTATGTTTTCTATAGTTTGGTTATTTAATTGATATTGCGCAGTTTGAAATAAAGACCAACCGTTATTTACCAATGAAATTACGTCATTGTTATTGTAATTAGCATTCGCATTAGTTTGAAGTTTTCCTCTGATTTCTAGGTATGCTTTATGCGGTAGAAGAAAAACATCTTCATCTTTTGTTTCAATAATGTGCTGACCATCTTTGTTCATATTATTTGAGTCTCTCGGAAGGTATTCGACATATTCAAACTCAGTAATTGAATTGTCCACTAAGTTTGTTTCTTTAATTTGCAAATATGGGTTCGTTAGTTCTGTCATTTTATAATTAAGACATATAATTTTTAAATCCTGATCCAGCAATTAAATTACTTAGGATAGCTCTCGATCTGTCATTGATAATACGCTTGTTTATTGGTATATTTTCTAAGACTGGTTCTAATGTCTTTTTTGTGGGTTCTAAGGCTTTCTTCAGTAAAGGTGCAGCTAGTTTTTTAATCTCAGTCTTCACTCCAGTAGGAATTCTGTTAAGAATCTTAGAACCAGTGCTGATTACGTTCCTTACCTTGTCGTAAACATTTTTAAGCAAACTTCCACCTATGATTTTCTTTTTATGAAATCTAGTTTCTCTTTGTGATAACATTTATAGTTAAACTACATAATCTCTCTCAGGTGAACATAGTAAGTCACTCGTTCATTATTCATATTTACAAAATTGTTATCTTGATCTTTTATAGAGAATCGAATACTATCAATTTGACTTAAATTTTTGATTGGAACGTAAATGTTTTGCTTAGGTTCAACTTGAATCAAGTATCCCGGTGGTACGTTTGGACTAAGAGTATAAAGTAAGTCACTAGACGCTCCGTTTATGTAACTTCCATCAATTAAGCTGCAATGAATCTGAAGGCTGTTGATATTTGTAATATTTACAGGATTTTGACTATTATGAATTCCATTTACACCCAAAAATGCCGAACCAAATCCTAAAACGTCACCTATTGAATTTGGAATTCGAAAATCAACTATGTAATCATTTTTAAGTTCAATTCTTGATTTTAATGTATTAAAATTTGGTGTTATAGTTATATTATTTTTGTCATCACGTCTCTGTTCCATCAAGTACTTTATTTCATTATTGAGATCTTCAATATTATAGCTCCCTGGAGGAATCGATAATAGTCGTGCAGCTACTCCATTTGGTGAATAAAAAAATTTATTATTGCTGCTCGTTATGTTATGCCAAGAGTACCATATTTGAGCATTGATTAAGGACATCTCATAACTTTTTTTAATGTCTAGTTGCAACGGTGGATTAAAGCTAGTTATAAAATCTTCTGATTTTCCTTGTCCTTTCCTAGAGTCAAAGAAAAGTGGTATTGATGTCATTTTAATATATTGTCAAATAATTTTTGGTGGTCGCAGTGTGAAATGCATTTGTTCAATTTTAGTTTTTTCAAAATGTTTGCAATTTCTTGATCCAAACGTTTGTTGTTATTGCCGGCTTGTTTGGCTGCTACTAGTAAATTAAGTCTTTCACAAAGTTTGTTGGGATCTTTAAACCCTTTTCCAAAGGTAAATTCCATTCCTCCTAATAATTTATTTAATTTTTCTCTGTACTTTTTAAAAGTTTTTATTTGCTCATCAATCACTTCTGTATCAACATCGCGTCTTCTTCGTAAACCACCTAATCTTTGATTGATTAATCTAGCTCTGTCTTTTAATGCGTTTATGTAATCTGGCCCGCGTTTTACAAGCTCAACAATATCAGTCTCAAAATTGTTTTATGTCAGCAATTCTTTTTCTTCGTTATCGAAAGCACTCTCTAAGTGCACAGTATAAATTGATTGAGGTTTATCTTCAATGGCAAGCTGTTGCTGTATGTGTTGAATTAGTTGGTCTTGCCTTTCATCAGTTTTTTTCTGAGTTTCTTCAAACGTTTTAGTAATGGGACGAAATATTTCAGAGGCAGACTTTTGCAGTTGTTGTTTGGCTACAATTTCTTTTTGCAGCTTTTGTTTCAAAAGCTTTCGGTTATTAATATAATCCTTTACAAGTTTATTTCTGTTTTTCAACTCTTCTTCATTTACAAATGGCATGTTTACTATATAGCATATAAAGCTTAAGCCCAAAAATGGTCAAAGCATTTTCTGTAACGAAGGGGTAGGTGTTTGGCTGTTTTGTCCAGCACCATAAAATTGTAAGGATCTTTGGTTGCTTCACGATAAATCGACTCCATTTCTTCTTTTGTTATACCTTTAGCATGATCGTCAGTAATGTGTCTGATATCTTTGTTGTCTAAGTTCCCAAAAAAAACAAAACAGTTAGTGTTTCTTCTTATGTACTTCGGAGTGTTGAAGTATGACTGAGTGAGGTAAATACAGTTGCAATTTTTGTTTCTAGATAAAGAAAAGTATTCCATCAGTTTTTTCATGTTGTCTAGCTTAATGTCGTCAAAAACTATTACTTTTTGTTGAGGGTCAAGCTCTTCTACTGGAGGCAAGTCTTCAGGGCTTAGCACTTCAATACCTTGCTCTTTTAAAAATCGATACTTATCTTGCTCAGGATTAACAGTATAAACACAACAAAGGTCGTAATTCATCCACTTGAGAACCATGTTTAAAAGCAAATTTGTTTTTCCTGATCCTGTCGATCCTACTATCATGTAATGGCAATCTGGTAGAAGATAATGATGTTTGATTTGCTTGTTGTCCCCACTTAAATATTTATCAAAGTTTATTATATTCATTTATAATAAAGAAGGACAAAATGAATATTTCAAAATTTGGAACAAGTGGAAGTCAATCTTCAAGTACTGTTAAGGTTGTAGGTATTGAACACAAAGTTTCCAAGTCAGGAGATATAATGTATGGTGATTTAAACTTAAACAACCACAAAATTACAAACTTAGCCAATCCTGTAACAGAATCAGATAGTGTAAATAAAGGATTCTTGGATAATGCAATTAGCAACATTGTCCACTTTGCTGAAAGCTCTGAGTTTGGTTCGAGGTTGGCTACTTTAGGTATAAACAACGATGATCAATATGTTGTATCGCCCTCTCAAATTCAAATTCAGAGGTCTCAAATATATGGTGTGGAAGTACTTGGTCGTCTACCAAACAGGGTCTTTCGTATAGAAAATATTCCACCTAACGACGCATCAATTGAATTAGGTGAATCATTGATTCTAAGAGGACTTGTTGATCCGATTCTACCTTCTGATGCGGCAACTAAACAATTTGTTGAAAATTTAGTTACAAATGTGAGAGATAATATTAACTTACAAGGATTACACACTATCATAAATTTACGAGATCCCACAGCACCAGGTGAAGCAGCAAACAAAAATTATGTTGACCAAATAACGCAACACATTCAAACCGAAGACGATAATGTAACCATTTCACGAAACTTAGATATGAAAAATCATACCATTTTCAACGTAGGTAGACCTTCCGAACCTACCAGTGCAATAAATAAACGTTATTTTAAACGAAATATATATCGTCCAAAATTTCAAATATTTTTGGGTGCTTCTTCAACACCTGATTCGAGGTCAATTCCATCAAGTGCTATTCATTCAGTTCGTACAAATACAGATCACAATTTACATTTCGTGAGTGCACCTCTTGTCGCTGGGAACGATTTTCTGTCTTTGCAATCCGATAGTATTCATTTGAGAGATGAGGTAACCAGCAGTTACATCGAAATAAGCGTAAGCGGACTTGTGAAAGTTACCAGTTATGACGATGAAGACAAATTACATATTGATATAATTCGTGTTAGTCAAGGAGAAACAGATAAAATATGTAAAACAACAGTAACACCCCCATTCAATTGCTTTAATTTAAACTGCATTGTTTTTCCTAATCCTTATCGAGATGTGTTTCGCATACAATACAACTATGTTTCTTCAAATTCTTCGGTATCAATGAATATGAGCAGCGTCGTAATTAAAGTTAAACAGCTTGAAGTGGGTGATCAACCAGAAGCGTAATTGTATATCGTAAAATAAACAATGGACTTTAACCACATTAGTAGAAAATTGACTCAAGAACAAGTGAATGAATTGACAAAACTGTATCACACTTATCACAAGCAGTATTGGTGTTATAAGAAAATGTTTAAAAAATTTAAAAGAATGGACTTAGCTCTAAAGCTGTCATCTGTTGTTTTTACTACAACTGGGGCCGTGGTTGGTTCTGTTACATTAAATCCGATTTTCTTGGCGTCTGTTAGCGGTACAGGTGTTTTTTTACAGACAATAACGACACAGAAAAATTTTTCCAAAAAAACTGAGTCTTGTAGATGTGCTTATCAATCGTATCAGAAATTACTCAACAAGTTAAAATTGTTTTTAAGATCTGGTGATATTGACGAGTTTTTCGAAAGAGAACTTGCTATGGTTGATGACCAAGTTGCTGATATATGTCCACCAATTTCTGAAAGCTATGAAAAATTACATGCTAAACGATTTGTTTCCACATGATTTCATATTTTTTACGTAATGCATCACTAATTTTGTATGAAGGTTGTTTGGGAATGTCTAAATTTTCTAAGATTTTGCTAATAAAAAATTCTAACTTAGGAAACCTTTTGCTAGTGATAATTTTTAATCTACTTTCCACAATTACCCAAACGTCCATGAATGCTCGTGTTTCGTTAGGAGACAATCTAAGTTGCTCTATTTTATTTTTAACATAAGCAGTTCTACTGTAAACTGATTTACGTAAGACAACATTACGTGGATTATAATCAATCCAGCCATGTGTAATGTAAGGGTGATGAACTACACCACAGTTAATGCAAGTTCTGTTTCCAGTAATAATTTTTATGTCAGGATTTTCACAACAATTTTCATCCATGTTTTATAAAGTAAAAGCTTTATTCTTAAAACGGTTTTTTACCTAAAGATAGATAATGACCGTATGCATAACTATCAATTCCATTAGAAAGAATATATCGTTTATCATCAAAACAAGAAAGAGATTTTTTGTTGATTTCTTGCGAATAAATTTCGTGATTTTCGCTTTTAATTATTTTCATTTTATGGAACATATGACTTCTGTTAAACAGCGTGTTTTTGTAATCTTCATGTTTGATTACATTTTTTACAACGTTTTTCTTTATACCTTTTGCTGTTTTGTTTCCTTTTTCATTGTTTTTAACATAACTATACATTTTAGACCTAAGTCCAACAAATTCTACGATTGGCACACCTGCGGTTTCATCTTTCATTTTGCCTACTACTTTTTTGTTTGTGGAATCATAAAACTCTGAGCAGTTGCAATAGTTGCTAAAGTCAAACAGGTGTTTGTCTGACCAGAATTCTTTGTATACATCTTGAGTTTTGATATCGTACGTCAATGAATCAGTATCTGTAAACAACAGTTGTGCATTGTTACCATATCTTTTTTTAATGTAATTGTAATGCATATTGTACATAAGGGTTTTCGATAAATCCAAAATTGCCATTCCAACAAAAGCTGGACGATTTAGGGTTAACGACTGTTTGATTTTATGCACAGCAACAAGATTTTTATTAAATATTTTGCTACTGACAAACGACGGTTTTGAGCTGTGTTTTAAAAGTTTTTTAGGATCGGTAATTAGAGACACATTAAAACGCTTGCGTAGATTTTCAATTGTTTTTCCAAAAACAGAGTTATTCATAAGCTTGAAGAAGTCTTTTTCAAACTCTGACTTTGCTACTTTTCGCTTCTCCGTATTGAAATCGATATACTTCTTTAACCAAGGTGATTGATTAAATTCCAAAACACGGTGTACTTTTGTAACTTTTAAACCTAGTTCAATGTACTGTTTTAAATTTTTGTAATGAAGAACGTAGTTTTTCTTGGGTTGTAAATTGGGTATTAATTTTGTTACTCCTTCAACTTTTAAATTAAATTGTTTGCAATAATCTGAAAGCATATGATTTCGAATTTCCATTTTTTCTGGAGCTAGTGGAAAATCATTATGCATATCATGAAGGTCTTCAGGATATTCTAAGTCAACTTCAAGTATTAATCCTTTGCCCTCAGGTAACTTGGCCAAGTTAAATTCTTTGTTTGATATCCATCTGAAACCATTTATAGGTAAATCTTGAGTCATAGACCACCCGTAAAGATTATTTGCATCTATGTAAACCAAGAAATTTGACGGTTCCTCTGGATTGTAGTTGTTGATGTATTTGTTGTTAGCTTTAGCATATCTTTTGCAAATATATGAAACACCACACCTAATTCCTTTTTCAATGAAAAGAAATTGATCGATATCCGATATTAGTTCCAGCTTGACATTAATCATTTTAAGCATTGCATCCCATGACAAACCAGGAGATGTAAAATAATGACACGGATCTAGGTCGTAGAATTTTAAACAAGTTTTTCGAAACATTTCAAATACGTCTGATAGAAGCAAAACGTCAGACTTAAGATATAAGTCGTGATATTCTCCCATGGATTCCAAATTAAAAGTATTCCATACATTTTGTGCACGTTTGTAATCTTCATTAGTGATATGCTCGTCGTTTAGAATGCTATAAAATTCTTCTCTTGGTGGTAAGTGTTTTTCATTGAATTTATCAAAATGATCCATGTAATCATAAGGGTAAACACCTTTTCGTTTCATAAGTTCTAGCTTTTCGTTTTGAAATTCCTGTAATGTGTACTTCATGTCACAAGGTGAAATATTTTTAACTAAGGACTCCAGAGAACTACTCATAAATTGAAAGCTGTCAATAAACCTTAAATGCTTACCTAAGAAAAATGCCATGTATTTTTCCATGTTATTTGGTATTACACTAATTTCTTGGTCAAATTTTCCTATTTCTTGCATGATAAAATGTGAATCATATCCTTTTAGATTATGAAAAATTACAGGTATCTTATTTGTCAGTCTAAAGCTTCGATTACAATTGTTATGAGCAGCTCCTCTGTATTTTCCTGATACATGACAATGATCTCTTACCTTATAATCTTTTTTAGTAAAACCGTTTTTACAAATGTGGCACACAGTGGCTAATTTAAAATGTTCTTCATCTTTATTTGTTAATGTCTTAGGTTGATTAAAATGATTCTTTTTTGTTTCTTCACAATAGTCTACCTCATTGAGCATAACCTCTAAAAATTTATATGCTGCGTTTTCTCCTCTATAAACTTGAATCGGTTTAGTAAACTTATCGTCATAGCAACAAACTAACTTATACGCATAGCCGCAATCGACGTGCTTTTGATATTTTTCTGAATACGATTTGTTATTGTTTGGCTGACAGCTATCAATTTTTTGAGTTATTGCTTCAAAATCAGCATATATGACAAAAGGAACCTGTAGCTGATTGTGAAAGTTTTTAAATTTAACTGAACTTCCCTTTTTAGGCATTTTAATTGCTTGTTTCCCATTAGTGATAATACAATTTTCTAAATGTTTGAAAAGAAATTCATCAGTGCTAAAACATTGAAGACAGAATCTGCAAAAATGCTTTCTATTTTTATGTTTGCTTTGATTAAACATAAATCTGTTAAAATCTTTTATCCATACGTAATGTTGGTTTTCGTCTTGTGTTATCAGCAATAAATCCAAAGTTGTTTCATCATCATTTTTAGAAATATATAAAGGATAAGGTTGTTTGTTTTCATATCCAAATACACTTATGCTAATGTTATTTAGTTGCTCGACTTTTGAAATTTGTTTAATAGAAACTGGAAATGTTATACCATTATAATTTACTGTATTTACGTATTTTTTGTAGTGACTTGTTCTTTCAGGATGATTTTTTACTTGGCTGCTGTAAAGTTTAGCTAAATGACACCATCTAAAGCATTCATTATCATTTTCATTTTTGATATTAACCAATCCTTTTTTAGGATTTTTAAGTTCTTTTGGTAATTCTATATACGAACTTCCATTTAGAGGTGAATATTTAACAAGGTTAACAAAATGACCTTTTATGTGGTCAAGCATCCAACCGGAACCTTGACTTAGCCATTTTCCAATTTTATCTAAGATTTGAGTTGCAGACGTTTTTAGCATTTCATCAATATCTTTATTGTTTAAAATAATAATTGCTTTACTATTAAAAAAGGCTTCTCTAGTTATTTTTTCATCACTTTTATCAAATTTAAAAAATATGACATTTAAAGTAACTGTAGCTTTCATTCCTTTCATTTTGCTCAGATCTAAGCTTAATTTATCTTCAACAAAATTTTTAGTAACATGAAACTGTTTTAAAGGATCTATTTCAACAAGGCTTACTTCATATGATTTTGTAAAGCCTTTGAAAGCCGCTTTTTGTAATTTAATTTTTTTGGGAAAAAGATTTAGTATTTTTCGAACACTTTCAGTCACTTTTGTTTTAATAGTTGGTGGTGTATATGATAGCAACCAGTCAGCAAAGTTGTTGAGGTGTTTTTCAGCTAAATTTCGAGTTAGTGTCTTCAATTTTGGAATAATTTGCTTATATGGAATTGGTTCCAAAACTGGAACATTGACATTCGGAACAGGCTTATTGAGAATGCTACTCATTTTTATATTATAAGTTTTTAATCTTTAAATAATTTTTTATATTAAAAAGAAAAAATAAATAAAAACAAAAAAAATTATGGAGACAATGAATCTGATATACTTTTAGAAAAGATTAATTAAAAAGAATCTAAGTTTCAATAATTTTTTGAATTATATTTTTTAATATCGAAAATTTTTAGAATATTGACATTTGGAACAGGCTGTAATTTTTTATCTGAGAAAGAAATAAAATGAAGAACAAACTAATACTTGAGAATTGTGAATATTATTTTCATCCAAAATTTAAAGGATATGCTGCAAGCTTAGATGGTTATGTAGTCCATGCTGTAAATCAAGAAGTAACACCAGGGGTGATGGATCATAACGGATATATGCAAATAACCGTCGATGAACATTGGCGTAATATTTATGTTCATGATTTTGTTTGGGAATGTTTTCATGGTTCGTCAAAATATGGAGATGAAGTAAAACATATTAACAAACAGCGTGATGATAATAGATTAGAAAACTTAAAACTTCGAAGTTCTAAAGAGATAGTAATAAAAGTCAGTACAAGTGGAAAAGTAACCTATGTGTAAATATCTATGTGTGTTAAATATAAAGGATGTTTTGCGAATTTCAACCAACAAATTTATCAACTCCAGAAAATGTTCAAGATATTAAACTAAAGTGGAATAAACGTGTATTATCATATTGTACTGCAAATTTAACACCTAAACTAACTGAAGAATCAATAAATAGACAAATTGATGCTGCTTTTAAGGTCTGGAAAAAAAGTTGTGCACTAAAATTTAAAAAAGTAAATCCAAATGAATCATGTGATATCAAAATAACTTTTTGTAAAAAAGAACACGGAGATGGATGTCCATTTGATGGTAAGGGAGGAGTTTTAGCTCATGGTTTTTACCCAGGAGAAGGAATAGGAGGTGATTTACATTTTGATATGGAGGAAATGTGGGTCGAAGAAAAAACACCTCCAGGATATAATTTATTTGTGGTGGCTGTACATGAAATCGGTCATTGTTTAGGACTAACCCATCCAAAAAATTTTGATTCAGTTATGTACCCTTCGTATAAACATGAATTATCTAAATTATCGAGTAATATTTTATCAAAAGAAGATAAAGAACGAATTCAAAATGCATATGGTAAACCAAAAGCTAAGATATTTGATGATAATGGGATTATTATCAAGGTTAAAGCAATAGAAAATAATAAAATAAAATTAATTATTGAAAAGAAATAAAGCATTCAGAGTGCTTTTTAAAAGAAAAGATAAAAATGTTTCAAGAATGTCATGGAAAAAACCACTGAGCTTCTCGTAAACATTGTTACGGCTGATTGATAAAGATTACAAACATTGTTACCGCTGATTAATCACAAAAAAAAGTCATTAAGCTTCTCAACCGCGCTATCTTGTGACTGTTGGTAAGTCGACACTATCTCCACTTACGTTGCGTGCTTTTGTCTGAAGCAAAATCAGCTGATTTCATCGCGTGATAGTAATTTTGCTGAGCACGAGAAAAAGTTTAGACGAGAATTCTCGTCGCGATTTGATTTTGAATGAAAGTTCAGACAAGAAATAAATTTTCTCGCGCGATTTTGATTTTGAATGAAAGTTCAGACAAGAAATAAATTTCACCGTGACAGCTTTGTATGTGCGCTCGAGCATTATGTGCGTATGTGCCAAACGCATTTGCTCAACCAAACGCACAGTTTTCATTGCGTTTACCTGAGTCTCAAAACCTCTTTAACCAGAAGTGTCTCAGAAACCTCATATTGCATACATTCGTGATCAAGTCTCAGAACCGCCGTTCAAAAAATAAGCATAACCAAAGTCCCAGAACCTGAAAGTACCCCCAAACCAAAAGTGTCTCAGAACCCTTATATTACATTTGGTTACGTGATAACAAAAAAATTTCCCAACATTTATCACGTGACCTAAAAGTGTCCCAGAACCCTCATATTATATACTACTAATGCGGACCAACGACAGTCCGTTGTTGGAAAAAGTCCGTTAAACGAAAACGCAGTGTTCCTCACTCTGTTACAATTGTGTGCACCTCAACTGCTAACATAGCTTATCTGTAACAGCAAATCTTAGCTTTTACTTGGAAAACAGACAAGTTTACGCGTCACAGACAAGTTTACACGTTTACGTTTTTCGGCTTGTTTAGGCATGTTTGTTATTATAACAGCACTAAAACTCAATGAGCAAAACAAGCTGAACAAGCTGACCGATACGTCTTGTGATGTCACAATGCAAGTAAACGGAGAATCATTATGTCTCTGCGACAACGTAGCACGATTTCTCGTTTCATCGGCTATTGATTTTCACTTGTAACAATTACATGTACAGCAGTCTATGCTTACGGAACGGTAAAATCCGAAGTCCGTTAAATCCGAAGTCCGTTAAATCGAGGTCCGTTAAATTGAGGGTTGACTGTATAAACAATTTTTTCGTGTTTGTGATTGCATTAAAATATGGAGCTGATTTTTGACAAACCTGATAATTTATCCTTGACTGCCCTGTGAGCGACCACTTTGTGTAGGTCCCCTAAACTTTTGAGAATTTGGCAAGTTCTCACGAAATTTTATTTGATATTCATAAAGTAGTTAATTTTTTTTTCAGATAATGATACAGCTGATCATAGATAATTTTCAAGAACTTTGGAGAAGGAGCATAATAAGAATATGGGCCTGTAATTGCTGCAGTTTAATTTAAAACCAGTTTTGTGAACTGGAACAATCTCAGCTGTTTTAAAAATTGTAGGAAAAGTGGCTTGTTCAATTGCAATATTAAACAGTTTTGTTAACACAGGTGCTAATAAAACACTGGCAGGTTTGATAAGTTTGAGGGAATGCCTTGCATGCCAGAGCTTTTGAAGGGTTAGGTTTCTCAAGTGATATATTGTTTGTTCCTCTGTAGCAGGTTTCAAGAAAAAGGAATAGCAAGTATTCTTTATCAGAGTTGAAGGAGAACAGTCATATGTATTTGATGGATTTGGAATATTATCAGATAGTGATTTGGCTATAGTCGAGAAATAATCATTGAAAGCATTGCTACTTTTGCTTGGATTGGATAAATCACGCTCATCAGAAGTAATTATTTTAGATGGCAGAGATGAGAATTTTCATTTGTACCTGACTATGATGTTAATACACTTCCATAGTAATCCAGTATCATGACAGTTTTTTTTCCAAGTAGATCATCATAGTACGCTTTTTAGCAAGCTCTTTCATGTGGGTTAAAAGATTTCTGCTTTTTTTGTACTTGCTAACATTGTTTGAGGTCTTATTTCTGAGCAGCTATTTGAATACTATATTTTTGTTCTTACTAGCTCTTATTATATCTGTAGTTATCTAAGGTTTGCATCTCAGTTATTGTTTTTTGCGAGACATTTGTTTCAGGGGTGCATGTTTAATAATTATGCTTTTTATCTGCGAAATAGATTGATTAAATAGTTCATCAACTGACATGCTATCACTAACATTCAGAAAACTCTTGCAAAACTCTGACATTTCCAAAAAAAATCATCCTCAATAAAATCACTACAGTCTCTTTTGTAACATTTGTATTGTAATTTAGGGAGTATAAAGTTTTTTGACATTACCAAGACTAGAAGATGATCAGATATGTCAGAGTATATTGCATGGGCTAGAATGTGTTGATTGAAGTTGTTAGTACATTTGGAGCAAAATGACTTAGGACCTTTAACAAAATTTCCATTTTATGATGTGCTACAAAACCCTACATCACATTAATCTCACAACTCTGCTTTTATGATTGTGATTCATTAATATATTAACAAAACGTCAGAGTGGAAATAGAATAACACAATAATATTATTTTTGCATCACAATAATTTCAAATTTGGATGGTATTTTGAAATACCAGTCAGGCAGTTGCTGGAGGAGCTTTAAAGAGAGTATTAGGAGGTTGATTTATTTAGAGAATATTAGATATTAAAGTTTTTAGAATGCCTGGAAAGTATACTAGCAGTGAGGAAAGGGCTAGAATTCTTGCCTGGAGACAAGAGAAAGTTTCCGTAAAAGAAATATGTGCTCGTAGTGGAAGAGCCAAGTTAACAGTAATGAAGCTTCTAGCCTCAGCCAAAGGGCTTCCTCTCAATAAAGTCCCCAAGCACAGATTTGGAGGTGGACAAAAAAAGAAGACATCAAACGCAATGGACACTTTAATAAAATGGGAGGTGCAAAAAAATCCACGACTACAGCCATGGAGCTAACAAATTTGCATCCAGAACTGCCGGAAAATGTTGCAGTGCACACCATACAGCATCGCCTGCAAAAAGGCTTGGGCCTTGCCTAGCCACAAACCTGCTAAGAAGCAACTCTTAACAGAACGAATGAAAAAGCAGCGCATTGCATTTGCAAAAAAATACATTCACTGGACGCGTGCGCAGTGGAAAAGAGTTATGTCTTTGGATGAGAGCAATTTTCAAGTGTTCCGAGTGGGATCCCCTTTGGTTCGACGCCCTCATGCCTCTAGTAGATTTGACCCTAGGTTCACAGTCCCAACTGTAAGCACCCGGATTCAATCATGGTATGGGGAGCTTTTTCTTGGGAAATGGGCAGGACTGGCCTGTATTTCTTGCCAAAAACAAAAAAATGAATAGCGATCAGTATATGAAAGTGTTGAAGGAGCACATGCTCAGCATGTTTTACATTCACAGCTGTGAAGTCTTCATGCAAGACAATGCTCCATACCATAAGTCCAAAAAAGTTACGAATTTCTCCAACAGCAAAAAATAAAGAGTGCTTGATTGGTCTGGTAATAGCCCGGACCTAAATCCAATCGAGAATTGCTGGCAAAAAATGAAGAACATTTTGAAAAAAAAGAAAACATCAAACTTGGAGACCCTAAAACTTGACCTCATGAGAGTGTGGTACCAGGTGATGTCAATGGATTATTTTCAAAATTTAAGCAATTCCATGCCCAAACACCTGCAGATGGTTATCAAAAAGAAAGGAAATATGACAAAATATTAAACACTGTGTTTTTGTTTAATAAAAATTGACAAATATAATAAAAATTGTGTTTTAACTTGAAAAACGGTTATGTCCTAAGTCATTTTGCGCCAGCTGTATAAATACAATCTAGTAGTGATGATGAGTTAGCAGTGATTCGTGTCAAATTCGCTATGACTTGAGAGCACCGCATACTATGTAGAGTGTTAATGTAATCAGCTATGTTGGCATTTTTATCACCTTTTGAGAGGTCAATAGTAATATTACCAGCTATGTAATAAGTAGCTGAGAGGGCATCGAGCAGCTTAATTGTATTTACAAAAAAAGTTTGAAAATCAATGAAATTTGATTTGGGGTGTCTGTAAATTGCTTCAATAACTACTTGTTTGTTGCTATCCATTTTCACTTCAATCCATATATCTTCTAAACTTCTATATTAAGATTAGGTGTAATAGTCAGATTAAAAATAATACCCTGTTTTATGTACAAGCCAACACCTCCTACATATGTTGGTAAGTTGTGATGCACGAAGTCAAAACCCTCTAAGCTGACATCATGGAAACCACCATCCCTCAATTTCCTTTCTGAAATAGCAATAATGTCTGGGATTTTGCCAACAGAAATGAGTAGATCTTTTACTTGGTTTAAATTTTTTGCTAGACTTCTAGTATTAATATGCAGAAAAAAAAAGTTTTGCTGTTTGATATTGCGCATTCATATTAGTAGGAGTCAGATAAAAACTTGATGAAATATCTCTGATGTTTACCGTATGAGAATCTATGGTCTGAAAAATAGCTTTAGCATTGATATCAGCAAAAAGTTCATGAAATGTATCATTACCCACTTTTTGAAAAAGAAAAACATTCTCATAGCATAACTGGGAAAAATAGGGTTTAGTGGAATTTCCCAGTGCCATGAACTCTTTCCATGTTAAGTCAGTGCATTTGAAATGCACTCAGTCTTGACAGTGATCACAGCAGATGGCCTTCTGGTTTGATCTACATGATTTTTCACACAAAATGCAAGGATATCTGATAGGCATCTCTAAAAAAATTAAAATGAGAAAAAAGGTACAATTCAATTAAGAAATAAATTCAGAAACAGCAGACAGTTGGAAAACAAAAATAGTTTGTCAAAATTCGAAATTGTCATAAATTAAAAAGAGGCAGTAAGTATCAGTCAATTAATTCAAGATTTAAAATACAATACTTTATACTTTGACTCACGCATCGATTTACCTCTACCGATTGATGCACACAAAAATGGAATTGGTATAGTGCAATACAACTTGCTTTTAGTAGAGTTTTGTGAAATGCCATTTTACTTATTCATGTTAAGTAACAGACACCAACAGATCAAGATCAACCAGAGTTATGCTGATAAAAAATAGTTTGCTAAGAGTACTAAACATCATTAAATGCCAACTTTTTTTTTAAGTAAATCTCTTGACAAAATTTAAATACAGAAGAAAAAACATCACTCGAGTTTGAGAACAAAACCAATAATAATATCAACACCAAAAGAGAGAATGCAACTTTTGATAAGAAATGTACATTAGTAAACCAGATGGTATTGATCAGCAATGCATCTGATACTCAAGAAAAAAGGAAATTGCTAACTATTCATACTGTAATACATGATTACAATGATCTTTTACCATTTAAAAATTATCTAATACCGGAATTACTAAACTAACTAGGGCCTGGAGTTGTGCTGATATAAAAAGGCAGCTAAGATTACTATTGTTCTGAAAAAAAAAAAACTTATTTAATTTGATGACAGAACATTAGAAGTAGTTAGATCTGATTAAAAGTTATGTTCTTACAGGTCTTATTCTTACTTCAGATTTATCAGAAACCTCTTGACCAAATTTAAATATAAAGGATAAAACATCACCAGAGTTTGATCCAAGGCCAAAAATATCAACAACAGCAGCAATAATATCAGAAACAAGGAAATATGCAATTTGATGTTATTCCGCAGCATAGGTACCTACACAGTATTTCGCACCCAGGAAAAAAATAATAAAAAAGTATTCTGTTGCAGTACTTCGAAGCAAAAATATTTTAAATCAAAAATGTTGAACAGAAAAAAAATGTACAAACATTCAAACAAACAAGTTTACTCTTATATTGGTGCCACTTGAGTAAGTCTGTTGGGCGCTACAAGTTTACAATGTTGGTACATTAGTCAAACAATAGAGTCTACAGCTGAAGTTGCTACTTATCTTTTTAAATCATTTAAACTAGGGTCTCGCAAGAATTTTGAAAATTATTTTAAGAAATATAAAAATTAGTTTGGTGCACCAAAGTAAATTGCTACAACAAAAATTTTTTTCTTTTTTTTTCTAATATTTCTTATGATAAATTAGTCCAGCAGGGTTAATTTAAAACCAGCAATGAACCACTAAACCATATCAACACGAAGGCTCAAGCTATCACACAAGATCTAAAACTTGACAATAGAATCAAATCCTTTGCTAAACGAGAAGTGTTTGTGACATTAAACAACCAAAAGGACAATTTCGTCAGCCACCCCATATGCAGGCTCATTAACCCAGCCAAATCCGAAATACCTAAAATTAGTAAACACCACTTGGATACAATTAATACAACTATACGCAAGAAACCAAGCTAAACCAATGGCATAGTATCACCTCAGTGATTGTGTGTTTTTATAATATCCCCAAGAAAAACGAGTGCAAATTTCTTAAATTTGACATCGTGAATTTTTTACCTTTCAATCACGGAGGAGCTGCTAACAGCAAGCATCGGCTTTGCCAGTGAGCACATGGAAATTAGCGACGAAACTATCAACATCATTATGCACGCACAGAAATCACTCCTATTCAACCCACAAGGAGAGACCTGGACCAAAAAGTTCGGCGGCTGCTTTGATGTTACCATGTGCTCTTTTGACGATGCCGCAGTCTGTGAGCTTGTCAGGTTATTCATCCTGCACCAACTCTCTCAGGTGATAACCAGCAACGCCATGGGCCTTCACCGAGATGATGGTCTAGCGATCCTTCAAAGCACATCAGGACCAGGAGTCGAACAAATCAGAAAAAATATTTTGAAAACCTTTCAACAGTGTGGTCTGCACTCTGCAGATAACCACTGAAACCAACATGATCGAGACTGGCTTCCTTGACATCACACTGAACCTTAGTTCTGGCAAATTCTGGCCGTATTGAAAACCTAACAACCAGCCGCTTTACATTCACGCTGCGTCGAACCACCCTCCTATCATAAAGAAGCATCTACCATCCATGATAGCCAAAAGGCTATCTGAAATATCATACAACAAAGATGAATTCAAAAAAGCAATCCAGTTGTATAACAAAGCCCTCAAAAACAGCGGCTATGCGTCCAGTCTCACCTTTCAGCAGGAACAATCGAAAAAGTAAAAGCCAAGCTAGAAAGAGAAACGTGGTATGGTTCAACCCCCCATACAGCGACAGCGTCAAAACCAACATTGGCAAGGAGTTTTTTAGGCTTCTGTCTCCACACTTTCCAAGCCACCACACGCTTCGCAAAATTTGTAATAAAAACAGTGTCAAGCTTAGCTACAGCTGCGTGCCCAACGTCGCAACCATCATCTCCTCTCACAACAAAGTGCTTCTCCGGAAAGAAACAACACAGACAGATCCGCTCCCCTGCAACAGCCTAAACAAATCAAACTGTCCCCTAGATGGTAGATGCCGGAAAAAATCCTTTGTTTGCAAGGCAACAGAAATGCGATGATGTACTATGGACTATGTGAAACCGAGTTCAAATCCCGTTATTATAATCATCTACAGTTATTCAAACAGCGACATAAAGCAAGCGCCACCGAATTATCAAAATATATTTGGAGATGTTAGACGCCGGAATGAACCCCACAGTCAGCTGGGAAATTGTTTGTCACGCCCCATCGCCCCAGCCTACAATAGTGGAAACTGCGTATGTCAAACCTGCCTCGAAGAAAAATACCAAATTTTAATTTTGAACTGTGCCAACACTCTCCACAAACGTTCTGAAATCATCAACAAATGCCAACACAGGGCTAAATTCAAATTAAAAAATATTAAACACAAAACCATTTAAACGTCGATATTCCTTCGCTCTGTTTTTAATTTGTTTGTTTTCTACGCATTTCAACTTCTTGCGCCTTTTAAATGTGTTTGTTTACCAGCCGTTTGCAGAGTAGCCTAGTGTTAGGCAGTCTTTCCATTAAGCCGTTTTTTTTCAAGCGAATCAGCGATTTGTCGGAACAAGGGCAAATAATTTTTGGCAATATGGTAACCATAGCTTTAGAAAATTCGACAAATTTGTGGAAATAAGACATTTAATATACTTTAATAATGAATTGGTACGAAATTTAGGGCACATAAACGTCTTTTTAGAGCTTTGGGCACAATTGTTTAAAGAAAATTTGGGCACTTGCCGATTAGCCATAAAGTTAGAGGGAACACAGGTGTTAGGGTACTACCTTTGAGTGTATGTTTCTATCTGCAGTCATGGTTTTGCATCAAGTTAGCTTTTTATGAAATCATACTAGCTTTGTTATCTCAGTTCCGATGTTAAGCCTTAGGTTCGGCTCCCTAGTGGCTTAGATTGTTCGAGTTAAGGAGGGCCAGGTTTAGTCTTCTCTGGTAGTTGGGTGTACCTTAGGCCGCCCAGGAGTTGGATATTGCCTCGAGATTGGAACGAGGAGAAATTTTTTTAAATTTTTATAATTTTTTAACTTTTAATTTCTATTTTTAGATTTTAAACTCTGTGCTACTTTTGGCAGATACCCCTGATGATCCCGATTATGGGTGAAACAGACTGTAGGGCTTCAGGGTATTTAATCAAATGCTTTTTCTTCTTTATAGACACATATACATTACCTTTTACAGTGCAAGTGTTTTCCACACCAAACTTTTGTTGTGCTTCTTTTAAAAGCTGCATTCTTCATTTTGTTAAGGATTCTGTGATCATATTCCAGTATCAGCCAGTTTCCTTTTAGAAAAGAAGACACCATTTCTGATGCTTCTGGTAACAAATTCAATAATCATCAACTTTTTTTGGTGGGCTCTCCTTGCTATTTTTCTTGGCTGCAGTGGGTAAAAAATGGGTAATGTCAACATCATTTGGGGAGAGTTTTTCAGTCATTTGTAAGGCTGAATTAAATTTGTCAATGACATTATTCACAAAAACTGAATAGTTGTTTGAAGTTGAAATGCCAGTGCCATGAACCACAAGGCAGTTTGATCAGCAATACTGTACAAGGTTGTCCAACTTTGTTTCAAAATATTGCACGCTTCGTTTCAGACTAGCAACTTTCTTTTCAATAAAAGTTATGCTATTCCATAATGCATTTAATTGGGAAAGTTGCTTAGGTCTGCTGGTTTCAAGTTTATGGTTTCATCTTGGTAAAATAACTTTAAATTGAAATCTAAGTGTGAGCCTGTCATTTGCAAAACTTTGCATATTTCTACAAAAATAGCCCTTTGCACTAAACAAATTGTGTTTTTGAAAACCAATAATGACTAAGAAACATACATTAACAGCATGGTATTCAGTAATGCCAGAAGTTTTTGGGTTAAGGCAGATGACTATGTTTTGAGTTTAACCAGGCACACTTAGCCAGCTATTGTTTTTCGATAGCGTTGTCATAACTTTAAAATTTGTCATGACCTAAAAATAAAACCACACAGAAAATGGCAGATACAGCAAACTAATAAGAAAGGGCATATGCACTATGCAGCACAACAGTCACTGCAACATAAATACTATTATAATATCTCGAAATAATATCAAAAATCTTTTAAAATCTAGCGCAGATGTTCAAATTAACATCGCTGTAGAACAGCTGTTCTCAATTGGGGGTACTCGCACTCCCTGGTTTTATTTTTGGGTCTTCACCTAATTTTTGGGAGAAATTCTATAGGTTTTGTTCATTTTCATTTATTGAACTCTTTGTTTATTTATTTTTTATAAAAATTGTGCAAGGGGTGGAAAAATAATTTTTCCTTCCCGAAGGGGTGCAAGCTTCAAAATGAATTGAGAACTGCTGCTCTAGAAGCACAAAAAACAAGTTGGTCAATGTTGAATTCATGAATGAACATGAGTAGTACTATGCAAAAGGGCAAAAACTAAGTTTTGAAAACTAATGCTTTTTTTGTAATCACGTCCTAAGTTGACTTGTAATTTTTTTTTTTGAAACTTGATTTACTCGACGAAGGAGCTGTTTTATCCATTTCATACGTGTTTAAATGAATTCCTTGGACCAAAAAATGGTAAAATCAACACTTAACTCATTATTCTACAGTTAGAAATACAGATATTGATGAAAAGCACTAAGCTTGACCACAACCAAGGTTACAGCACGCGTTGCAATCATTATCAAAACAAGGTATACAAAAAAAAGTATTCATAACAATTAGTTCTTGAAAGAGACTATTTCATCAAAGATTTCTATCCATCATTCTATTAACTCGAATCCAAAATCTAACCTAAACTCAAATCCTTACTCAAAAGCTAACCCTCCTCCAAGCCCAAGCTCAAGCCTTAATCTTAACCTAACCCAATTAAAAAAAAACATGAGAATAAATATTCCTCAACATTATTTTCTTTCACCTTATTTTACACAGGGGCATTTTTGCCGTAATCATTTTTTTGAAAATCCCTTTAAAAATAATTTATTTAGAAAAATCATGACAAAAAAATCTATTTTGAATATACTTAACTTTGAGTCAAATTACATCACATATAACTCTTGAAACTTTGAAGTTGCTACAGGTTACTGAAAGTTTCCCAAGTTTGAGGTTTGCAAAGGTTACTTTCCAAAATCTGAGCATTTTTTGGCCAATATTTAACTTAAAGACATTTGTGTGCTGGAAAGGCATTTTGTGATTCAGAATCAAAAAATTAACCTACGTTTAAAATTTGACTGCCTCTGACTAGGGTTGGATTGAATTTAAATCCGCTCAAGAATTATTGTTGAATTTGAATTTGACTTTTGCAAAATCAATGAATTTGAATTTAGTTTTTTTTAAGTCAATGAATTTGAATTTAGATTTTTCAAAGTCCATGAATTTGAATTTAAAAATTAAAAACAAACTGAATGGATCCAACCAGTGCCGTCGTTAAAGGAGGGAGGGGCCGTATCCTCCTAACGGCCGCTTGTGCCCCTATTTTGGTTTACTAAAAATACTGCTTTTGTAACATCAAGCAACGACAAGATAATAGACAATGATGAAAAGAAATAATTACGTTTAAACATAATTCTTCTTTCATGTTTTTTCGGTTCTTTGTGAAATTGCAAGCAACCAACTGCTGTACATTAATCTGACACAATATTCCGTCTTATTGACACACCTTTAAGGATGCGTCTCGAAGAGACATGTAAGCATGCAGAAAAACTACCGGTATCTTGTGATTATGAAATGAAACAAGGCATGAAAACTTTTTTTTCAAAGACCAGCTGTTCTAATTTTTAAAGCACACTCAAGATTTTTGTGGTCACAGTCAGTGGTGCAACTAGGGTGAAGGGGCTTAAGCCCCATTTGCAAAGTCACTTCAAAAATTTAATCTCAAAATACAAGCGTTTAGACGTATTTTAGACTTGACTAAGTTAGGGGGGGCTAAAGGTGAAAAGCAATTTAATTTTTTGAAATCATTTTTGAATTTTAGCAATTTAGTTATTCATATGGTTTCTAAAAGTGCAAAGCGTTAAAATTGCTATTTTTTTTTGCTTCAAAATCGCCCAGCGACTGGGGATCCGTCCTCAGGCCCTGTCCACATTCACTTAATATTTAGTATTTATGTCCATCTGTGACACGCACGAGTTGCATCAGTTTGCTCAGCGCGGGGGCTAAATCAGGCAGTTTTTGTGTAAAAAAACAACTTTGGTTCACCTCTCTTAGCAAAATCCTGGTCGCACATCTAGTAGCATTCACTGCTGTAGAGAGATTTTTCAAGCAATTATTGGCCATGGACGAAACGAGCGAAGAAACGCTGCAGGCCTTATCTCAAAATTGCACGTAAGTGTAGCCGTACAAAATCTGAAGATCAGTTTTTATAAGCAAGTTTTAGTATCCTACCCCCACTTTTCGCTGGTGCCCTCTCACCTCGTTTGCTCTGGCAGCGGCACTGGTTCCAATTCTGGATTTAAGCTACTTGAGTTGTTGGTTTATTACGCACCTGTGATGAGCTAATACACATCTGCGACTGCGAAACTGCATCTTGCTAGGAACAAACTGCAAAATCCTCTTTGAATCTTTGGTGTGAAAAGTGGGGTTGGATTGAATTTGAAATTTGAATTTGAATCCACTCACAAGTTATTGATGAATCTGAATTTGAGATTTGCAAAATCAATAAATTTGCATTTAGTTTTTTCAAAGCCAATGAGTTGGGACTTCCGCGACGTTTTGCATCGGAAGTCCTTATATTTTTTTCTGAAAAATTACGATTTTCGGAAACAAAGTTTGAAAACGCTCTAACTTAGAAACGGCTTAAAGGGGCATTGAAGCCTAAGTTTTATTGATATATTGCATTTGAAACAAAATTTGTATTTTTACAATAATTTTTGAGCTCAACTTCAGAATTCTACGATAACTACATCAAAGATCTGTGCATTTATATTTTCCCTTATTTCGTAGAATTTCTTTCACTTTTTTAAAAATTTGTCTACGTTTGGTGTCGCTGTTGCTGTTACTTGGGCTACTACACGCTAGCTGACATTAATCATTACTTACAGTATGTAAGCCTGGCCTATTAATGATGACATTAATCATTACTTACGATGTGTAAGCCTAGCCCATTAAGAAATTATAAAAAACACTAAAGTCTAGTCTAACCAATGACATAAAACTAGATGATCTGAAACTGCGCGAATGCGCTCATTTTATTCTCAGCTTGGTCACGCTTGGCTGCAGGCCTCACTCTTCCGCTTTTCTCTGGCACTGACAATTAGTGCGCAGTTTGAAAAAGGTCAGTTGAAGCGCTAATAATGTGCTTGCAAAGTAATTAACAGTGGTTTGAAGTGGACTAATCTGTATTCATGTTTATGTCATTCGAGTAAAAGCGATATCTTGAAAATTGGAGCTGATTCTACAGGTCTTTGATAGCCTATTCAGAGTAGGATCGTGTCCGTTCTTAATCATTTAAAGGGTGTGAACAAAATAGTCGAAGTCTTACTCATCCGCACCAACATTTTTCATAGGTTATAAGTTTTGCTGTAGTCACTTGATTGACCACTCATATGAACTAGGCACTTTGCGTCTGTCTTACCACATCAACGCCTAGCACAGGCGTAGCCAAGGGGGGGGAGGGCAAATTGAATTGCCACCAATGATAAAAATATGACAACAAAGCCTTTTTTCAGCTTAACTTTATTTTAGCACTTTTGCGTTCAACAGTACCTACAATATTAAAGGCAGTGAATCATCTAGCCAATTACGGTGGTTTATAATAGCTAAAATTGAACTATAATGTTTGATACTTTTTGTGTTAATTTTGAGGCTGCAGTTGCGAAGATATTCAACTAATACAAAAAGATATCCCCTGAAAAAGTTTTTGGAAACTCTGAGTTTTGTTCTTCCATCCAAAACCGCAGTTCTCTGACCTATTGGGCCTACTGTGGTTTTGGCGGAAAGAACAAAACTCAGGGTTTCCAAAAACTTTTTGGGGGGATATCTTTTTGTATTTGTTGAATATCTTTGCAATCGCAGCCCCAAAATTAAAACAAAAAATATCAAAATTTATAGTTTAATTTTAACTATTGTAAACCACCAGAATTGGCTGGATGATTCACCACCGTTAATATCCAACCAATGTAAATGTATTATCCGGAAGAAACTCAGGCTTTTTGTCCTATAAGTTGCAATCCAGTCCCTCATCTAACCTTTTTGTGAAGAAAATACAATAACATGACTCGTAACTATCTATTGTACCAACTTTGAATAACAATTCACTTCCATCTCAGCAGTTTTATTGCGACAAAATACTTTTGAAAAAAATTAGCTTGAGAAAATGCTTATTGAACAAGTTATTGAATTTGAATTGAGCGAGCCTGGGTCCTGGTCGTTTATGTACTCCTAAACCTGCTTATTTTTATGATAAAACAAAAATCTCCAAGGCAAATCTTTGAGTGTAGGTTATTTACTAGCTGCTAAAAATATTGCCGGAGGCATTGCATCTTGCTTCACCCTACCTGGACCGAGCCACTTGCAAGATTTTACTTAAAAATAAAAGATTTTAAACGTGTTTTGGACTTGACCTGCAAGTAAATTGAACATTGAACAATTTAATTTTTTCAGTTGGCTTTCAAATCTTAAAAATTTAGTGATTTTAAATGGATCGACAAACATGCAAAATGTGATCCAAATGGCCTTAGAATTGTAATTTTTTCTAAAGCATTACAAAATATCGCCCAGCGGCAAGGGACTTTACCCCCAAACCCTAGTCTGTGATACTTTTAAGTTACACTAGTTTACTTGCAATCTCTCCCAATTTACAATTTTTTGAAAACTTTTCAAGTTTTGGTTCAAGTCCTGACCCCCTTTAGCAATATCCTCATTACATGGTAACCCAGGCTTCTGCTTCTGATCCTCCATTTTACAGTATCTTTGTCCCATTAAAAATTCCTTTTGAAAAGTTCTGCTGACGTCATTGCTTTGCGGTTTGGCCCACTAATCAAAAATCCTAGCTACGCCTATGACGCCAACCACTTTTTTGGGTTCTATTTGCAAGTATTTCCTCTGGCTGGGCCTCCACTGCAGGTAGACTGCTTGGACCTAATGGGAAATATGCGTCAGGTGTCTTTCCCAAGGATACAAGGACGTATTGCAGTCACTAATTCTGAAAAAAAGGTGCGCTTACACGTTTTCGCTAGAAGTTGGTAAAATATATGAATCTTCAAAGGAAGAGGGGTTTAAGTAAGACATCAGACGACATTTACAGTTTTGATCGTAAGCTGTAGCTGATGATTTATTTTTGCTTTATCCTGCTGTCACAAAACAACGGTGGCGCTGTATATAAGACAAAACCGCATCTGCTTTGGAGTTTCTCTGCGATCAATTTCAAAACATATCCTTGATTTTTCACTAAATTGTTTTGATGAATTCAAATTTTTTTCACACAACATCCCAAAATCGACGATGTTCTTAATGAAAAAACTAAAAATTTCTTGAGCGGCGCCCTCCAAAATAAAATTTGCAGCCGAAATTTCACGTAAAAAATTATAAAATCAATCTTTTTTGTCATGTAAATTATATCTACATACTACATGTAAATTATATCTACATACTTAATTTAAGGTGCGAGTGTTTTTTGACATCAGTAGTTATTTATAAGAGACAAATACTTTGACGTGGTTTGGGGGTACCACCTCCCCTTAGGGACCCCCAAAAATCAATTTTTAATTGGCTCAAGCTAGGGCACTAGTTCTTTTTTGATATCAGCACATACCTAAGAGACGAATCTTTTGACATTGTTTGTGGGTATTACCCCCCGAGGATCCCCAAAAATTCATTTTTTGATTGGCTTAAACTAAGGTGCCAGTTTTTTTTTGATATCAACACATACTTAACAGACAAACATTTTGACATACTTTGGGGATGCCAATCCTCCCTCGAGGACCCTTTAAAAACAATTTTTTAAACGACCTAATTTACGGTGCCAGTGTATTTTCATATCAGTACATATTTAGACAAAAATATTTTGACAGAGTTTGGGGGTACCACTTCGCTGAGGCCCCCTTCCAAATGGACCCCCCAAAAAACAATTTTTTGAATGGCTCAAGCTAGGGTGCCAGTGTTTTTTTGCTATCAGTAGATATTTAAAATACAAATATTTTGACGTGCTATGGGGGTATCCCCCTTTGGTGATCCCCCCAAAACCAATCTTTTTAACGGCTTAATTTAAGGTGCCAGTGTTTTTTGATATCAGCAGTACATATTTTGGAAATAATAATTTTGACATAGTTTGGGGGTGCCACCCCCCTTGTGGACCACCCCAAAACAGACCCCTCAAAAATCAGTTTTTTGATTGGCTCAAACTAGGGTATTAGTTCTTTTTTAATATCAGCAAACATCTAAGAGATGAATGGTTTGACATCATTTGGGAATACTCCCCGGGGACCACTCCAAAATGGACCCATCATAAATTAATTTTTTGTTTGGCTCAAACTACGGTGCCAGTTTTTTTTTTGATATCAACAGATACTTAACAGACAAATATTTTGACATAGTTTGAGGATGCCACTGAAATGAACTGAAATGCCCCAAATGAACCCCACAAAAATCAATTTTTGAACGACTTCATCTAAGGCTTCAGTCTTCTTGATATTAGTAGGTCTTTAAGTGACAAAAAATTGACATAGTTTGGGGGTATCACCCCTTCAGAACCTTCCCAAATGGACCCCAAAATTTAACTATTTTGAACAGCTTGAACTAGAAAGCTAAATCTTTTTGGATAAAAGCTAAAGCTAAATCTAGAAAGCTAAAAGTAGATATTTAAAAGACAAACTTTTTTACGCAGTCCAGGGTACCAAACATCTATCAAAAAAATCACTTTTTAAAACGTAAATGTAACAAAAACTCTAAAACCATCAAACCTAGAAACTTGAACTTTGGACATATGATAAGTCTATATATGAAGTACGGTAGTGCACCTGCATTTTTGGAGTTGCTACGTCACGTGGTTTGTGCCAGATGCACCAAAAACAATAACGAAGTTTAATATGGGGTGCGAAATGTAAAATCAGCTAAATCTGCAAGATATCATTATATCTATATGCTTGTTGCGTTGATATCTAAATCTACATGCAATGTAATTATATCTACATGCTTGTTGTGTTGATATATAAATCTACATACAATGTAATTATATCTACATGCTTAAATGTAAATTATATCTACATACTTAATTTAATTATATGAAGCTCTAGCACTACGATAACAAATAGCATAACACAAACAATTCACTTAGGCTGCCGATACCAAGCTAGCTACAAAACCAGCCATCTGAACCAAACGAATCTGGAATGTCCTAACCTTGTGACTTTAATCAAGTTAAAATTGAACTGAAAGCAGTGACGCTGGAAGCGTATTTTTTATCGGTTTATGATGCATTTTTAAGGCTGGTAAGTGGTAATGCTGCCCAAACTAAATAACGCAAAGATTCTGCACAAAAAGACAATGCAAAGTTTTGCAGGAAAAAAAAAGGAAGGTTTTAAAGAAAAAAAAATGTAACTCCACTGCGAATCTAACCGAGAGGCATTGCACTGCTTTGCCAGCACACTACCTATATTGCCATGGACATTGCAAGCCGACACGGGGAATTTGCACCTTATTAACAAAAAAAGAAAAAAAGGCGATGTGCCGATGAGCTCGAGTTAAATCTACATGAGCATTATATCTACATTACATTACGCACGTAACGCACAAATTGTAAAATTGCAAGTTCGCAACACCGCTTTTCATGCAGATTTAGCGATATCTGCATTTACAAACCGCAAGAGGTAACTTATTGTAAAATTGCAATCGATGCTTTTTATGCATAGTTTGGTACAATTTCAGCATGTAGATTTATTTATCAATACAACAAGCATGTAGATTCAATTACATTGCATGTAGATTTATATATCAACACAACAAGCATGTACCGTTAACAGGGGTTACTTTGGAACCCATGGGTAACTTTGGACATTTTTCATATTTAGTTGTTTTGATGTAAATTTTTTTCCAGCTGTAGATTCTTCAGCTTTTGCATTATGAATATGTAGTTGAAGTATATATGCTTTGATGTGTATATACTACAGCATCACTCGTTATCACCACAGGCTAATTCGACATCATTACTTAAAACAAAAAAAAATGTGCAATTTTGTAGCATGCAAAATTTTGATGCTGGTGCATGTATAAAAGTAGATCCAGATATGAAAGTACATACAGTGTAAGCACTGAAGCTTGGTTTATCTGTATGTCTAAACTTAAAATTGAGTCTTGACAAGAAGTAGGAAATAATGTCACTTTTTACTTTTTGATGATAATTGCATATTTGATGGGGTTACTTTGGACAATTTAGCTTACATTGGGCATTCCCCTTATTAAGATTTTTAGATTACATGTTACTTACATGCATACTAGAAATTATACAAAACACACTTAATGTAAACATGTAACTTTATTGTAGGTACAGAAGCCATTATAATGGCTTAAGAAGGGTCAAGAAACGGCAGTGGCTATTTTGCCTCTAGAGGCAAAATAGCCACATGCCATTTTAGCATGGGAGGAAAAGTAGCCCAATTGTAATTTTGTCTCCAGTGCCAAAATAGCCCAACCTAAACCCTAACCCTTAACCCTAACAGAGGCAAAGTAGCCACTTCTTAAAGATTGGTATATTGTGAAGTGACAAACTCTACATGAGACATTGAGACAAGTTATGAGCAGTTGGTGAAAACTTTGGAAAGTTGTTTCGTTGCGCTATTTTGTTCTAGTTTTCAAACATTTTCACTTGACTCTTGTGCATTGTTGTGCATGTGGATGTATAAAGTAGCATAGCCTATCATTTCAGAAGCCAATTCAAAAAATCAACTTATTTGGAGACTTTTTTAAACTTTTGTTTACCACATAAATTGATAATGCCCAAAACCAATGCCTTTGATTTTGTTGCAAAAAGCTTTATCTTTTTGTATAATATTGATGGTTCATAACACTCTGAATTTGAAAGTCAAATGCTTTACGGTAATTTACCTTTGCTAATGCTTAAACCAAAATGCTTTACAATAATTTACCTTTGGAAGGTGAAATCTAACAAGCACTGAAAGCACATGTCAAAATCTCAAAAAATCAATAGGACAATTTAAGCATTGGAAACCTTTAATCAGGTTATTCAAACGTGTGAATTTTCACAGTCACGACCAGTGTTCCCTCTAAGTTTTCACCTCCTGCAAAAATGCCGAAAATAGTGCGAACGTTCTAAACTCAATCTGTAAATGCCGAAAATTTTCTAATCACTTTTGTCCGGTTTCAATGTGATCTCCAAAAAAAAAAAAAAAAGGTAATCGCGCCCATGGAGGCATCTTTTTCTCCTATTTTACGTAGATCTCCGCAAAAAAAAAAAAAAAAAAGGTCCTTCGTCTGAATTCTGCAACTTTTCTCCGCGATTTGTGCGACATACCAGAGCGAGGCGCCCTGAACCGCAGCTGTCTACGGTTTTTGGCGGGAAACAAAAACGCCGGTTTTTGGCGGGAGAAAAAACGCCGGAATTCCCAAAATTTCAGTGCGAAAATGCCGGAAGAAATTTCGCACTTTTTTGCGCTTAAAGGGAACAATGGTCACGACAGAAGCATAAATACTGAGAAACAAACAAACAATGTGTTTTTTATGTGTACTGAAAAACATAGAAAGTACAAATTAGCTAATCTCGATTACTTGTTCTAAATGTGGCATTTTGATAAGTTATGTTTCCAGGGTGTTATTGCTTACTTTTAACAATGAAACCACCATGCTTTGAGTTTCTTTAGCTTTTTTTTGAATACTTGTTGTCCAATGTTGTTCCTCTAACTGGGTAATTTCAAACAATTTAGCACATAAGCTAGGAATAGTATTGATTTTTGAAACTGTCCAAACTTGCCTCAGGCACGGGGCAACTTTGGACATCGACAAATTTTTTTTTAATTCTGGTTTAGTAGCAAGTGATTAGGAAACACTATGGTGAATGCATACCCAAGTTCACTGGTGACACTTTGTTACAAAAAAATATAATTATGTAGTTGGCAGTATTGAATGATTACAAAAACAATCTCAAAATTGTCCAAAGTAACCCCTGTCGACGGTACCAAATTTTCCGGCTAATAAGCCAATTTTCTAGACCTAATTTTTTAACCGAATTTTTCAGGGTCGGCTTATTCGGTGAATACACCTTGAACCAGACAATACTGGAGATCAAAATGTCACTGCGCGTCAATTCACAGCACTTTCCACTATTTTGCACTTTGCACTACCATATTTTGCCCTCTGCACAATTGGTATCGTATTTGCACGGGCAATTAAAAAAGATAAAATTTGCGTTTTCTGCTTCAAATAGCTACAAAACATTGTAATGTCAGGCACCAGATTAATCTGGCGCTGCGCTGTGCCGATCACATTTTCTGTCTCTGCTTATTGGGCGGTAATATGGTAAAACCCTCAATTTGAGAACAAAAAGTTGGTCTCGGCTTATTTGACGGGTCGGCTTATTAGCCGGAAAATATGCTAGATATAATTGCATTGCATGTAGATTAATATATCAACACAAACATGTAGATATAATGATATCTTGCAGATTTAGCTGATTTTACATTTCACGCCCCATAGTTTAATATATGATTTTAATAACTGATTTTCGTCATGCATACACATGCGCTACTGTGGCCCAGTGCTTAAAGGCGTCAGCATAGGAAACCATAGTGATTGAATAGACCTCAAAGTTCAATCATCTAGTTGGCCATCGGTTCTCTAATTCCAAAATCATACTGAATCCAGAACATTTTTTGATTATCGTTTTTAAATTGTTTATTTCGACATTAGATATGACCAAAGGGTATCTGGTTTCATTCTCTACAAAATCCTCCCAAAATCAATTTTTTTAACGGCTTAAGTTAGAGTGCTAGTTTTCTTGATATCAGTAGATATTTCACTGACGAATACTTGAACATAGCTTGGGGGGTACCCCCCAAAAACTCCCAAACGTCATTGCGTTGAACAGCTTAAGCTAAAACTAGTTTTTTGGACATAATATGGGGGTACCAGACCCCCAGAAATCCCCAAGTGAACCCCACAAAAATCAATTTGTTGAACTTAAGCTAAGGCTCCAGTATTTTTTACACCAAAAGATATTTAAGAGACAAAATGTTTGACAGAGTTTTGAGTACACCCCTCCAGAACCTTCCTAAATGGACCACACAAAATCAATTACTTTGAACGGCTTGAGCTAGAGCGCTAGTTTTTTTGAACATCAGTAGATATTTAACAGACAATTTTTTACATGGTTTGGGAATACCAACTCCCAAATGAAACTCTCCAAAAATCACT
This sequence comes from Trididemnum nubilum, assembly GCA_963965965.1. Classification (NCBI taxonomy): domain Eukaryota; kingdom Metazoa; phylum Chordata; class Ascidiacea; order Aplousobranchia; family Didemnidae; genus Trididemnum; species Trididemnum nubilum. Next base: position 22,708,045 of record OZ014486.1, read on the forward strand.
TTTTAAAAGCTAAATTTAACAATTGATTTTAGTCAGTTGGGTTCATATGCTGAGCTAGCATAGTGATTAAAAGCACCAGGGTTTGAAATTGTTGTGAATGAACTGAGCTGGGTTCAAATACTTAGTCGGACATCGGTTTCACCAAAACCACAAATGATTTAAAACCAACATTTTTTTTTTTCATGAGACAAAATCAGTTTGACTGCATTGCATACAACTGAGTTTTACAGAAATATCGATAACCTTCAAAGTATAAAGGGGAGAATGATGGTGAAATGGAACTAGCAGAAGTCCTGTATTATTTTCCCCCGGAAAAATGAACATCTAGTTTGAATTTAAAAATAGTTTTTTCAAAGTCATTGAAGTTGAATTTAGTTTTATTAAAGTCAATAAATTTGAATTTAAAATTTAAAAAAAATGAATGGATCCAACCCTATATGTGACATCATTTTTCAGAAAAAAATTGTGGCGTCACAATAATGACATCATCAACTCAAAACCAATTTGTCTTAAAAAATCTTGAGGACCACCAACATGCATAGGCGTCGATTTTTTGTTGGTTAAGCAAATTTTGAGGGGGCAAAATGTTTTTGCGAAGTTTGGTTGAACTTAATAATCCTATTTCAGTCCGAAATTTTGCCCCCAAATTCAGGTGAAAACCAGAAAAAAAAACCAAAGATCTTTGCCGTATTCTGGTTCTATCCCAGTCTGGAATTTCGGACTTCTAGTTCCCAAGTAGGTATTTCTTGCCAGATAACCTTGCCAGATAATTTTGCCACCTTCACTGTTAGACCAGAGGGGGCACTGCCTCCCGCCCCCCAAAAATCAATGCCTATGCCAACATGCATACAAAATTTGGTGTTTCCATGACTTTTGGTTTAAAAGCTAGATGGGGGGGCAAATGCGTTGTTCAAATAGACCGTGTAAAATAGGGTTTGCTTAAATTTTTTCAGTTAAATACTTGCTCCTGTAGTTTTTTGCCATTGCGTAGGCCTATCCTTTAAGTGCTTAAATTTACTGCATCTGTATTTTAATTTTCTATTAACTATGATTTCACATTTTTATTGATTTTCTATACTTTTTGTACCCAATGAAAACAGAATGAATAGTGAAAAACAAACAATTAGTTCACTTTAGTAGTGTATGTGGGGACTTGATAAATTAATTCTAAGTCTTCTATTGTTGTCAAAATAATAAGCAAAGATCAATTGCTCTCATGGTGAGAAGCACTAACACCAGCTGGAAAAGCACAGGTCACTTGGTTCAATGATAAATTGGACTGGAGGTAAGTTTGTTTGGAAGTTAGTTGACTTGGCACGACATAAGCTGAAACTCCAATCTTAAAACTTCAAAAAGAAAAGTAGTCATAGAAATATTTACCTGAATTTGTTTTCCAATTTATCCTCTGTTGAATGGTTTCTTGTACCATCAATAACACAATCTTGCAATGAGCTTTGTGCAGTGTCTTTCGAGTAGCATCTAATTGAAAATGGATTTCGATTGTTGCGATATGGAGACATTTTTAAAAAGCCAACAGTTGAAGTAGATGAATTAGAATCATTTTCCTTTTCAAAACATACTGAAGGCAACTGGTTATTTGCATTGTCATCAGCAGTAATTTCAGAATTCAGGTTTTGCTTGCCTTTAAATTTTTGATTAAGTTGTGGCAAAAAGAAATGACTTATCTTCTTTTCTTCTTTAACCAGCTGCTGCTTGACTAATTTCTTGGAGTTCTTATTTTTTTGAGCCTTGACTCCACATCTTCTCTTTCGATTTTTGCCTGAAGTCTTTTTAGCTATGCTTGATTGTGAAGGCATAGCACAATTAGAAATTACAACCATGAATTGTGGTTTTGATTAAAAAGCCAAAAACAAACATTTATTGCAGTGCTAATATAGCTTACTATTTTGCTGCAACAAAAATGGATATTGGTTGAGCATTGAGCAATAAACAAAACTTCGTAAAAGAACTGCATGTAAAATCAATGGGGTTTATTTAAGCTGGTTCATACATATAACTTAATGGGGGTGACGCATCCAGCTAAAGTTATGAGCACAAAAATAAAGAATCATCAAAAACATTTTTTCACTAAATTTCAGCTTTCTGCGACTTCTTGCTTCTAGAGATATTTCAATTCAAAGTTCAAAAGTTATCAGCAACAGTGTTGCCATTTAAAATTTCATCTCATAAGTATCTTTCATGACTGGCTTAAAAGTACCTAAATGCAAGGCTTCACCACAATGGTTGAAGATTTATCTGATCATATTGATTATGATAAACCTGAGATCGATGAAATGATGGTTGATTGTAAAGATGCTGCAATGGCACGCAATTAATATTCCATGATAATATATTATGGCATTGTAGTTAGGCAAAACTTTAGCTTGCAATAACCGGCCAAACTTTACTTTTAGTTAAAAATCTAGGTTTTGGGGAACTTTTCAGATGGTTCAAAAGCATAACTTCAGTCAAAAAACAAAAAATAAAAGTGGATTTTTTTTTTTTTTTTGCAACAATAACCACACAAACAAGCCAAAGTAAAAGTTTAATTAAAAACATGCCATAATAGCTCTTCTATATTTGGTTTGTCCAACTTGGACGCTTTCAAAACCCTGATCTTGTTTGACATGCTTTTAATCTATGTTTTGCAGACACCTGCGATTTCCATGCTATAAGGACTTCATTCTTCACGATTCCCACAAATTTTAATGGGGTCCATATCTGGATAGTTTGCTGGCTACATTAACACTCTAATTTTAGTGGGTTTTAATGATTTTTTTGAGATCTCTCCAGCACGGCATGTTAGCACCTTCATTCGTGCTAAAAAATGTATTTTTTGTCAGGAAACTACTCACTAGTAACCTGTTGTAACAGATGTCCTTCAAGTACTTTCACATGCATTAGCTGGTCATGGTTTCTTCTGCAATGTGCAACCTATTTGTTTTGTGAACAGATACTGCCCCCCAAACCATAATTTTGAGTTCAAATTTGTCTATCTTTTTGAAACAATCCGGCAAAAATTCCTTTCCAGATCTTCAGCAAACTGTCTACACTTTGTCATCAACTGATATCTTGCCAGTTTCACCATCTCTGTTAACTGTGGCTTCTTTCTTGGTCTGTATGCTTTAAGCCCTTGCTTCTGTAGACGGTATTCATTATATGATAGTATCTTCAGTAGACGGTATTTGCTGCTCAAACTATCACCTTGTTTACCAACTCCATTGAAATCTTCTTCCAAAAGGTCTCCTTTTTTTATGCCATTGGTTTGATTTTACATAAAAGTGAGGTGTTGTTTTCCATCAACAATATTTCTTTCTCATCACATATCCAATTTTTTCCCAATTATAACTTCTTTTTTCTGCACTGACAATTGGGGTTGACACATTTAACTTTTTAGCTATGCTTTTCTCCTTGAAGTCACTAAGCTCAAGTATAACTCTAATTTAAGTTTTTTTCTGGGGCTCAAATCCTTTCTCTTACCTATCTTTTTAACTTTGTTCAATAACTGTTTTTTCTTGCCTCTAACCAAACTTATCCTTTAATACTGTACCATACAGAGTCAACAAAACTTTAAGATTTCAACTTAGAAGACATATTAAAAAAGATTATTGTAAGCTAAAATTGTTCACTAAGAAAGCTCAACTACTCCCGTTCAACACTGTGCTCTTTTCATTGACGCATTATCAACAATTTGCCCATTGGGAAAGTGATATCAAGTGCTTACTTGTCCAAGGAAATCCATAAACTTATCCAAACAAATATGCATAAGTTTTGAAGTTTTTTTAATTTTGAAAAAAAAAATGCTTAAAATGTACTTTTGGGTAAAAAACACTGAATTGGTGTTGTACTCAACATCAGTACCGCCACTTGAAATCGGTCCGCGACATCCTGGTGCGACCGATTTGACACGAGACAACTCACCCCGGGAATCCTGACGCCAGGGACATCCTGATGCTAGGGACATCCTGACGCTCGGGACATCCTGACGCCAAAAGCTCCAAACTTTTGCGCTCTGTTTTTTTTCTTTTTCTTCTTTTCGCTTTTCCGCGCAACGCCACAGCTACGCTTTTAACGATTAACGTTTGATTATTGTGACGTAAGTATAATATTTTCCGTTAATTGCAAGCTTCATACGAATCTCTGTTTTGCAGAAACAACTCAAAAGCGAGTTGTATTTTTGCGACAAAAATCTGATGAAATCAGTCAAGTTAGCGAATATGTAAAAATGCTGGCGTTAAGTTTCAAACGATGACCGAATGCCGCGATTGAAAGTTATATATGTTTTGCTATTATTAAACGACCACGTAGATATTTCATAAACAATAATATGTGTGGTTAATTTACAAAGAAAAATGCTCTGAAAGGAATTGTATGCTAAAAGAAAATAGTAAAAATATAACTCAAAGTCAAGTACCGCAAATCGAAATTAATTAATGCAGCGATTAAAATTTATTATTTTTGCCTATTATTATTGGATGACCACATAGCAATTTTACACGCATTTTCATAAAAAAGTTATTAGTTTTTGGTTAGCCATAATTTGTCGATAGACAACGTTTGAAAGTAAAGTTGAAATTACGGCTAAGAATGAAAATAGATTAAAAATATTGTGCAATAGTTTGTAATTATCGAACTAATTACTTTCCCAATGGGTGGTTTATTTGGTTTTAACGTCGATAAATGGAGCTATTAGTTTTTGCAATCGCAGTTTTTAACTTTGAAAGAACAAAACAACATGGTGAGACGCTTCACATCAGCATGCCAAATTATCGTAATTTCTCAGCTTGCAAAATTAAAGCATTTAAACAATAACAAGTTGCTAATTTGGATAAGCTCCAAAATTTTCAGTTCGTTAAAGAGTAAGATCACAAAAATGACAACAAGCTGCTAATCGAAATGCTATCGACAAATTATTGCTAACCAAAAACTAACAATTTTTTTTTATGAAAATGCGTGTAGAATTGCTACGTGGTCATCCAATAATAATAGGCAAAAATAATAAATTTTAATCGCTGCATTAACTAATTTCGATTTGCGGGTACTTGACTTTGAGTTATATTTCTACTCTTTTCTTTTAACATACAATTCCTTTCAGAGCATTTTTCTTTGTAAATTAACCACACATATTATTGTTTATGAAATATCTACGTGGTCGTTTAATAATAGCAAAACATATATAACTTTCAATCGCGGCATTCGGTCATCGTTTGAAACTTAACGCCAGCATTTTTACATATTCGCTAACTTGACTGATTTCATCAGATTTTTGTCGCAAAAATACAACTCGCTTTTGAGTTGTTTCTGCAAAACAGAGATTCGTATGAAGCTTGCAATTAACGGAAAATATTATACTTACGTCACAATAATCAAACGTTAATCGTTAAAAGCGTAGCTGTGGCGTAGCGCGGAAAAGCGAAAAAGAAGAAAAGAAAAAAAACAGAGCGCAAAAGTTTGGAGCTTTTGGCGTCAGGATGTCCCGAGCGTCAGGATGTCCCTAGCGTCAGGATGTCCCTGGCGTCAGGATTCCCGGGGTGAGTTGTCTCGTGTCAGGTCGGTCGCGTCAGGATGTCCTGCTTCGACTTGAAATATAGAGAATTCATCCCATGATTGCAAATTAGAGCACCGATATCTCTACAGAATAAAAGCGTCCTGGTCATTTTCTTTCTTTGGAAACTTAGCATAGTGTTTGGACAAAAAATAGCTAAAAAAGACCTTTTTTTGGTCATCACCTATCATGAACGTGATCATTTTTTTTCCTGCAAGATTTTCTTACCAGAATACATTCAGTTGCAGCGACGAAAACATACTCCATTCGAATATTTGAATCTGAGACCAGAAAAATCAAGTTTTTGTATGTATTGTTATGTTAATGCAGGGGTCGTGACCAACTTTTTCACCAACTTGACAATCAAGCAAGTGCTATCTACTATTCAATTGCCCAAAGAAATTTTTAATTGCCAACACAAATAGGCACAGCGACCTTGGTGGGGTAGAGTTACTATTAGGGTGTTTCAAAAAAAACTTTTTTTTGAAATTCAATGGTCTCAGGGTGTTTTGGGTTTACTTTTGATACAAAACCATCACTCAAAAATTTTCAGGCAAAAATTTTCATTTTTACCCATGCCTCGATGACGTTTTTTATTTTTACCCCATTTTCGGGCAAAAATTACTCAAAAATGCTATAACTTGGTAACCGCACATGATAGAAAGTTGGTTTATAGCTTAAAAGATGCAGAAACCTCAAATTTATATCTGTTGTAAAAGCAATGTTTGCTCTAAACCTATCACAAAACTAGATATTTCAGATATTTGTGTTTTTTACTTGATTTTGAGTCATCGAGGTGAAGCATTATGATTAAAATTCCAACTTTTAGTTGTGAAAATATGGCATATCCATAAAGTATAAGAAAATAATACCGTACTTTTTGGTATCTTTTAAATAATGAAATTGAATATCAGTACACTTACACATAAGCACACTCATAAAAATGAAAAAAGTAGTTCGCAAAGCACAAGATTTAGTCCAACTCTTTATCAAATGATACTCCATCGACGTGTACTTTATCCATTGAAGCAAAACGAATGCGATTGTGTTACTGTGATATGTCTGTGCTAAACAGGGTGGATTTTCTTGTATCCTTTATCATCTTATGAAGTTCTGGAATGGTATGGTATAGAAACGATTTTTGATTTGATTTTTTTGTGGGTTTGTTATGCAGTGTTTTTGCTAACAAAATAGATCGTTCTGCTGCATCATTGGTCACTTGCATACCCTTCAGTGCAGTTTTTAGCGTGATGTAAGATTCCATCATTGACCAATTTTTGGCTGGCATCTGCAGAAAATCCACATTTGCATTTAGCCTTGTAGGGATTAGCCAAGAATCTGGACCAAAGAGTTGACAGAGTTTTGTGTTTTTGGAAATGTTGGCAGGTGTGATTAACTTTCCTAACTTTTGTAAGGAGTTGTTTGAAGCCTTTTGGTGCTGCAGCATTGCCTTACGACACTTCTCTTTCTCGAAGTCCTCTACTTCATCAGAAAATAGGGCCAGAAAAACCAAAGACTCGTTCAAATACCACAAATGAGCTTCCAGTCTTTTTATCATTGCTTGGATAAATTCAACAAACCCACTAGGCATGCTTCGTTTGTTCTTCATGACTGAAAGTTTTTGATATAGCTGCAAATCCAACCGTGATGCCTCAAATGGCAATGGGCATTCAATCCAATTAGGAATGTAATATAAAATTAGAAACAAAGCTAGATTTCGGTGTTTTGTGGCTTCAGTTTCATTGATTACCTCCAATTTCACAAGCTGCGAGCTGAAAAGGGTAATATGAAGCTCACATATTACCTTAGCCATCCAACGTGCATGGCTAATAGCTTCTATACTATGAATAGTAGGTGCTTTCATATCACTTGGATATGCTGCCAACAAGAGAAGAGCAAGTTTAACAACTTCATTGTAATCTCCGTCCAATTGGTTGCTGCGCAGTTTTGATGAGGCAAATATGATGAACTCTTCTGCATCAGCCTGAATTGAGCGATGCAATAGCAGAAAAGGTTCTTGATTATCCAAATTTAAGCTAAGCCAATTGTCACGCAATCGTTTGTGCACATCAGTTTCAGGGGATTCCGAATCTCCCAACACAACTTTGCATACATCATTCACTAAACGCTCATATATATGATGTCTGCAATATAAATGCAGAAGCTTAACACCACAATGTCTCTCCAAACGCACCATTATCCCTTTCTTCCAACCACTGTTGGTGTTAGTTGTATCAAACACTCCACCGAGAATATTTTTCACAAGGTCAGGAGAGGCTTCATTTAGCACCCTTACAAGGGTTTCAAAACTTGTTGCTGAGTCACTTTTATCCATAGGCACTATATCAAGAATTTTTTCTTTTAGATCACTTCCTGGAATGTTACCATTAGTTGCAGTAATGCAAACAGCAATGTAGTTTTTTGGTTTGTCAACTTGACGCTCGCCTGTCATTTGCTTTTCATCCCAATGAACCAATATACATGGAAGTTTACTTTCAGTAATAGAACTACTCAGCTTGTCTTTGATATTTTTTGCAGATGTTTTTCGCAGTTCTTCTCTGCATCGATGTAGTGTACTGGTAGAAGCAACTATGTCATCTTGTAGCATTTTTTTTTGTCCACCTACATCAGGCATGAATGCTGCACTAGATAGAGTCAAAGCTACTCTTGATGATGTTACTGTTTTGTCAGCTAATTTTGCTACGTTTTCAATCCATTTCTTTTTATGTATTGGCACCGTAATCACATCATCTTTTTTAACCTTTTTCGCACTGGTGAATTCTTCTTCACTCTCTTCACTTGTTGTTGAATCTTCATCTGAAATCATATTTTCACCGTTTCCTTTGTTTTCCTTTGACTGTTCTTTAACTCTCATGGTGTCTTCTCTTGTTTTTCTCTTCATACTTCTGATGTTCTTCTGCTTGTTCTTCTCATCCAAACCTCCCATCATCATTTCTCTTGGACCTCTTTGGTCTTCTAAAAAAGCAATATTTTCTTCATTGCCTCTTTTGCTTTTCATAATTTTTATGGCATCCTGATGAGCAATATCAAATAGTTTGCTGATTTTTTCTGTAAACAGCTGTTCACGTTTCTTTTGGGACTCTGTTTGTCGACTGGAGTTTCGTGCAATGTTTCGGTATTCATCTACTATTTTCTCAATTTGTTTTTTGACATGCTGGATTTGGCGAGCCGGTATACCTTCATTGATCCAAATTCCAAAAACTTCAGAAGAAACCGTATTTATAGAAAGTTTCTTTGTGCTACCTTTTATCTTCACTTCATAACTGTAACGTCGTAGTACATCTTTTGCTGTTGGCAGATCAGATTTTAAAAATCCGTTCAACGGTTGACCCAAATCAAACTTCAGTTCAGTATTAGCACGTGTTGATGTCATTTTTACAAGCTTATCAAATATAACATTTTACACTATTGACTTTTCTGAAACATAGAAATTAAATTCAGAACAAATTTAAATCATTCTAATACAGGCTAAACATAATTATTTGTGTTTTGTTCGCAAATCATGATGTATGGTAATCTGTTTTGTTATCACAAACTGCTAAATTCACTCTCATTTTAGGAAGATTTCAAGATACTTAGGAAGAAGTTCCAACTTCTACTGTCGCTGTTTCTTCAGCAGGTCAAACATAGGCATTGCAGAAATGCAGACTTGTCATGGCAACAGGAAAGAACTTTCACTAAAATTTGCCTTTTTTGTTAAATCTGAATACTGTATATTTATGTTACAATGTCAAAATGAATAGAAATTAACCAAATGCAGGTTTGAGAAATAAAAATTATCTTAATGTAGGCTACGAACTATGCAACATTCATTGTTATTTTGAATTTATATGATGTTTTAAAACATTTTTCTTCACCGTGCGAGTGAAAATGGGATAAAAAGTGAAATATTTGAAATATCTAGTTTTGTGACAGTTTTAGAGCAAACATTGCTTTTACAACAGATATAAATTTGAGGTTTCTGCATCTTTTAAGCTATAAACCAACTTTCTATCATGTGCGGTTACCAAGTTATAGCATTTTTGAATAATTTTTGCCCGAAAATGGGGTAAAAATAAAAAACGTCATCGAGGCATGGGTAAAAATGAAAATTTTTGCCTGAAAATTTTTGAGTGATGGTTTTGCATCAAAAGTAAACCCAAAACACCCTGAGACCATTGAATTTCAAAAAAAAAGTTTTTTTGAAACACCCTAGTTACTATACTAGTTAACCCTGAGAAAAACTTAAACACATGTTCAATTTTCTAAACCTTTGACTTTTTAAAACTAACTTTGCTTGATTTTCTACTGTCCAGAAATGCCATAAGTCCGTTACTACATGTATTCGTAAAAACAGTTAATGCAGCAAGCATGATTTATTGAAGAAAAATAATTGTAACATTTTGTGGCAAAAAAGGTGCAAGTGCTTCAGAGTATCGAACGAATCTGCATGCGATTAGGAAATGTTTATTGTAATGATTACACTAAAGACAAAAAGCGGTAATATACATTTTAAAAGTACTCCAGTGTTTTTGTTTTTTTTTTATTCGAAAAGTTGATTGAGAACGAGCTGTGGTTAGAATTTTAAATCACGAATCAGAATAGTTGCGTACACACTGGTTGGATTTCAACAAATGTTGGCCAATGGCTGAATCCTAACCACAGCTTGTTCTCAATTTCACTTGAGTCTGTTAGAAGCCATTTGCATTTCACGGAAAAAACATATTTGTGCAAGCAAAAGCAGTTTGCATTTATCCTTCAACTGTTCCCATAAGATCAAAGCCTGCTATCACTATATAGATTGCATTTCTCTTTACCATTGATTGTGCAATCTCCTTAGAATGCATTGCATATCTCCTTACTATAGATTGCAATTCTCGTTAGTGCATCATCCTAAAAAACCACAAACACAAAATTTGCAATGTTCTTCAAGCATCCTGCTCACCACATACCAAAAGCTGATTGGTGGTACAAAACTTCAAAATTGCTTTGATTAAAATGCTCATTACTTGGAAGCTTTTTGTCTGACACTTGTCAAAACGAATTGTCAGAATAGAGAGCACAGAAAAAGGAGCAGTTATTTGTAGGAAAGATGAGCCAGGATTGGCTGGAAAAAGACCAAAGAAAGAGCGTTAATAGCGCACAATCTTTATTATGATCAAATGGCAAGAAATATGCAATACAAATTTTCTAGTTATTATTATATAGTATACCATGAGTAAACTTGGAAGTTTAAAAAATTTAGCAAAAATTTACGCCAGATTGGCATAGTTATTAAGCTTTAAAGAGTGCTATATGCAAAACTTGTCTAGCCATGGAATGAAATCACGAATGAACTAACAGTCAGAAGCAGATTCCGCATTAACAGCAGGAGTGAGTTTCTGCACCATAAAAATTACGTGCACACTATTCAGCTAATAAGCTTTGTAGCAGCAACATACAAGAAATCGAATTCCTTGCCAAGTTGTATTAATCAGAATTGTTGATTGTGCAAGTTCATACTGTTGGTTGTGCGAGTTTATACTGCTGGTTGTGCAAGTTCATACAGTAAATTAAAGGTTACTTATTGTAATTAATTGCAATAAACAGGTTGCTTATTGTAATTACATGCGATTGAAAAGTTAGTGTAGCAACAATAAAAGACCTATAGTTTCAGAGGTGGAGTCAAAGACACAACGTTCGAAACTGAGGACAGGAATGGTTAAAGCCAAGGACATAATTCTTCCAAATTATAGTCAGAAAATTTTCCATAATTTATATCCGCAAAAGTGTTTAAGATATTGCATTTCATAAAGTTTTTGATGATAATTTGAAAATAGTAGTTTTTAAAAATAATAATGATTGTCATTTTAAAAATTTATTTGTTAGTGGCTGATGTTGATTATGTACCGTAGTGGTATCTTAGTAGTGAAACAAGGCCATAACTCATGAATGGCAATATAGTCAAATTATGAACTTTTTATGTCAATTTTAATGCCTTAATTTCATCAGTTAGCCGTTAGGACCCTGATGCAAACGTTCACTGATTATGGATCCCCACTCTTTTAGTAGTTTCCTAAACGCAAACTGTTTCGATTTGTTAAACTATATCTTCTCACCAAATTTTTTATACATCATTGTCTAAAAGCATTGCAAAATACTGTGAATTTATGTTTTAAAATAAACTGAGGTACCGCACCAAGTATATTTGTAGGCTCAAGTTTTTGGTATCAAAAAAAACAGAGTTTTGGGGCGAGGGCAAAGTCCACATGTCCCATGTTAAACAAATTTAGTGACTTTTTTGGAAAATTTTTGTGACTTTAAAAAAGATTACAAACTTTTATTTTTCAGCAATTTGAAAAGAAAATACAATAAACGTTAAACTAGAAAAGTTTTAGCTTTTCCACAATTTTCCAACTCTATAATTCTACGCCAATCTTTTCTTTACATTTCGGTGTATATATATGTTTTTCTCTGGTCTTATGCCAATCAATGAATGATCGCTAACGTTTTGGCTGCGAAAGGACACTTTATTAAACTAACTCAAGATATTTAATTTAAAAAAAATAACTTGAGGATCTCAGTAGGTCTTATTAAGATGAAAAGGCATTGGAGACATTTGCCATGAACCCCCCTTCAAAGGGTCCACATTCTATAACCATCGAAATGAAAAAATAACCAACCATTATTTTTTTGTAAAAATGCCCTAACTTTTGCAGGAGCTTCATCTTTTCAAGCTATAAGGACAAGGTGTAAAAAATTTATTAAGTCCAGCGACCAACGCACATCTCTCCAGGCATTCCAAAAATTAATTATTATACTGTGGTCATATTTAACTACACACTTAATTTTTTAACATTGCTTTATGCAGCGTTTTTTGTGATCCAATTGTTTGTTACTTGGGATTCCTAGTGGCGATTTTCTAACTCAGAATTTATTCAGTCAAAGTGGTTTTGCCCCTCTCCAGACGCTTGCTAGTGGTAAGAGTTGTTCTTTATCTCAAAACAAATTCTTCGCCTTCGGCCCGTTGCATATTTTCAGAACAAATTGTGGTTCTCAAGATACGTTTTGTTAGTTACGTATGTTAAAATATACTAACATATTTACTGTAGTATAATATAAATATGTCATTCCTGGTTAGGATTGTACAAAGTAGAATAATGTAGTATTATAGAATAATTCTAGAGTAAACATTTCGAATCGAGAATTTCAAATCCTATTCTGGTATAACTCACTGCAAACTGTGATTATGCACAATCAATACAGTTTTATTGCAAAGATTAAAAAAACACTACGGCAAAAAAATAAGTCAAAATTTAAATTACAAAATCTCTGGATTACAATTGCAAAAACTCTTAATTGATTAACTATTAAAAAAGAAAGAATGCCTTAATCATAAACTCTTTGAGATTCAAAACGTTCAACTCTTGAGATCGTACTTTTACTGAGTCTATAAATTAATTATCGTAAATTTGATCCCATTTAATTAGGCGTATAGACATAGCACCATAACATCCTGAGTCCTGACTAAGTCAGACAACTGTCACTTCTTCATTGCTTCTGCATCAGCAACGTTCTGGTTCTTTGCATTTCCCACATAAAAACAGCATCTTTTTTTGCAAAACATGATCTCCAGCAAAACAGCTTTGCCAAGAACGTGGAGTTGCACATTCAAGCTTGAGCATGAAGCACATACACCAAGAGTCCGTCGCACGTGATTAGTTTAGTTTGTAGCGCACATGCATGCATGTTTGAGTGCAATGCACTATCATTGAAATGCGGCTTGACAGTTAGGTTGCTTGAAACTGCATAATAGGACGACTCTTCACGTTTTGGCGGCACTTTAAAAGATTTTTTTTGAATCCAATTACCTGATAAAAAATGCATTTTGAGATTCGTTTCTCCAGAGATTCGAATCTCAAGGATTCGAAATTCTACTTTGTACAACCCTATTCCTGGTAATACTGAATTATATTTCATCATCACACATATACTTTCTTCTAAATTCACATGCAGAATAGGCACGGTAATGTTTTTGCATTAGTTTTTGTCATGATCTCCAAACTCTTTGTTATGGCTCTGGATGGCTTTAGCGCTTTGCAGTTTGTACCGACTGCACCTGTAGTATTAGAAGAAATAAAACCAGCAATTTTCTTTCCTGCTTTTTGCCCTATCATTCTCCGATAAGAGCTTTCACACAGTGCCAGTGTTCCCTCTTGGGTTTTATTGAGTTGGCAAGCACCCAAAAAATCGGCGATTTTCCAATAGCAAACAATAAAAAAATTCAAAAATAAGTCAGCGTGTGCCCAATAAAAACGCTGATGTAAATCAACTTAATGGTTAGATAGCACTGTGCTATTTAAAACCAGTTTCAGTACGACTTGGTGTAGTTGGCATCACATTATATTATTTTTTGACTATCAAAAGGAAATGAGTTGAGACACTAGAAGTTTACATTGTCTTTTTTATTTAGTTATAATGCTGTCCTTGAGTCGAGAAAAGGGAATTTTTACGAATCAAACCATTGACTGAGAACAGCATACACTAAACTATTCTACTATCCCAGGAGCTAGCTATCTTGCCCTAACCCTTATTTTGTAGCAAAACCACTGTGACAGGATCACTGGCACAGACCATGACGTTTATGCACCGCAGAGACTTAAGCGCCTGGACTTTAAGACACCAGAGGCAAAAAAAATTAAAAAACATATTTTTTACAAAATAAAATTTTCAAAAAAAGCTTTTCCCAAAAAAAGGTTTTTTAAACAGAAAAGTTTTAGTTTGATTAAAATGTTAATATCTTCGAAGGTTTTCTTCAGGCACTTGTCAAGCAAAATCTTCAGAAGAGAGCAGGAAAAGGAGCGGCTACAGAAAAAGCAGAGCAAAGATTGGCCAGAAAAGAAGCAATGAGAGAGCGTCATTTGTGTACAATCTTTAAGCTGTATACAAATTCTTTTTGTCGGCAGCGGATGGGGTTAGAAATTTCAATAAAGGTGATTGCCGAGCCCATTTTCCTTCTTCTCTATTTATCGTTGACTTCTGAGCTGTGGCTCAGACCTTGGATATGGTCTAATTATTGAGTCTCCCAGGGTTCTTAAATGACCTCAACCCTTTTAAGAATTAGGTAAAATGATAAGTCAGAGGGCTACCCTTGATGACAGCACTGTGTGCAGTATAGAGAAAGGTCTTCTTGATACGTCTTTCATCTATCTTTTTATTTTTTAAGTAAGGAATGCAGTGAGCTAGATAAATTTAAACTATAGCACTTGTATGAAAAGTTTTACATAAAAAATTGTAAAACTTTTGTTTTGAAAAAAAAACTGCTATTTGAAACAATAAAGTTTTTTCAGAAAAAAAATTTTTTGAAAATCGATTTTTTGGAAAAAAAACTGTTTGAAAGCAATTTTTTTTACCTCTAGCGTCTAAAAGTCTCGGCACTTAATCGGCGGCACATAAACATCCACGCCTAATAGTCGTATGACTGCACTGGTAGGGCATGGTATGGAACAGAAATTTTGGAATGGTATATGAAAGATGCCAAAATGGAACGGAAAGGAAGACAATCTTCCATGCTAGATTTTGTTAATGGCATTTACAGAAAAATATATACAGATTTAGTAATAACTAAAAATATTGGGAAGCATTTAGCATTTAATCATCTGTCGACAAATTAATAGGGGAATTTGGTCATGAAAATTGCTCAAACAGTGTAGGCATTGCATCAACAGATTATAGAACATGTTCATAACAATTTGCAGCTGCATTGATGCAGACTGGCTTAATTTCTTTTTTTTTGAGAATGACAATTTGCCCAGTGCCGTCGCCAGAGCAAACGCAGTGACGGGCCACTAAAATGGAGTAAACTTTTCAAGTTAAAACTGATCTTGCGCGGCAGCAAATTATGCGCAATTTTTAAATTCTGTAATCATGTCTAAAAAAGAGATGTTAAGTTCGGTAGTGTTTCTTAGCTCCTTTAGTTTGCAGTCCATAACCACTTAAAAAGGCTATCTGCAGCAGTGACTGCAAACTAAACAAATTTAAGTGTGTTTTAAAAAACCAAAAACAGCTGGTATTTAAGAAACAAAATAAACCACTTGTTCGTCTAAATTTCTACACTCTGCCTATAAACTCTATTTGTAGACCAAAATCACATGTGCAAAGAAAAAGAAAAGAGCATTGAAAAATGAAAGTTTGTTCTAGTGAAGCTTTTTTTGCGGTCACGAGTATTTGACTGAGTTGATTGGACCATTTGGACATATTCATAGCGTGAATGAACCATGAAGAAAAAAGTCAAGTTGTAGATATATTTGCAGCGTAAATAAACCTTTTCGTCGAGCATTTGTCAAGAATCATCAGAATGGAAAGCGCAGGAAAGAAGGGGCTATTTATAGGAAAGAGCTGAGCCATGACAGGCTGAAAAAAGATTGATGAGAGAGCGTCATTGGTGCACGATCTTTAAGCTGTACATGAATTCTTTTTGTCAGCATAGGGTGAAGTTAAAAGTTTTGATAAAGTGGCTTCAAAAGCAGATAGAAGGAAAGGAAAGCTGGTCTACAACTTTTAGCTGCGATTGTTTAAGTGCTGAGACTATTAGGCACTTGAACTTTTGTGCACCAAGACTTTAGCATCACACGTGAAAAACATTGTCCAAATCTTTTTTTAAAACAAATTAATTGAGAAAAAAATTTTTTCTCCAAAAAAATTTTTTTTTTTTTTAAAGTATTTTTTCCAAAAGTTTTTCCAAAAAAAATTTTTTTTTAACAACCTCTTTTTTCCAAAAACATATTTAAAAAAAACATTTTCCAAAAAAAAAGGTTTTAAACAAAAAAGTTTTACTTTGAATAAAATTTCAATATCTTCGAAGCTTTTTATCTGACACTTGTCAAGAAAAATCCTCAGAATAGAGGGTGCAGGAAAAGGAGTGGCTATAGAAAAAAGCCGAGTAGTGATTGGTGGGAAAAGGATCAATGAGAGAGCGTGATTTGTGTACAATCTCTAAGCTGTACTCAAATTCTTTTTGCTAGCAGAGGGCAGGGTTACAAGTTTTGATGAAAATGACTTTAAAGGAAGATAGATGGAAGGAGAGCACAAAAACGTTTATCAAAAAAATTGATCTCTTATTGTATTTTTTTCAATAATTAAAAATGTTTTTGACTACATGTTCGCAAAGTTCTCTTACCTAATCCGGACACATGCAATCTCCAGCTCGCGGTCTCATATTTTGCGATGCATGGGCATGAGTTGCTTGTGTAATATTGGCACACGCAGCAAGCCGCGAGACGTTTCATGGTTATTTTGAGTCAACCAAATAATACAGTGTGCTAAGTTTTTTAGGAGCTAAGGATTCATCTTTCGGCAGATTCCAAATTATGATCATTGCACCTTGTTGTAAATATAGTAAAAACAATGTCTAAATGGATATTTTTAAGTTTAATCGTTACACCTTGTTGTAAATACACTTATACTGTAGTAAAAACAATGTTACATTCTTGCAAATAATTTCTTCAGAACTGCATCAAGAACTTTTAAAGTTGAACAGGATTGTATGCTGCTTCAAATTATTGTTTTACTTTTGAATTATTTTTGTAGTGTGAGTTGAATTAGAAGTGGTTGCAGACGTAACAACCATTTTCGACAATTTTTCGTGTACAACCAGGGTTCCCACGCATTTGTCAACAAAAAATTCCCTGCTTTTTCCATACCAAAATTTGCTCAAAACAAACTAAGCTCTAGTCATCAGGGATACACAAAATTGCAGTTATTTTAACACAATCAAAAAACTAACTCAACAGAACTCAATTGCTACATGGATGAAGACGACTAAACAGCCTAAAGTAATGGACATTTCTTAATTGCTAAGTGAGTTCATGGTGTTTGGATTCATACAAGATGGAGGCAATGTGGATTAGTGTTTAGACCACAGGTTCAATGGTCGTATCCAAGCAGCTGCCATATCCACTATTACAGGACTAGAATTCTCGATTTGGCATAATTAAGGTTGTGGTCAAAAGAAAGTACAAGGTATAGGCTACTCAGCTCTATATGGGTAAAAGGGGTGCATGTTGCACTTGATTGAACACATAAAACACTTTGTGAGCAATGAATGGACTATTCTGACATGCTTATAACTCTGCAGTTTACAAAATAATAGTACCTACAAATGAGAGCCGGAATCGTGGCAGGGGGTGCAACTACTTCCTTGCCTTTTATTCCTCCAATCAGGGGAAAAGGGGGGCAAGTCTCTGCCCATCTAAATTGGCACAACATCTACAATATGAATACAAAAAAATCAGACATGAACTTCAAACGATAAATTCTGAAATTCAAAAAGTTATCTTTTAACATCTAAACTTCATCTTTTTTTTAATTTTGCAACTCTAACAAAAAAAACTTCCGGCGCCAATGTACCTACGTAACAGTAGTAAGCTCAAAAATATTTCGCTACAACTTTCGCTAACCATTATGTCAGCTTATGTTATAAAGAACAGAAATTAATAATCAGTTGAATTATCAACTTGTCTATCTATCATCACATCTAACCAGAAGAGTATCTGCTATTCATTTTGTATATGGAATGACTATTTTACCAGAAAATCTGTAATGACAAAGAAAAATTGAGATCTGCAGCACACCGTATCTTGTGCTGTTTCATTGATTGTAAATTTCCTGTAAAATTGGTGCTTCCTTTTGTACATCTGCAATGATCTCACATTCGATACTGCTCTCACCCATACATAGGACTAGTAAACTTTGCAGCCCCTATATCGAGAACTAACAATTGACTAATTTTGTCATGTTATATCCCTAATTCTCAAATAATATTCTTAATCTGTGTTTTGTAGTTAACTCATGAGCTACCCTTCATTTTTCTGCAGGTTATCTTAAACTGTTTAGGTAAAAAATATGTAAAAAAACGAAGTACATTGCATTATTTCACTTATTTACACTAAATCACAAAGCATTCAATTATATACAATGAAAACTTGCTAATATATTCCGATTAGTAATACAATCATGCTAAAGAGTCTTTGCAACTTTGCAATCTTTGCTCATAGCACATATTTTATTAGCAACTAGCTAGTAAATCTCTCAACTTAACTTAAAAGCCAAACATGGCCTAGGCAGACAGCCTACTGTAGGGTATCAGAGCATTATTAACATGTAATAGGTTAATAATCTCTGAACTTCATTCAAATGCAGCAGCTGTTGAAATAGCCTTCTTCTGTTTTCTGCTAACCTTTTGCTTGCTGTCTGCGAATACCACGCTATTCCTCTTTTAATGCTAGTAGGCTACCGATGTCACTCGAATTCTTCCCTTTGCTTAATTTAATTGTCTTTGATGTAATAACACGCTTTAACTACAGCTTAATAATGCTCTTAAAGCTTTGTTGAACCAGTATTAAGACGAAATAAATTGGCAGGACCACCGTTCTTGAAGCTTTAACACAACGCAGCCAGATTGTGTAATTACTATTTGTATGTTTTTAATAGAAGTATTAGAAAGACAAACCGGATATTTAATATTCATCCGTTCCAATCGCGTTATTTTCTGCATGGTGTAGTGCGCTTTTTTTGCCAAACTGTTTTCCATACTTATTCAATATTAACACGCACATTTCCAGACTTTTTACCAGTCGGGAAATGCCTTTACAAAATTACCGACTTTTCCCGATTGTGGGAACCCTGAAAACTTTTCATGCAAGTGCTATAGTTCAAAATTTATCACGCTCACAGCATTCCTTTCAATAAAACTAAAAAGATAGATGAAAGACGTATCAAGAAGAGCTCTCTATCAATACTGCACACAGTGCTGTTGTCAAAAGTAGCCCTCCAACCTGTCATTTCACCTCATTCTTGAGAGAGTTGAGGTCACAGAAGAACTCTTGGGAGACCCAACAATTGCACCACACCCAAGGTCTTAGCCAGAGCTCAGAAGTCAGTGATGGATAGAGAAGGAAAATGTGCTCGGTAGTCATCTTTATCAAAACTTCTAACCCTGCTCTCTGCCGACAAAAAGAATTTGTGTACATTTTAAAGATTGTACACTAGGGTTATGATTTTTTTTTATCTGCAAATGTCCGATGTTGAAGTGATGAACTTTTGCACGTTAATGACAAAACTCACTTTCTTTTTGGTTAACATTAGAAAAACCTCGCACACCTATGCTCCGAAAAATCATATTTAAATTACCCATTAAAACAGAACGAAAATAGCTGCGTACAGCATATGTAACTGAATCAGTAAGTTAGTGACACTCCCAATTATATGAATTAAGTTTGTTGGTGAAAAGTAGCATGTTTATGGTAACTTCAAAAAGTACATACCCCTAAATATACAATGTTTGACGATTTTTCAAAAATTTTTTCGGATACTGATTTCTCTTTTCGCTACCACGTTTCATCGTACTATCATCTCAACTTCTGATGGAACATCAATCCAATGAGTCTGAATGTCAGTGTTTTGGGCATGCTTCAAAGAGTTAGAACTAGTAAAAGACGAGCTTGTTAATGGTTAGAATATCAATTTTTACTTCTTTTTGTAATACTGATAGCTAAATCAAGCTTCTGCTCACAGTTACAGTTTACAGTAAATGATTTTGTACTGACTTGTTTTGAACTGGAAAATTTCCCTTTTGTTTAAAAAGTGTTTTAGGGTGCTAAGGCTGTCGCATACTGGCAACAATTAAACCTTTGACAACGTTCGATAAACTAAAACACTTGCAAGCAAAAATTTTTCAGACTACATCCACCAAACTATATAAATTAGCCACAAAAGCCCTTTTTAACGACTATGTACCTATGAGCTGAAACAATATGTTTGACTGCTTCGAGCTTTGTCTCAGGTTAGATCATTGCAAGTACCATTAGTAATTTTGCAGAGTTTTTTGATCTTATTTTTGCCTTGTCATTTCATCTAGTTAAAAAATCCAAATTAAGTTTGTTTGTTTTTCAGGCATTAAACAGTAACAGTCGTTAACTTAAATTTTTAGTAAATTACCAAAAAAAATTCACCATTTTGGTCTCAATGACAAAAAACAAAAAATTTTGTTATTTTTGAATACAATCCCAAAAATTCCTTCCTTGCAATCGCAAAAATGACCTCAAGATTTCTAAAATAACAAAAAATTCACAAAATCGAACATTTTACCTAAAAGTCTGAGTGAAAAATAAACCCAAGACTTCGATATATGCCAACGATCTGCTTTTCCATAAGCATTCAGTACAATTTGTTCACATTTTTAATGCACTCTTATCACGAAGTTTTCTTCTTTACCGCCTTCTTTCAAAGTTCGTGCCTTTAATTGGGGCTTTAATCTACCACAGCTTTCAGTTTTTTTATACAGCAATTGCATAATTTTTTATGAACCTCATGCAAAGAACAAATTTGATATGTAATTATGCCTTACTAACTTAATCAATTTATACCCATCCCAAAAATCGAACAAAAAGATTGCAACAACCAACATTTAGCCATGTATTGGGGATCTCCTTTGCAACTACAGCTTTACTTTACTCTTGTATATATCACTTTCTACTAAATATAATGCTGAAAGAGCAATATCACTAATGAACTTTTGGCTATTTATGCGTGAATTATATATAGGCCCAGCAAGCTTACTTAAAAGTTGAATTTTTTAAACATTTTGTGTGCTCTTTGTTTTTCATTACAGCTGCAAGCAAAAATTTTGGTGGTACAAAAATTTCACCTCAGCTTCATTGTAAATATTATTAGTCTCCACTCTTTTTTAGAGCTTGGTTGTGGCTGTTTGTTCTATAATATTAACCAGGGTTATACACAGAGCCTATATTATCAGATGAGGCTCACGTATTACAGTAGAAAAGCTAGTAAACACTAAACAAAAAGAGTTCACTTGCAGCTAGCAAGACAAAATCTAGAGGCAAAAGAAACGTCTTTGAGCATGCTCACTTTGTCTATCTGCCAGGTGTAACGATATAGTTTTAGCTTTTCTAAGACGGCTTTAGTCCACCCTTAACTCTTCTGGCTACGATCTGTCTTGTAATTATAAAAGTCTTTAAAAATCAAGCGGTAAAATTGCTTGAAACAGCATGATTGACATGCTATAAAATATGCCAAAAATCTGAAAAATTTCAACGTATTAGGTGCACCAACTTTTTTTCTTTTCAAAATGAAAAATTAGTGTGGAAATACTTAATATATACAAGTTCATTGATTGCAAACCCAGGAATTTAATTTTATTCCAAAAGTTGAAAAATTCATAACCCTATTGTACGCAAATGATGGGCATCGCTCATTGATCCTTTTCCGCCCAATCACTGCTCAACTTTTTTCTATAGACACTCCTTTTCCTGCACTCTCTATTCTTACGATTTTTCTTGACAAGTGTTGGACGAAAAGCTTTGAAGATATTAAGATTTCTATCAAAGTAAAACTTTTATGTTTAAAAAACCATTAATTTGGAAAAAAAATGTTTTCACACAAAAAATTTCAAAACTTTTTTTGAAAAAATAGTTTGTTTTTTTTTGGAGAAAAACTTTTATTAAAAACAAAATTTTTTTCATTTCTGGAACCGAAAAGTCAAGACGGCTAAAAGCCCAGCTCATAATTGGTGATGCCTAAACAACAAACATCCGTGACTGAAAGTCACGGTCCGAGGAGAACGGCCTTGGGCAAGCACAGATAATCTACTGTCATCATAATGCTAAGCACAGGTAGAATTTTGTAAAAGATTAAGTCCAATGGCTGAATCAGAAGCAAGAAACTGGATATTAGTCTGGGTAGAAGATTTGTACTGACGAGCAGGAAGCTAGATTTTTTTTTTCAAAATCTGGTTTCGGTCATTTGACCGATTTGCCAGATATTTTTTTGGTCATTTGAATTATTTTTCAGTCATTTTCTTATCAAAGTAAAATGAACAATATTTCGCTTTATTGAACTTTTATTAAAAGAATATGAACATGAAATGAAATTTGCAAAACATGGTCATAAAAATAAAGCATTTTATATGAAATTACTTCAAGCATTCTCAGCTAAATTGATGCTACGCTCTTCAGCGGGTATGATATAAACAGACACTGCAGTGATGCAAAAAGGCTTCAAAAAAAAAGCGTTAGATAGCATAATCAAGTTACAAAATTCACTAAGTAATTCCGAATTATTATGATTTAACGATCGCAGAATGATCCATCTTTAACTAAAACTAACCTATAAAAAGACTCAGGATGAACAACACTAGGTCACAGTTTTGCTCTTTCACCATGCGAGAACAACTAATAAAACATTACCTGTAGTTGTATTTTTTTAATTATCAGAACGAACGAAAACTTACTAGCAGGTAAAAACTTGCAACACAAAATCACGACTTTAAAAAAGCGTTAAACTTAAACAAACGGAGATAAAACAATCTTGCACGAAATATGTCTCTCAAAATTTAGCCGTCCATATTTATTCTTCTTCGCCGTTGGCATGTTGGGCTGTGAAAAAAAAGCGCTGGAACCCCTGCTCTTTGCGTTTTACCTGGACCGCTTTGTAGATTGTAACCAATGGTTGTATGCATAGGTGGGCACAAGTCTGTTAATAACGTAGCTAACTTTTTCATTAACTCGGTAATCCGTTAAAAAGTTTTTTCACGTTAACGGACTAAATTAACTTCCGTTAAGGTTTTTATTGTTAATATCTTGCACCATTCATTCATCGTACCGACACAAACCAGTTTGCACTGGTAACACTTGTTGCGCGCTAGCACGAGTTTTATAGAAAAGCGAAGGAAGGAGCTCTTTTTTGTGTCAAATAATAAGCTGCAGCCTCATCATATCAAATTCTGTTCGCAATTTCCAAATATTTTTGGATCGCAGCTTCGTTAGTGCATTTGATCCTATTTTTATCTTAAAAACTAGATCGGACTTTGTGCTGATGATGCCAAGGTTTATAGTACTAATCCTACCAATCTTCAACGTGCCGTCAATGATTTGAATAGGTGCTTACTAGAACGTCAACTTTCTTCGGCACCTAGCAAATGCAAACACCTGGCTGTTTCTCATTCTCATGAATCCGTGCATAAGTTTTTTATAGATGCTCAGCAAGTTTCCTCTGCGTGTCAAGTGAAAGAACTTGGTATTTTTATTTCTAACAATCTAAAATATGCAAGGCACATCTCATATATTCAAAATGCCGCTGCTTCTCATGCTTATCATATTTTGCATGCTTTTTCTTCTTGTAATGTGAGGACTTTACCTCATGCTTTCACTGCATGTCTGATCCATACTTGAACACAACTCTACGATTTGGTCACCTTATCTAAAAAAAGACATAACACTAATTGAGTCTGTGCAGAAAAACTTTTCTCAAGTCATTTGTGTCTGATGTAATACTTTGTTTGCTTCTTATGATGATCGTCAGAGGACACGGCCAAGGACAAGGACACAAAAAAATTGAGGCCAAGGACACAAAAAAATCCGAGACTAAGGCCAAGGACAGCCCCTCCCGAGGCTAAGGACATGAATGCACAAGGCCAAGAACCAAGGACACTGGTACAAGTGTTCTCAAAATACACAAAAAGGTCTTCAAAATTTTTTCACTTGATATCCAAAAAAAAAGAGGTAGGCGATCTCAAAAAGAGGAAAACAAAAAAGGTTCTTGCAAATTTCAGCGAGATTTCTGGCGTTGTTGAACAAAATTTTAATGGTTCAAAAAATAGTGCTGTCCTCGAGCTGAGGACAGGGCAATTTTTGAGGACTTGAGGCTTTAAGGCCAAGGACTCCAAAATGTGTCCTCGAGGCCAAGGACGTCCTTGATGACTCCACTTCTGCTGTTCGTCTTCCCAAACTAAACCTTAAGTCACTTGAATATCAAGTTGTTGCTGATCTTATTCTTATGTACAAAATTTGCCATAATCTAACTAATTCAGCCTTTAAAAAATTTTATGTTTATCGTATACTTCTGTGTATTCTTTAAGCAGTGTTTAGAACACTGGCCTGGTTTCCAACATGAAAACCCTGCTGCACCGGCAGCGCCAGTTGTCTCTTTTTGCATTTTGATTTACTATTTCCCAAGCTGGCATCGCTGCCCGAACCTTAACTCTAATGAAAGGTTCGGAAGAAAAAAAAAACACAACAGGAATGTACCAATCGCGAAAGTTGCAGAGCACATTCAGCGCAAAATTAACACGTCAAAGTGTCATATTATTGAGAAAACAATACAACGAGCTGCCATTGCAGCATTTTTTTTTATATCGGAAACCAGATCGGTGCAGTAGACACTACTTATTCTTTACATTAACACAATTGGATGATTCAATCAATTAGCCACTGTTGGGCAACTTCATGAGAAACGTTAACTTTGTTAAGAGTTAATTCGCAAAGAATTTTCAAGCAATTTTTTAACTAAGATAAATCTAAATAGTTAACTGAAAAACAAAAGTAACGCAAGTTAAAGTTAAAAGTTAATTTGAAAAAACAAAAATTCAATATTTGATATATGATTCCATTTCCATACGAGATGAACATTACTCATTCTGATTTCTGTAACTATAATATTTACTATTCTAATAAAGATTGTCACAGTGGAAGTTCTTTTTTTTTAATTTTTTTCATTTCTATTATTATGGCATCAGGACGCATGGTGTAGCCTAGAAATTTAACGGATTACGTAAACATTAAAGTAATTTAACGAAAGTTAATATAGTTAATAAGTTAACTAACAAAAGCTTTTTAACACTTAATGAAAAACTTAACTTTGTTATTGACGAATTAACAAGTTAATGTCCAACACTGCAATTAGCACTACTATGACTCATCCTTCATTACAGCTTCTACAGCACAAACATTTTTTTATTAACCATATTCCAGCTATCTGGAATAAGCTCACTGGAATGGTGGTTTCAGCCCCTTCTGTTGAAGTCTTTAAAATACGTCTGAGCAGTTTTGATCTTTGTAAAATCACTACTTTCGAGTACTAATCTTTTTGCTGAGTTAGTTTTTATGAGAGTGCATTATTTTCCTCACTTGTGCGTCTGGTGTGGACTTGTCACCATTGTGTTGCACATGGAAATAAATAAATTAGAGAATTTTTAAACACCTATAGGCTATTTCTATAATTTAACAAATGAGTTAATTAGCTAGAAGGTTCATCTTTGAGTTGGTAAGGGTGGGGGCTGCCCGAACCTAAGTAAACCACAAATCTTTAAAAAATGAAGTGGTGGTTTAATAAACAAAAATTCCAGAAATGTCACTCATTTTTCGAAACTTTTATTTTGATGATTGGCAGTGGATGCTGTTACGTTATGTAACACTTCACTCGTAGGATACGGTAATATTCTGTAGTTTGTAACATTTCAGCGGTAAGATATTTTTAAGTGAATTTTGCCACTTAGCTCTAGTGATGTATATTGAAGCAACAAGACTGCAAGTGCAAGAGCGTGTTGCATCATAGAAGGGAGAAGCCACAAGCGTAATTAAAAAATTAATACTTTTTTTAGGTTGCATTAGGACTGTAGAACGCATTAGGACCCGTCATAACAAACCGATACTTTTTTTAGGACCCTATAAAAAATCAACTAAAATCTAGTTTATTTGATTAAAAATTTAATTGGAATTCAATTAAAATCAACTAAAATCCAGTTATGAAAACAAATATATATATATATATATATATATATATATTTCAAGAAAAAAAAATGTGTCTAAGAACATACACAAATAATATCCACTGTGGTTATTCACCAATGCGATGTAATATAACATTTAGCCGAATAAAAAACACTTCTTTCCAGAAGTTTAAAAGATTTGTTTTCAAATGTTTATGAACAGAAAATTAGATGCTAATTCATGCGATAATAAACACACTACAGGTCCATACTAAAACACCTCTGTCATAAAAAAAGTTTGAATTTACGGCAATCAAAAGCTTTGTTTTTACACTTGAATTTGCTATCTCACAGGGTGGCATTGCTGCCCGAACCCCAACTTGAATGCAAGGTTCTGAAGTGAAAGAAAGAAAAGAGATCACCACAAATCCTCCTTACTGCGTAACATGCCACCGCATTCACAACGAATCGAACCCAGACGCGAAAATCGGGAGACGCATGCCCCTACCACTACACTATTCAGAAGTTGCTTTAAGAACGTCAAAATGCCGTATTTAACTTGCAAGAGCCATAAAAAAACTTTTGAACTTTTTCAAGAAGGAGGTGTTTTAGTACCAGTACTGTATTTATTATCGAATGAATTCGCATTTAATGTTTTATTTAAAACTAGATTTTATGTGATTTTGATTGAATTCCAATTGAACTTCATATAAATAATTATGAAAAATATATATATATAAATAAATAAAAATATATATATATATATATATATGTGAATGATTATAAAAAAAATAATTATATAAACTAGAGTTGAGTTGACTTTTGATAGCGTCCAAAAAAGAATCGATTTGTCATGACGGGTCCTAATGTGTTCTACAGTCCTAATGCGTCCTAAAAAAAAAGTACTATTTAATAATTACCCTTGCGCATCTACCTTAGCTGCGATGCAACACGCTCTTGCACTTGCAGTCTTGTCGCTTGAACATAAACATCGCAACAGCTAAGTGCCAAAATTCATGTGAAAATATCTCACCGCTGAAATGTTACAAATTACATAATATTATCCTACGAGTGAAGTGTTACGTAACTTAACAGCAGCCACTACTGCCTTGATTATTACAGTTATAGGTTTAAATTAGGGTTAGGTTTTTTAAACTTTATCACAAAATCCGTAAAGTCTTCAAGCATGAAACGTGTGCAAAGCCTTTTCCTTACAACAACAAAATCACCCTACTTTTGTCAATTATTTTCTGGAAAAGTTGCACCACATGCAAGTTTGGCAGTGTCTTACTCTTGAGCAATGGCTCGGTTTCCAACATGAAAACACTGGTGCACCAGTCACTTCTTTTTGCACTTTGATTTACGATACGGTACTACTGGTGTCTATCAAGCTGGCATTGCTGCTTTAACCACAACTCTAATGCAAGGTTCTGAAGAAAAAGAAAAACATATTGGTAACGCACAGCAAATCTGTTCAACTGCGGGTCTTGCAAAGAGCGTTCAGAGCGAATCAAATTTGAACGCATGATCCAACAGACAAGCACGCTTACCACTACACCATCGGCTGATCGGGGTAGCAAATAGAATCACTCAAAATGCTGCATTTAACTCAAATTAATGAGAAAAAAGCAATATATAGCCTAGCTAGATCATAAACCACCGGTGCAGCACCATTTTCATGTTGGAAACTGGCCAACGCACTACATACTACCTTCAAGTTTTGACAAGTGACGTTCAATATTTATAGGCCCATAAGCAGAATAAATCTGGAGGAGTGGGTGGCACCTATAACTGCATAATAACCGAGCCGCCCATGTTTCAATGGCTTGTACGAGATGCTAAACTCGGCCAGGTATTGTCCGATCATCTCCGACTTGATCTAGACTTGGTTGAACGTCTTCCTGTTGTAGACGCCCACCATGCTGCCGACCATCTCAGGATCTCCGGCTCCACAATCATGTTCCTGCAGTGCGTCTTCACAACTTCAGGCTTCTCCAAGGGTGGCGTGTTCTTCTTCGCTTTAAGAAGCTGCGCGAGCAACCCATTGTGCTTGCGCTTGAGTCTGTACTTGAAGGAACGTCGCTGTCTTGAACAGTACAGATACAACATCTGCTCTCGGCTCATGTCAAGAAGCTGATCAAGAAGGTCAACTCCTCTGTAGGTGAACTTCCTAAAAGTTCTTTTTTTGGGACAGTCGTTCTACCAGCTTGTTGATAGTACTTTTTACTGCTTCCAGCTTCTGCAAAAATTTGCCGCTTTTGCTTCTACAGATGCCTACATCCCTGAGGAAAAGGGAGAAAACTAACATCATTAGAAGACCTTAACCTGACTAATGACTAGGCTATTGCCATTTTAAGATTGTAATTGTAATTGTAATTACATTTTATTCACCAAGTTGCCTTGGCCAGGAGACAGCGAAATGACCTTTCGGTCTTCGAGTCAAGCTGCCACCTGCCCATCTGTCTACCACACACGATGGAGGCTTCACACTGTCCCTTTAATTGCTGAACGTCAAGCAGGGAAGCTGTGAATACCAATTTTTATAGTCTTTGGTTTGACTCGACCGGGAATCGAACCCATGTCTACCACTTCAGTAGCAGACGCTCTATCCACTCGACCACTGATCGGTTTTGCAGGTCTGGTTGACTGGTTTGAGCAGTCTGGTTGACATTTTGCAGGTCTGGTTGACTGGTTTGAGCAGTGGCAGAATATTCCTTAAGTAGCCAACCATAAGTGTAATAGACTACCACTAGCCTATGTGGCTAGCCTAAGTATTTCGACGTTAGTTTAATAGGCCTAGTCAGTTCAGAGTTGGTCACTACCTACTGGTAGGCCTACCTTACCGGTACCGGTACGGTAAGTTTTACAGTTGACTAGGCTAGCCAAACAGTTCCCTGAGCCCAAGCAGCCCTAGGGTTGGGTACGATCTACCCCCCTGAACCCCTTTTTCTTAGGCCTCGCATCCAACATCAGATTGCAAGTCACAAACATCAGATCAATCGTAATAAATACCAGTAGCCTATATTACCGCCGGGAGCACTGGCCAGCATGGCTCAATCTCAATACGTTCAAATACAACTTTTTCACCCTTGCTACTGATTGGTCAATTAGACTTTTAATCACCTTTGACCCAAACCTTTCAAATCAGTATTCGCTATAACGAAATTATTTGATTTTCATTTTATTATTGGAACGACCGACGCTGGCGTCGCGCGTTCCTCTGTTTTTACTCGGCCATTTTCCAACTAATGAGTGCGAAATTTCAGACTTTTACTTATAACTTGAGAACGGTTTGATCTAGCTGCATGAAATTTGGACAGGAGTTTGAGATTAATGAGTTATATGTTTGCACCAAATTTCGAGGCAATAGGTCACGTGACTTTGGTTTTAGAATCCGAAAACCGCCACGAAAGTTTGGCGTAAAAAGCGGTCTCAATCAAAAACGGCTTAAGTACGGCAAAAAATATTCCATAGGGTTGTATGTCTCAAGATACTCTTTCATCCCAACCAACCCAATTTTGGCCACGATGAGGTTTATTTCTTTTTTTTTTCCTTTTTTTCCTTTTTTTTCCTTTTTTTCCTTTTTTTCTTCCTAATTTTTGTACGCTCTTCTTCTCCTAAACCACAAAACATCGAAATCTAATTTTTGTGTAAAGTTGTTGAGCTGCAAACGCAATTATTTCTCCCGAAATATTTTGGGGCAACTCCACCGGGAACCCCCCCAAAATGGGGCCCCAAAAAATCCATTTTTTGAACAGCTCAAGCTAGGGTGCTAGTTCTTTTTGACATCAGTAGACATTCAACAGACACATATTTTGACATAGTTTGGGGGTGCCACCTTCCCTGGGGACCCCCCAAACGGACCCCAAAAATCAATTTTTTGAATGGCTCAAGGTAGAGCTCTACTTTTTTTGATATCAGCAGGTATTTAACAGACAAATATTTTGACATAGTTTGGGCACAGTATAAATATCATACAGTAGGTTTACTCCAAGCAAAAACCATTGTGACGTGTGTCCGCATTTTTTGAGAGCCAAGCAAAACTTTGGAGTCAAATTGACGTCATAATAGTGACATCGTGAGCGGATACGAATTATGCCAAATGATAGCAATTGTTCTGAAATTTTATGAATTTTGTCTCCACCTGCCGGAATTAAGTCCTTCCCCCTTTTTTACGGCCCTAAATAGTGAAGAGCAGCATTTTTCACCACTGTCATATACTCCTGACATAACTTGGCGTAGCTTTGGTTTTGCTTTTCGGATCGAAATAAAATTGGTACCAATAAATCCGTTTAAGCTCGGGCTTTGATTCGCTCCATTTGTTACGTCACTTGTGCATGACGTCACAAAGTCAGAAGCGTAAATAGAACCCGAAATTGGAACTTTTCGTTCTTTTGGTAACTTTAGTTATGGGGGGTTTTGTTCGCGTTTGACACCCAACAGTTTTGTTTAGCCCGAAATTTGCTCTGTATCGTCGACTAGCTTTTCTGCAATTTTCGTTTTAATTGCTGAAGGATTTACGAAAATATCGTTGGTTGTTTGCATTACATGCTCAAGTTACAGTATAACAATAAACGTAGCATTTAATAGCCGTTATGCTTTACTTGATACAACTTAATTGTTACGTCATTGCTTTTAAGTTGAAGCTGGCTGTTCCTAAATTTTTACCAATTTTGAGCCTCATTTGTTCTCAATTTTGTTGGAGAATAAAGTGACATAAATATATTCTTGCTTAGGTGAAAGTTAATTATTTTTTGGTATTGAAAGTCAGCGACTGCATTTTAGACAAACCAACAATAGCAATAAAAAAAAAGTTGTTAAAAAAAATTCTGCTTATAGTATACAAATTCGGTGTACCGGTACTAGCTTTTGTTCTTTATTTTTTTTTTTTTTTTATGCCAAAGCTGGAATGTTCGTACTTTTTTGGTAAATTTTGAGCAAAAATGAGCTTCCTGTGGCAAAAATGAGCTTCGTTTCACCACCTGAACCACTTTCGCACAGTTTTATAGCCATTTGCAAGAACTAAATTGCCAAATGTCGGAAGTCAAGTAAAAGAATTAAATTAGATTATTACGGAGCACTGCGGCTATATCGCAACAGTGCGTGTGAACAGGTTTTGTAAATTTTCGTACAGCCAGGTTGAAATTACACTCTTCGAGAAAGAGATGCATTTGCCACTCCAAAGTTGGTTTTAGTAATATTCTTTCTATTTAACAGAACATCGACAACGTGTACACGCTACAGCAAAGTACAAGCGTTGAAATCTTCAAGCTTGAGAAATAAAGTAATTAAAATTATAGAGTTATTTATATGCAGCTAAAGTGCTGTTTCGAACCAAAAATGCTGTTTCGAACCAAAAGACATTATCAGTCAAGTCGCTGACTAATGACAATGACGTAACAATTAAGTTGTATCAAGTAAAGCATAACGGCTATTAAATGCTACGTTTATTGTTATACTGTAACTTGAGCATGTAATGCAAACAACCAACGATATTTTCGTAAATCCTTCAGCAATTAAAACGAAAATTGCAGAAAAGCTAGTCGACGATACAGAGCAAATTTCGGGCTAAACAAAACTGTTGGGTGTCAAACGCGAACAAAACCCCCCATAACTAAAGTTACCAAAAGAACGAAAAGTTCCAATTTCGGGTTCTATTTACGCTTCTGACTTTGTGACGTCATGCACAAGTGACGTAACAAATGGAGCGAATCAAAGCCCGAGCTTAAACGGATTTATTGGTACCAATTTTATTTCGATCCGAAAAGCAAAACCAAAGCTACGCCAAGTTATGTCAGGAGTATATGACAGTGGTGAAAAATGCTGCTCTTCACTATTTAGGGCCGTAAAAAAGGGGGAAGGACTTAATTCCGGCAGGTGGAGACAAAATTCATAAAATTTCAGAACAATTGCTATCATTTGGCATAATTCGTATCCGCTCACGATGTCACTATTATGACGTCAATTTGACTCCAAAGTTTTGCTTGGCTCTCAAAAAATGCGGACACACGTCACAATGGTTTTTGCTTGGAGTAAACCTACTGTATGATATTTATACTGTGGTTTGGGGGTGCCACCCCCCGGGGACCCCCCAAATGGACCCCCCAAAAATTAATTTTTTGAATGCCTCAAGCTAGAGTTCTACTTTGTTTTTGATATCAGCAGATATTTAACAGACAAATATTTTGACATAGTTTGGGGGTGCCACCCCCCAGGGACCCCTCCAAATGGACCCCCCAAAAATTAATTTTTTGAATAGCTCAACTTGGGTGCCAGTTTGTTTTGATATCAGCAGATATTTAACACACAAATATTTTGACATAGTTTGGGGGTGCCATCCCCCAGGGACCCCCCCTAAATAGACCCCCGAAAATCAATTTTTGAACGGCTCAAGCTAGGGTGCCAGTGTTT
The DNA here is from genome assembly GCA_963965965.1 of Trididemnum nubilum. Classification (NCBI taxonomy): domain Eukaryota; kingdom Metazoa; phylum Chordata; class Ascidiacea; order Aplousobranchia; family Didemnidae; genus Trididemnum; species Trididemnum nubilum. Next base: position 22,740,543 of record OZ014486.1, read on the forward strand.
TATAATATTAGGAGATATTTAACTAACAAATATTTTGACTCATACTTTTCTGCAGGTTCTATAATCAGATATTTTTGAATAATTGCTGATTTTACGGTAGACAAAAAGTACTTTTGAGCGTCACAGCATTAGCTATGCGTCGGTCGTTCAGTGGGTTTGCTGGCAAACTCCCATCTAATTAGAACATGGACTCTTTATTCACCAGCTTCGACTTTTTTTTCGCATTTATATGCGCTGTTTAGTAGTCATTTTTCCGCATCTTAATGCAGCTGTAGTGCGCACTACAGCCCTAAGTAGTGCGACGTTCCTGGATTAAATGCAAAGTGTTACTAGCGCAATAAGCAGTGCATTGTGGGTTGTAGGGCTTACTTTTGTACGTAAGTAGGTAGGAGCAGGGCCTGCAAGAAGGGGGTTCAGGGAGTACATCGTACCCGAGCCCGGAAGCAAAATTTTTTTTTCCACCATGGTTTTGCAGAGTTATTACGTCACATCCATTGTCCCAACCTTGTGATTCATACTCCGCTCCCGCTTTTTGCTTGATCCGCTATATTCACAGCCTAATTGATACAATGGTACCTGGCAATTAGGCTAGGCTTTAGCTTGGGATAAAGTCCTATCATAGGCAGTGGCAGAATTGGCTTGAAAGAAAAGCAAAAAGCGATAATAGCAGTTAGTCAATAAGCCTAGACTTACGTTTTATAATCAAGTCAAAATATTAAGACAAAACTAGTGATACAAGCAAGTCAAAATAGCCTAGCCTAGTAATCTTTTTTAAGCTTGTAAAGGGTTGGGCTGCTGAATCTTCAGCAATTATAGCATTGTAGACAGAATAGGCCTATTAGAGGGAAGCCTAAAACATATTTCTTTAATTAATGCATAATTCAAGTTACTGTATGCGAATTGCAAAAATAAATAGCAGATCTGAGATACCGGCACCGGTAGTGAGATCTGGAAAGCCTAGTCAGGCAGTGCAGTTGGCTAGGTAGGCTACCGTAAATGACTTGCCTAAGCTGTGTAGGCCCTGAATCTGGAAAAATGAAATGTCAAAGTTATTTTATTACTGTAATTTCACCAATGTTGTGATTACTTTCAAATTTAGAGTCAGAATTAACCAGACAGATTCGCTTACTGACTTCATCACTCAGTCATTCATCTGCTCATACTCCTCTCTCAGTACTGTCATAGTGGATGAAATTAGGACAAAGTTTACTTGATAAATTGATAAAGTATCTAACTGATAGATTGTTGAATCAGTTTGAAGGAAAACTTGCAAAAAAATTTACATAGGTTGCTAACTTTACCAGCTTCACACAGTACTGCAGCAGGTACACTTCACACAGTACTACAACTTTACCAGCTTCACACAGTACTGCAATTAGGGTGACAGTTGATTTTTCACTCTTGCGCAGGCTTAAATTAAAATACACCATTACTGGCAGGTGATCACTTACATCTTCCACCAGAATAAAACTTTTGTGTTCACCCACTACGTTGTTTGTATAAACATGATCTAAAAGAGTACTGCAGCAGGTACACAGTCTGAAGATCTGACTGTTACAGTACATTTTCCTGGTATTCAATTTGATTTATTTGGATGGCGAAAAGACTGTATAAGTCATCAATGTCTACTGTCACGAAAAAAAAGAAACTTTATGCATTTACATATCCTATCAGTAAGAAACCGAGCAGTAGGCTAAAACCTACTAGTACTACTGTCACCACTCAAAACAAAAACTCACAACATCAAACTTAACAATTATGCTTTGTATCAATGTATGGCATATGCTCAAAAACTTGATTACCTGGACCCCCTTATCCAATATTTTGTGTTTGAGTACTGTGATATATGAAGTCTTTAGTTCCCAATGAACAATTGCATGTGGGGCCTAATTGGGGCCATAGTGGGCCAACATGTGGGCTACCCACATGGGGCCCACTTGATTTGGTCTGTGGGATAAAACTGGGCCCCATCTGGGCAGCCCATTAATTTAATGGGCAAACCCACCCACATCCCATACTCTTACCTCTGGGATTTCACTGGGCAGCCCATTAATTTACTGGGCAAACCCACCTACATCCCATGCTTTTACCACTGGGATTCAACTGGGCAGCCCATTAATTTAATGGGCAAACCCACCCACATCCCATGCTCTTACCACTGGGATTCAACTGGGCAGCCCATTAATTCACTGGGCAAACCCACCTACATCCCATGCTTCTACCACTGGGATTCAACTGGGCAGCCCATTATTTTAAAGGGCAAACCCACCCACATCCCATGCTCATACTACTGGGATTTAACTGGGCAGCCCATTAATTCACAGAGGTGGACAAAGTAGTCGAAAAATCTACTTAAGTAGAAGTATTGTTACTTACTCAAAAATGCCTTTCAAGTAAAAGTAGAAGTATGACGAAGCATTTCCACTGAAGTAAAAGTAGGAAAGTAGTCAAAATTAATTCTACTTAAGTAATGAAAGTAGAAAGTAATTTCGAATTTCACGTGTTTGTTTATTCTTCGAAGGTTTGCTGTTGTGACGCTTACGATCAGTGTGCAAGCAAAGCCATACTTACGGTAGCATATCAAAAAATCAAAGTTTTATTATTCTCTTGAAATTACACCGAAGCCTGTTACGAATACGATTTAGTAGGGACTCTGGGCTCATCTCCGCGCCTGGACAACACAGCTTGAGAAGAAATGTCGCAGCGAAGGCGAGTCGTTAGCAACAGTGTTTTTTAACCGGCTAGGGAATTGAACCCCAGACGGGCCGCAGCAAACGCAATGCCGTTTACCGCTAATCTTTTTCGTATGAACCAGGAGTAATGCGCATGTCTAGTTTGTCTACTGTACCATGCTAATCAGGGTTCGGTTTTTTTTTTGTAGTGAGACTGAGTCAACACCTGGTATTTGATGCAAGGCAAAAACACACTACCCTAGATGACCTATAAATGAATCGGCGTAACTATTCAATAAGTTTCGTAGTACTGTACAGTAAAACAAACTCGATACGTACTTATTGTACACGTTGTGAGGTGGAATAATGTTTACTTCGTTATTGTACACGTAGTGAGGTGGAATAATGTTTATTTCGTTATTGTACACGTTGTGAGGTGGAATAATGGCTAGGTGTTTACTTCTACTTTACATAAAAGTCATTACTACTCAAGTAGCGTTACTTCGAGAGGATTTTACTTGAAGTAAAAGTAGAAGTATCAGAAATAAAAAATACTTAAGTAAGTCGCTCGTTACCGAAAATACTACTTAAGTAGTCTACTTAAGTATAACTACTTCGTTACTGACCACCTCTGTTAATTCAGTGGGAAAACCCATCCGCATCCAATGCTGTAGTACTCGACATTCCAAGTTGTGTAAAACTGGTGCAGCGTGAAGCACAATAATACAAAAACACTGCATTCATCAATACTTGAGGGTTTATTTTTACCAACTTACAGTGATTACCGAATTTACGCACAACAACAGTACACGAAAAAGCAAACACATTACATATCATTTTAACTAAGAGCTAGCACGGGAGCGCTTTCGAATCTCCTTCTTTTGGACCGGTTTCCGCCTCGATATCACGCAATGGTCAACCATTTGACCACTTCAGTTTTCAAATCCACTTTGCTGCATTTACTGGTTGCTAGATTCTTTTTTACATCATCTGAAAAAACAACAAATAATGGGCAATGAGAAGCAACTACACAAGTCGTTAGCGTAGCCGAGAAGGTAAAGGCATCATTTTTACAACAACCTTGATTGCATAATCTGAGTTCAACTTGCACCCTGGTCACGTTGTTGTGTCTTCGGATAAAACGAGTTACGATGATTTTTCTCTGCTTGGCAGTTTTAAACAAGCAGCAAATTCAGTGGACAAGAATTCGAAGAAATCTTCAGATTTAAGCATGTAGATTACAGTTTCCTCCAAGCAAGAAGTAGTTATGGCAAGGAAAGATTTGTGTATCATCAAACAGTTAGCTTCTGACGCTATTAGGTGACAAAAAATCAATACCGGTACATTAAACATGCCAGGCGCGTAGCCAGGATTTCGCAAAGGGGGAGCGGGCTTTTTTGAGAGGTGAAAACAGCAGTAAACAAACTTGACCCAAATTTTCATCAGTCTTGAACAAAATTGAGGTGGTTTTTCTGTCAAAATCAGATGATCTAAGGTCTTAACCAAAATTCAGTCACTTCTCCTGAGCAACTTTGAGGCGCTCCAGAAAAAAACTCCACTTTTCTGGTCCAAATAACAGGTAGTCCTTCACAACTTTTGCTCCCCATTCCCGTTGAGGGGGGCTGTTTTCATTTTTGGAGCAAAAATCGGCCTCAAAAGCACTAAAAACGTGCTATTTTGCACACTTTTCAGGCCAATGGGGGGCGAATAGCCCCCCCCCCCCGCCCCCTGGCTACGCTACTGAAATATGCACTGCAACAACAAAGACACTGTCACATCATCTCTCGGACTGTTGGGGCTACATTTTGATTTGAAGAATACAGCTCGCAATGACCAACTTGGCTACAAGCCAAAGACTAGCAGTCAGAGACGTTTAACAACGAAATCTCAGTTGTACCGTCAATCGTGACTTACAAAATTTATTATGTGTTAGAAACAGAACCGGTAGTTCAAAAACATAAACATTTTGACAAAGAACGCACATTACCCCACAAATTCGAGTTAAATCACTATTTAATATTTTGATGTTTAAGTCACACTGTGCTTTGCTTAAACAAGTTTAAACTATAAAGGTCAATGGTCGTTTTTCGTAATAAAGATACCGCACAGAATTACCATTTCTAGATGAAATCGAAATAGGTTCAACATAAAATTAAACTGTTTTCGTTCAAACCTTAGCAGTTTCAAAGTCATTTATTTGATCTAGTGAAAAAAAAACATTTAAATAGCCTATCAGCATTCTGCTAGAACAAAAGCAAATAAGAAAAAAACTTACCATGCAACACAGATATTATCGACAACTTCTTGAATGATTCTTTGCCTTTGCGTCCCGTAAGATTGTAAAACAACCTAACTATCAAAAAGTTGAACTGCATAATGCAACTAAAACTTCCATTTACCAAAACGAAATTGCAAAATTTTGCATCATTAATCTGATATTTGTTGCCAGTCTGAGTTTTTGAGACTTTTGCTGCTCCTTTTCGTAAGAAAACTTGAAACTAATTTCCATAACTCTGCTTGCGATCTAGAACACTTATTTTAGTCACCATTAATTCAGGTTAATGAAAACCACTACCAACCGCGATGACTTAATTGTCCATGATACTTTACCGCAATAAAAGAGTTTTGTGCTCTAACGCAAACTCACCACGTGATATGTTCTAAATTCACGCTTTTGCGCATGCGCAGAACCTGTCTCGCAACGCTTTTTTCTCGTGCAGTGTTTCAATAAATAGAATAAAGTGTTACGAAAATATAAAGAAACTTCCAACATGTATTTGCCGTCTGAAACCTTTTAACATCGCTGTTACAGAATGAGCTGTAACTAGTGGTTGCATGGGTGTCCTGGAAGGAGCTTCCAGGACTTCACCGCTCCGACTCTGACAATTACTTCAACAAAAAAGAACTTAATCAAAATTTACTGGGTAATTAACTCAAATCAGCGCGGCAAAAAACAATCAAAAGTATCCCGGAAAAGTAAAATAAAACAGAAATACCGCGAAGTCTTCTCTTGTAAAAAAAATACGTCCAACCGCCAGATAACAAAAATCCAAATGAACCACATGTAGTTCGGTGCTATAACGTAATTAGCAACCGTGCAAAAACGTGAAAAAATGATTTTCTAAAACTGCAAAAAACAAAGCAAAGTAAAGTGCGCAGAAGCTGCAGGCAAACGCTTTTTTTTGGTTGCTGCAGAAAATAGGAAATATAAATGTGTTCGAGGCCCAACAACGACAGATAATTAAAATAAAAAAGCTCGGTGCGATAACAATCGCAAAATAGTTTTTCTGTACTCAACAAATTTATATGAATAAATTTTCTAATACATTGACATTATTTTTCAATAAAAAATGTTAAATCAGAGGTTAAATTTAAAATATTTAAAACAATTTTTTAGTCCCAAAATTTAAACTGTTATTGACATGTTTTATGTTCTGTAACAACTAAAATTCAATTCACAAAAATTAATACACGTTTAAGAATCAAAATTTTACACCATACAACTACCACGGTGACAAATAACATAAAGTTCAGACTGGGCTGAGAGTGTGAATAGCTGGGCACCCATTATTCAAAACGTTTCAACTTTCTTCGTTTTATTTTGTTACGTCTAAAACTAAATAGTTATTTTTAGGCTTACAACAATTAATGGTTTTTATACTAAACGTTAAAAAAGATTTTGAAAGAGCCCATTTAGGCCCAAGCTAAGCCCATTTGGGCCCTATCAAAATGGACCACGACTGGGCAAAGAGTGGAAATAGCGTGGGCACCCCAAATTCAAAAAAGCTTCAATTTTTTTTGTTTATTTTGGTGCGACATTAACTAAATAGTTACGGTATTTTTAGGCTTTAAACTACCTGCGGAGCATATACTAAACGCTAAAAAAGATTTTGAAGGAGCCCATTTAGGCCCATGCGAAGCCCACTTGGGCCCAATCAAAATGGCCCACGACTGGGCAAAGAGTGGAAATAGTGTGGGCACCCCAACATCATAAACATTCTTTTTTTTTTGTTTATTTTGTTGCAACAAAAATTAGAAAATTATTTTTAGGTTTTATAACAACCAACAGAGCTAATACTAAACGCTAAAAAATATTTTGAAGGAGCCCATTTAGGCCCAAGCTAAGCCCACTTGGGCCCCATCAAAATTGCCCACGACTGGGCAAAGAGTGGAAATAGCGTGGGCACCCCAACATCATAAACATTCAAGTTTGTTTTTTTTATTTTGTTGCAACAAAAATTAGGAAATTAATTTTAGGTTTTACAACAACCAACGCAGCATATACTAAACGCTAAAAAAGATTTTGAAAGAGCCCATTTAGGCCCAAGCTAAGCCCATTTGGGCCCTATCAAAATGGACCACGACTGGGCAAAGAGTGGAAATAGCGTGGGCACCCCAAATTCAAAAAAGCTTCAATTTTTTTTGTTTATTTTGGTGCGACATTAACTAAATAGTTACGGTATTTTTAGGCTTTAAACTACCTACGGAGCATATACTAAACGCTAAAAAAGATTTTGAAGGAGCCCATTTAGGCCCATGCGAAGCCCACTTGGGCCCATTAAAAATGGCCCACGACTGGGAAAAGAGTGGGTATAGCGTGGGCACCCCAACATCATAAACATTCATTTTTTTTTGTTTATTTTGTTGCAACAAAAATTAGAAAATTAATTTTAGGTTTTATAACAACCAACAAAGCTAATACTAAACGCTAAAAAAGATTTTGAAAGAGCCCATTTAGGCCCAAGCTAAGCCCACTTGAACCCAATCAAAATGGCCCACGACTGGGCAAAGAGTGGGAATAACGTGGGCACCCCAAATCCTAAAAGATTCAATTTTCATCGTTTTATTTTGGTGCGACAAAAACTAAATAGTTAATTTTGGGCTTTTATCAACCAACGGTGTTTATACTAAGGTTAAAACAAATTTTAACGGAGCCCATTTAAACCCAAGCTAAGCCCACTTGGGCCCCAGTAAAATGGCCCAAGATTGGGCTAAGAATGGAAATAGCGTGGGGACCCCACAATCATAAAGATTCAATTTTTTTGTTTTATTTTGTTGCAACAAAAATGAGAAAATTATTTTTGGGCTTTTAACAACCAATGGAGTATATACTAAAGGCTTAAAATGATTTTGAAAAAGCCCATTTAGGCCCAAGCTAAGCCCACTTGGGCCCCATCAAAATGGCCCAAGATTGGGCTAAGAATGGAAATACCGTGGGCACCCCACAATCATAAAGATTCAATTTTTTTGCTTTGTTTTGTTTCAACAAAAATGGGAAACTTATTTTTGGGCTTTTAACAATCAATGGTGTTTATACTAAACATATAAAATGATTTTAAAGGAGTTCATTTAGGCCCAAGCTAAGCCCACTTGGGCCCCAGTAAATTGGCCGACGCAAAGCCCAGTTGCCCATTTGCCCACCAAAAACCCATGTGGTCCCCATGTGGCCATGTTCACTGGGTTCTTTATTAAACTGCAGGAGTTTCATCTCTCTAATTTCCTTTGAAATTTGATTCCATATTTTAGTTCCATTATAGATCAGCAATTTTTGAGTTTGTGCTGCGTTAACTCTGGGAAGAAAGTAGTTTGTTTTGCTTTTTTTACAAGTGCTGTGAGAATGTATTTCATCCAGTATTATGAAAACCCTAAGTTAGACCTGGAAGTGTGAGATGATGTATTGCTTATTCTGTACATCAATTTTGCTGTTTCCATCTTGCACATGTCATTCAGCTCTAATAGACTATATAAGCTTGAGAATAACGGTTTGGTATCATGTATGTGTCCTGATGTTGTTGTGAGTTATTATTCTTACTGCTTTTTTTGTAAATTAATCAAAGGTGAAAGGGTCGATGCTGATGCACCACACTAGCTGCTAATACAGCAATTTAGATGAGAATGGATGAAGCTGTAATAAATCAACATTAAAGTTTTACAATCGGCAGTGTCTGCTGCACCAGCCCGGTTTCCAACATCTAATCGCTGGTGCACCGGCAGTGCCGGTCGTTTCACTTTGCTGTTCAATTTACTATCTCTCAAGCTGGCATCGCTGCCTGAACTCCAACTCTAAGCGTAAGGTTTTAGATAAAAAAAAAGAATCATGCAGCAAAGTTACTCTCTAGCGCTATATTTGCCAAGTGTGTCCGCCGTGATTTGACACCCCAACCCTCGGCTTAGCAGCCAAGCATGCTTACCACTACACTATGAGGGCTTTGCATTTGATGCGTCAAAGTGCCGTATTTAAGTCGAATCATTGAGAAAAAAGCAATATGATACGCTGCCGGTGCACTAGCGATTTGATGTCGGAAACCGGATCGGTGATCTAGACACTACCTTTACAATCACCATACTTCTGTAAATGATACAATATCCAACAACCACTGGCCAATTTTGAACTAACTTTCTGAATTTAGGGTTTCCAATTTAGTGAATGATCAATCAGGACACCCAAATATTTAACGCATGTATTTGCACTACATGTACTTTAACTCATGTACTACACTAATATTTAGAGCTGTGTTCCCTCTAACTTTATGGCTAATCGGCGAGTGCCCAAATTTTCTTTGAACAATTGTGCCCAAAGCCCTAAAAAGACGTTCATGTGCCCTAAATTTCGTACCAATCCAGTATGTGTTTGATACTGATATGGTTGAGACTAGATGTTATGCTGATCTTTGCAATTGATGTAAGGCAACTTGCAAAATTGTTTTAAATTGCTCTGTGTCCAATTTAAATGCGCTTTTAAGTTTCAATGGTTTGTAATATTGTGTTTTTTTGTAATCATTTATTTAATTAATTAGGATTATTCACCCAAGCCTCTTAATCCTAGTTGTTGTTGTTTTTTTTGTTTTTTTAAAGAGCGGTACTTCGTGACAAACTTTGCTTTACAAGTAAGATTGTACTTTATCTGGTGATATTTACTAGTCAATAGTCATCCCAGTCAGACTACAGATTTGTTTATTTTTGGTCACTTATACTATATTAGTCGATTTGTGTCACTGTGTGCATTTGCATTTTAAAATTGAAAATACAAAATCAAAGAATAGAGTTTCATGATCATATCTTTTTAGAAGTCTTGGACCATGGATTTCATCCACAGAATGTACTTACTACTTCCCAACGTCGAATCATCTGCTTTCATGTCTCTGTATTAACAATATCTTCGACTATGCATGTGTGCATCAGCATTTTGATCTTCACAAAATATCATCAAAATCTTGAAATGTACTTATGGAATATTATGAATAAATCATGGACTTCCAAAAAATGTGCAACGACAAAACTACAGTAGAAATAATGCCACGTGAATAACAATAATCAGAAGAGAAGAAGTCTCGATAAGAAATTTTCCTCCGAAAACTAAGAGAGCACCAAATTTTCCTGAACTTGCATGCGATCTCCATGTTTTTTTGTTGAGATTTGCAAGCAGTTGTGGATTATTGTTTGAAACGCTTTTATTAAATTTCTATTTTTCAGGCTGTCAAGCGCTCATTTTTTTCATTTTTATTTATATATTTATTTTTTTGTTAGTCATTTCTTTAATTATTTTTTCCGGATTTTGTTTGGTTGTAAACTAATTTTTAGTTTAGTTACCCTGTTTTTCGGGCATTAGACCCACGTAAAATACCTAGATTATCTCAAAAGTACAACGTCCACTTTAATCTTCCAGTTCGTGTAATGTATGGATCTGGTCTGTACCCTATTTCTATCCAGGATAATATGTTTTCTGTGCCAAAAGAACAGTAAATGCAGCAAGAACAAGCAAAAGCTCAAAAGAATCTGGTAGTTGCACAAAAACTGTGGGAACACGCAAGCGGAATCTTATAAATAGCTGTTGCTAGTGAATACATGCCTGCTATTGAAGTGGCAAAAAGAAATTGGTTTCTGCTGCGAATGCTACCTTGGAAAAAATCCTGCTCAACTATGCAGCAGCATCAGAAAACGGGAAAACAAATCGCCGTAAAAATAAAAATGGTGATGTATAAACTGGTTCCGAGTGTTAAACAAAAAGAGTGAAGAATGACTTTTGTACCACTCAGAATTAGCTACATTTTAGTTTTATTGCTCTGACATTTATTTGTTTTGAGCATTTTGTGTATGTACGTGCTGCTCTTAATTCATTAAAATTGAGATGTGCTATCAAAATTGTAAGCAACTTTTGTGTATGTAATTCATCAATGCCTAGATGATTTTTGAAAAAAATGCTACAAAATGACTTTTGTTTTCGTTAGAATATCTTAACTTGTCACTCATGTTTTTCATTCGTTTTTGTTACAAAGTTCTTTTTCTTTTTTCAAAAGCGCCATCATTTTTTTGGTACTTGGCCGCTTGACAGCTTGCATTTCGTTATTTTAGTTACGTGTAGTACTTTTTCGGTTAACAAATTCGTCTGTGATACGTCTGACCATAGAATTCTTTAGTAGTAGTTGGAAACTGGTGGTTTTGTTTTTTTCTTCACAATTCACTTGTTCTTCGAATATATCAAATCAATCGAATACGTGTGACTGCAAAAAATCTTGGCAACAAGAGCAACCTTTTTTTGTTCAATCCTCTTCTCTTTTTCTCCGTGCGGTTGTTTCTAGTCTACAAGATAAAGAGTCTACGATTTGACTGCCAAACCAAACGAACGCCATTTTGTGTTTTCGAGCTTAATTAACGCTTTTGCTGCTGACAATATTACTCGCTTTTAATCGAATTCTTTTGAAAAGATACTGCTCGAGATCGGTTTCATTGAAGAAATGAAAATAGCTTGAGATAACAAAGAGATACTGCAAACTTTTCCCACTATTTCCTTTATCCTCAATAGTAGATTTAATCCGTTTAACTAGGTACCATTTACAATCCTGCATATCAAAATTTCGTGACATCAAAAAAAGATGTCTTTGCAAAATTTCTTGCGGAATAGGCAACGCGATGTTAGATTATTAATGTAAACATTGCGTTCTTACAATAATTTTTTAAGTTATCCATTTATGTTGTCACGAAATTTCGAAACACAGGGTTGCTAATGGTACGGAGTCAAATGGATTAAATTTATTTTTGAGGATAAAAAATAGCGAAACAAGGTTGGGGCACCTCTTCATTACCTCCAGTAGTTCTCAGTTGGTAATAATACCGATTTCAAGTAGTAAATCTTTAAACTTGTTTGTCTGGCAATTTAGTTGGTGCAAAAGCACTTAGGTACGAAAATTCACTCCATAATTATTCCACAATAGCATGAGCTTAATGGCTAGTGTAGAATTGCTGGTAATAGATGTAGGTTTAAGTAATGAAACGTTTCAAAAAGAATGCAAGTGTGCTGGATCTGATTTTGTTTATGAATGTTCTATCGAAAAAACAAAGTTTACACTTCTAAATAAAAACAGTTTCAGCTCGAGCTTCTGCCAACCCATTACACAAATCAGAAATTAGGCAACTGAACTATATATTGAAGGAGAGTTAAAGCTTAATTTATATCGTATCAGTGTATGGCTTGCAGCAATTGCAGGGTTACGATGTTTTGTTCAGCTAGCCTCTGACATGATTGTGGTGGTGCATTGGTTGACCAGAGATTGCCGAATTTGAGGATCAACCAAGCAATGACCTTCATAGACAATTAGACCCCCATGCATATGGCGATACATTTAGATTTTATTGAAATGTTTTTGAATGAGATCTACAGTAGTTGGGTTTTTTTTTTTTTGCATATCTGAAGTTTTTCAAGTCGTTGTAGCACTTTTTAATTTACAAATAACACGTCATTGGTTGATTGATGTTATTTCGTAAGAATCTTATCTATGAAATAACCTTCGTGTTTGCTAGAAAGTTGCGATTGCAAGACCAATTAAAAGTAAGCTAAATCAACACAAATACTCTACTGCAGTATCGTCGCTCTGTGCACAGATACTGCAGGAGGATGTTACGCTCTGAGTGAATTATGATTGCTTTACTGTAAATATGCACTCATACGCACTACTGCAAATGGGGACGAAGCACATGGTGTTGGTAAACTTTTACCATGGTTTTAAAAGTGAACCGCTTCCTTTTGAACAACAACTACAGTACATTGTGTGTCAGATCAGCATTTACAAAGTCTTTGAAACGGCTTTAGTTATCGCTGATGGTTAACGGCCATGCAATACCTTCTCGTTGCAACTCTTTTCAAAACTCCACCTGGGTGTTCTGCCCTTGGCCCAGCGCCCGAAGTGATTACTCCTTGTGATTATAACGTACTACTTATCATGCGATTAGACGTTTGAATCATTCCAATTCACATTCCTAGTTCTATCTATGCTAAAACTTTAGATCTCTACGATGACAAAACCAATTACGCAATTCGATTCTTTTATGTCTGATAATGATAATGTAAACCATTTCGACGATTCCATCAAACTGCAAAAAAAATACTAGCCAAAATAATTTTCTGAAAAAAATTCTACTTCAAAACTTTTTTACGAAGTTGCTAAACTGTAGGTGGAAGTGGAAACGATTGGCAAATTGGCGCTTCATTTCTGGTCACTATCTGGGTTTTAGTGACACGTAAGGGTTCGATTCTCGATGAAGCTTTCCAATTCTACTTCGTTTACGACAGTGTGCAATAAAATCGAGGTTTATTAAGCAGTAATCAACGGCAACGTAATGCAAGTCAGCAAACAAACGATGATAAAAGAATGAGCGAGAGTCGAGCGGTTTTTGTTTACGAACGCAGGGCTCCACAAAATTTCATATATTCACGCCATTTTTTTTTTAATATATGCAAAATATCAACCACAAAAGGTATGCAATAATTACCGAGTGAAGTAACTTCTACATTCGAAAAGTCAGAAACACGAATTAATGAAAAAAATAAAACTCATTTTACAAGTCCGGCATAAAACTACAGAGATACAAAAAAATCAACATTTAAAACATACTTTAAAATCTTTCTAAATTTAGAACAGTTATCTAAAATGCTGAAATATACAGGCTAATCGTAGCCCTCAGGTACCATACCAATAAAGTTTCGCTGAGAAGCTGACAAATATGTTTAGCACCTGAGCAAAATTGATTAAGTAATAACAATGCGTTTGTCTTTGGAGCATAGATACTGCAAAAGAAGTTTAAATTTGGGGTCAGTGAATTCGGACACGGAGTTACAAACAACAGCAAGCCGTTGACGCAACCTTTCAAAGTAGTGTTGCCAAGGCGCGATGATTCGGAGATGGGCTCGGCTAAGTTGTCATATGCTTCGGCATAGGTGGGCACAAGTCCGTTAATCGTTAATCCGTTAATAACGAAGCTAACTTTTTGTTGAACTCGTTAATCCGTTAAAAAGTTTTTTCATGTTAACGGACTAAATTAACTTCCGTTAAGTGCTGTTAACGGACTAAAGTAACTTCCGTTAAGTTCTGTTAACTTCTGTTAAGTTTTTTTATCGTTAATATCTTGCACCATTCATTCATCGTACCGGTACAAACCAGTTTGCACTGGTAGCACTTGTTGCGTATTAGCATGAGTTTTATAGAAGAAGTGAAGAAAGGAGCTCTTTTTTGTGACAAATAATAAGCTGTAGCCTCAGAGGTCTATTAATTATCGCTGTTCGCAATTTGCAAAGATTTTCCGATCACAGCTTCGTTAGTGCATTTGAACTTATTTCTATCTTGAAATTAGATTAGACTGTAAAATGTAACTTCCAAAACACAAAAAGACCACCATAGCGATAAATATTTCCTTCCAATCAGCTCAACAGCGTCAATACGTGTTCTAGAAGCGAGAGAATAAAACGAAATGTAAATTACACGCAAAATGTTAACGAATTAACGGACTGTATTAACTTCCGTTAATTAAAGCTGAAAATAACGGATTAACGTTAACGGAGGTGTGAAATTTGTTAACGGACTAGTGGTTAACGAAGCTAACTTTTTGCATTAACTTGCCCACCTATGCGCTTCGGCGTAATTTAGCAATTAAAAAGAATTGATTTTTGACACCCAAAAATTTTTTCAATACTACGTACGATGCATTGAAAAAGTTCAAATAATTTGAACGCAAAAAACTCATAGTTTCCGTGGGCCATCGGGGTTTCAACCTGCTGAAAAAGTTTGATGTACAGTTGGTTGGAAAAAAAATAGTGACTTGCTCGTAAAAATAGCTGTTTTCAATAACTTTGCCAACAATTTAAATGAGTATGAACACAAAAGCAAACCTTGTTATAATATTATTAAAGGTAGGCACGATTAAGATAAAGCGCAGTTTAACGTCCGCAATCAAGTTACAACACACAATGTGAATTTCGCATTTTGATTTTTGGCAAAAAAAAGATTAATTGTTTACTAAGGAAGGCTAACATTTGGCAATATTACGATAAGCACAACACTAATTTTTTAAGTATGAACTTGAGCGACTAACCGAAAAAAGTTAGAAAGAAAACCCAGCGCAGTGAATCCGAAAAAAATTTAATGGGATTAGCTCGCAAATTTCAAATTTACATGTAGTTTACGTTCAAGCATACCTAAACTGGTGCCACCAAACGACTTTCAATAAAGTTGCAGCACTAATGTTGATGCATATCTACAATATCTGAGCAAACTTCAAAAGTTTTGTGAAGAATTTGGTTGCAATGTGTCAATAATTGGAGATTTTAATGCTTCTAAGCAGAATTTGTTTGGCTCTATGCTGTCTTCATTTTGTGTTGATCATGGATATGTTCAGTCTGATGAATTGTTTTTGCCTAATGACTCTTATACATACGTAAGTGAGGTGCATGGCTCTACCTCATGGCTAGACCACTGTCTATCTTCTACAACTGTTCACGATTCCATAGCTAAAATATCTGTGGTATATGATTGAAATTTTGAGAAAGGCTAAGACAAGGGTCATAGTCAAGAGATTCCTAAACCGAGAGTGCTCAAACCACTAACTTGGTGAGCGTAAATCAAATTCAGTTAAGGGGGTTCAGGACAAGAGCACTTGGGACATTGTTTCACAAAATGAATAATGATTTAATGACAATTGATAATAAATGGATTTGAGCCGTCGCGTTTCGTCCTTGCTCAAGGGACTCTTCAGGCGACAAAGGTCAATTTTGTTTTCATTAGCCAAAACAAAAAAAATAATTAATTGGAATCGGCCCCCCTTACCGTTTCTAGGCTATATGTCTTCCAGTGCAATATGGTTACTCCAAAACTTTTAGCCGACAGCTTACCGACCACCATTACCCAGTAGGCTACTGACTCGCTACTTGAAACCTTCAAAATCTACCACTAATCAATTCTACTACCTCTTTACCGAAATCTTACAAGCTAAGCCTACTTACTGCTAACATTGCAGGTTTGGTCTGCACAACGTTAAATTTGAAACCAATCAAAGAAACTAATATCGAATAATAGCCCATTATTGTCAAAAAATACAAAATATCGCAAAACATTACGTATGGAGCTCTACGCAATGGAAAATTTTAGTAAGAGACCCCAACGTTATTCGAATTAAAATTTTCTATCCACATAGCACTATCTCAGAGTGCTCAAACTACTAAAGTGAGCGAATTCAAATTTTGAATTTTGAGAAAGGCTAAGACAAGGGTCATAGTCAAGAGATTCCTAAACCGAGAGTGCTCAGACCACTAACTTGGTGAGCGTAAATCAAATTTAGTTAAGGGGGTTCAGGACAAGAGCACTTGGGACATTGTTTCACAAAATGAATAATGATTTAATGACAATTGAATTTTATTAAAATTTTTAAAATGATATTAAAATGATATTAAAATTTTCCATTGCGTAGAGTTCCATACGTAATGTTTTGCGATATTTTGTATTTTTTGACAATAATGGGCTATTATTCGGTATTAGTTTCTTTGATTGGTTTCAAATTTAACGTTGTGCAGACCAAACCTGCAATGTTAGCAGTAAGTAGGCTTAGCTTGTAAGATTTCGGTAAAGAGGTAGTAGAATTGATTAGTGGTAGATTTTGAAGGTTTCAAGTAGCGAGTCAGTAGCCTACTGGGTAATGGTGGTCGGTAAGCTGTCGGCGAAAAGTTTTGGAGTAGCCATATTGCACTGGAAGACATATAGCCTAGAAACGGTAAGGGGGGCCGATTCCAATTAATTATTTTTTTTGTTTTGGCTAATGAAAACAAAATTGACCTTTGTCGCCTGAAGAGTCCCTTGAGCAAGGACGAAACGCGACGGCTCAAATCCATTTATTATCAATTTGTCATTAAATCATTATTCATTTTGTGAAACAATGTACCAAGTGCTCTTGTCCTGAACCCCCTTAACTGAATTTGTGGTATATGATTGTATATCTTCGGACTATCATCCTCTGAGTATTTCATATGTGTGCTCAAAATTACCTAACATCAGTGTAGAATCCTTGAACTCCACTAACTTTAAATGGGCATCTATTTCTGAGGATGAAAAGCAAGCCTACTTTAAAGAAACTGAGATGCGCATGCTAAATTTAAAAATCCCAAGCTTTGCTATTTATTGCAAAAATGAGCTGTGTACTAATGAAATGCATGCAGCAGAAATTACAAAATTTTATCAAGATATAACCCACGTCTTGCTCACATCGGCCAAAGAATCTATTATTGGTACTGGTAATCAAAGAAAGCAGTCTACATCATTGTATATACCTGGCTGGAATGGGCAAGTTAAACAAGCTCATTCTCTAGCTAGAAATGCATACCTAACATGGAGAACTTGTGGTAAACCATTACATGGCTCTACATATGAGGAAATGTTGCGCACAAAAAAGCTGTTTAAGGCAAAACTACGTCAATGTAAATACACAAAGGAAACAAATAAAGCAGATGCAATGGCAGAAGCCCTAAACTGTGGAAATAGATCTGACTTTTGGAAGAAAGTCCGAGCTGCCGGTCCCAAAAATCTCACTCTCTGGCTTCAAGCATTGATAACATTAATAGTACAGCAGCTATTGCTGAAATGTGGAAAAATAAAATTTCAAACTTGTTAAATGAGCAGAATGCTCATGATGCTGGAGAAATATTTTCTGCTGGGGCTAGCGATAATCTGCAGGGGATAGGTTGTAATGTTGCAGATGTTAAACGTCTTTTACCTCTACTCCCACTGAACAAATCTCCTGGGCGTGATAATATAAGTGCTGAATTTATCAGATTTGCGCATCCTAGTATTTGTATATATTTGAGTGTATTTTTTAATTTGTGCACCGTGCATTCTTTTATACCTTCTCAGTGTCTAGAAACTGTTATTGTACCTATCATTAAGAGTCCTACTGGTGATATATCAAACTCGGGAAACTATAGACCTATTGCGATTGCATCGGTAGTTTCTAAGCTTTTTGAGCACCTTATTTTGTTTCAACTCTAACCGTTGCTCACAACTAGTGATAATCAATTTGGTTTCAAACTTTTTCATGGGACTGACATGTGTACATTTTTATTGAAAGAAGTTGTTTGCTCATATACTAAAAAAAAATACTCCTGTTTATATTGTGTTCCTTGATACTTCAAAAGCTTTTGCCCGGGTGAATCATGCTATGTTATTTTGCAAACTTATGGCCCTAAACGCACCTTAAGCAACGTACCATTACGCATGAATGCGACTCCCTGCGTGACTTTTGCATGACTAGCTTCTCGTGTTAATTTGTCTAGAAATTTTTCTACATCAAAATTTTTTGTATCACGAATTAGGGTGACAGTTGATTTTTCACTCTTGGGCAGGCTTAAATTAGAACACACCATTACTGGCAGGTGATCACTCACATCTTCCACCAGAATAAAGCTTTCGTGTTCACCCACTACGTTGTTTGTATAAACATGAACTAAAAGAGTTGAGCTTGTAGTGGTTATTCTTGTTGGATGTGTGATTAAGAGAATGCAGCCTAAGCTATATGTTAAATTCATAAAATCTTTTATATTGATATCAGAGTTACTTTTCAACAAATCTGCATTGAAGTCTCCTCCAATACTAAATGGGAGTTTGCCAGCAAACCCAGTGAACGACCAATGTGTAGCTAATGCTGTGACGCTCAAAAGTACTTTTTGTCTACCGTAAAATCAGCAATTATTCAAAAATATCTGATGATGGAACCTCCAAAAAAGTAGAGTCAAAATATTTGTAGTTAACTATCTCCTGATATCATAACGAGTGGCACCTAAAGTTGAGCCATTCAAAAAATTGGTTTTTGGGGGTCCATTTGGAGGGGTTTCCAGGGGGAAGGCACCCCCAAACTATGTCAAAATATTTGTCTGCTAACTATCTGCTGATATCAAAACAGACTGGCACCCTAAGTTGAGCCATTCAAAAAATTAATTTTTGGGGGGTCCATTTGGGGGGTCCCTGGGGGGTGGCACCCCCAAACTATGTCAAAATATTTGTCTGTTAAACATCTGCTGATATCATAAAACACTGGCACCCTAAGTTGAGCCGCAGAGAAAATTGATTTTCGGGGGTCCATTTGGGGGGGTCCCCGGGGGGGTGGCATTTTTAAACTATGTCAAAATATTTGTCTGTTGAATATCTACTGATAGCAAAAAGAACTAGCACTCTAGCTTGAGCCGTTCAAAAATTGATTTTTTGGGGCCCCATTTTGGGAGGGTTCCCGGTGGAGTTGCCCCAAAACATTTCGGGAGAAATAATTGCGTTTGCAGCTCAACAACTTTACACAAAAATTAGATTTTGATGTTTTGTGGTTTAGGAGAAGAAGAGCGTACAAAAATTAGGAAGAAAAAAAGGAAAAAAAGGAAAAAAAAGGAAAAAAAGGAAAAAAAGAAGAAATAAATCTCATCGCGGCCAAAATTGGGTTGGTTGGGATGAAAGAGTATCTTAAGACATACAACCATAATATGAAATATTTTTTGTCGTACTTAAGCCGTTTTTGACTGAGACCGCTTTTTACGCCAAACTTTCGTGGCGGTTTTCGGGTTCTAAAACCAAAGTCACGTGACCTATTGCCTCGAAACTTGGTGCAAACATGTAACTCATTGATCTCAAACTCCTGTCCAAATTTCATGTAGCTAGATCAAACCGTTCTCGAGTTATAAGCAAAAGTCTGAAATTTCGCACTCATTAGTTGGAAAATGGCCGAGTAAAAACAAAAGAACACGCGACACGAGCGTCGGTCGTTCCAATAATAAACTTTCAATTTTACCTCATTTGTTTTAATCGACAATGACGTACGAGGTATTTTAGCATTGTGCTTGCTGTTTTCTCATATTCTTTCAAAGACATAAATGTGTTGCCCGCTGTTTTGTTTACTTTCGCATATCGATTACCCAATTTTTTTTACTTCAAACTAGTGCTAGGCCTTTTCCAAATTCATTCTGAAAAGTTGTCAACCAGAACTGCAGTATAGTTAATTAACATTTCGTCGTTGTCAACTCATGAAATTGAACGTTTAATTACGAAATCGAAGAAAGGCAGCGTTTGTGGTTTTAATCAAAATATTGAAAATTTCCTTCTGATCGCAAAAAAGTTTCCGGCCCAGTATTTGCTAGTGCCGAATCATCCCTGGTGCCGAATTTATGCAATTAGTGATACGTTTTTGATGATTCTAATATATGACATGTCCACTGGCAAAACAGCTTGTTGCATTTTGAAGTAGTTAAGATCAATTTCAGTACGAAGATAGTTTTCGGCTATTTCTTGCTGATTTTGTAACAACCAAAACAAAAACGCTCTTATTCTTATTTGATTATAATAAACTTTCAATTTGTCCTGACATCCAATTATTGAGCCCTCTGCAACCGCAAGCACCGGAAAGAATATACCTGCTTTAATATTACTAGAGCAATCATGCACTATTATGCAACTTTTGTTGGTGATAGATGGCATAGAATGAAAAAAGCTATGCTACACGCTAAAGGGTTCCACACGAGCCAAGTTATTTTGTCATTTTCCATTTATCTATTTCATTTCATTGCAGGACGAAAAAAAATTTCATAACCTGCGCACGCAATTTGCGGCAGACTTAGTATAGTTATTACTATAGCTGCAGCTTTTCGCTTTTGTGAACTTGCTTGTATCATTTTGACAAACGAGGAATAACAATGAATCAACAAAGTGCATGATGCAACAACCACCACGGCAAACTTCAAAGAAATTCATGTATGCTGCGTAAATGCTTGTACAGCGAAAAAATACTTGCGAAATCTTTAGCAATTTGTTGGCAGAAAAAACCAGATGCTTCGGTCTGGCAATAAGTTTTTCAAGAAAATAGCATCTAGATGCATAGGTGGGCACAAGTCCGTTAATCGTTAATCCGTTAGTAACGAAGCTAACTTTTTCATTCATTAACTCGTTCATCCGTTAGAAAGTTTTTTCATGTTAACGGACTAAAGTAACTTCTGCTAAGTTCTGTTAACTTCCGTTAAGGTTTTTATCGTTAATATCTTGGACCATTTATTTATCGTACCGGCAAAACCAGTTTGCACTACGAGTTTTATAGAAGAAAGCGAAGAAAGGAGCTCTTTTTTGTGGCAAATAATAAGCTGCAGCCTCATAAGTCTAATTATCGCTGTTCACAATTTCCAAAGATTTTCCGATCGCAGCTTCGTTAGTGCATTTGAACTTATTTTTGTCTTGAAATTAAATTAGACTGTAAAATGTAACTTCCAAAACACAAAAAGATCTACACAGCAATAAATATTTCCTTACAATCTGCTCAACAGCTTCAATACGTGTTCTAGAAGCAAGTGAATAAAACGAAATGTAAATTACACGCAAAATGTTAACGTATTAATGGACTGTATTAACTTCCGTTAATTAAAGCTGAAAATAACGGATTAACGTTAACGGAGGTGTGAAGTTTGTTAACGGACTAGTGGTTAACGAAGCTAACGTTTTGCATTAACTTGCCCACCTATGTCTAGATGTAATTGCTCCAAAATTCTTCATGCAAACAAATATTATAGAAAACTTGATCGTGTGATCCTGGCCTTCAACTATGTCAAAATATTTGTTTAATATTTAATAATGTTAAAAAGAGTTATCTTTCCAGCTTTAGCTTTTGAAAAATTGAATTTTGGGGGGTCCATTTAAAGGAAGGGAGTTTTTGGAGAGGTACCCCCAAACTATGCCAAAATATTTGTCAGTTAAATATCTGCTGATATCATAACAGACTGGCACCCTAGGTTGAGCCGTTCAAAAAATTGATTTTTGGGGGGTCCATTGGCACCCCCAAACTATGTCAAAATATTTGTCTGTTAAACATCTGCTGATATCAAAACAGACTGGCACCCTTAATTGAACCGTCCAAAAAATTGATTTTCGGGGGGGTCTATTTGGGGGGGTTCCCGGGGGGGTGGCACCCCCGAACTATGTCAAAATATTTGTCTGTTGAATATCTACTGAAAGTAAAAAAAACTAGCACTCTGGCTTGAGCCGTTCAAAAATTGATTTTTTGGGACCCCATTTTGGGGGGGTTCCCGGTGGAGTTGCCCCAAAACATTTCGGGAGAAATAATTGCGTTTGCAGCTCAACAACTTTACACAAAAATTAGATTTTGATGTTTTGTGGTTTAGGAGAAGAAGAGCGTACAAAAATTAGGAAGAAAAAAAGGAAAAAAAGGAAAAAAAGAAGAAATAAATCTCATTGTGGCCAAAATTGGGTTGGTTGGGATGAAAGAGTATCTTAAGACATACAACCATAATATGAAATATTTTTTGTCGTACTTAAGCCGTTTTTGATTGAGACTGCTTTTTACGCCAAACTTGCGGGGCGGTTTTCGGGTTCTAAAACCAAAGTCACGTGACCTATTGCCTCGAAACTTGGTGCAAACATGTAACTCATTGATCTCAAACTCCTGTCCAAATTTCATGTAACTAGATCAAATCGTTCTCGAGTTATAAGCAAAAGTCTGAAATTTCGCACTCATTAGTTGGAAAATGGCCGAGTCAAAACAAACAAACACGCGATGCGAGCGTCGGTTGTTCCAATAATACATCAATTTTCTCCTATTCAATTTTTCAATGGTTAATTCAAAACTTTTGCAAAACTCTGATCATTTCTGTTTTGGGTGTCTGTAAATTGCTCCCACTATACATTTTTTGTTATTCCCCAAATCCATAGGTGGGCACAAGTCCGTTAATCGTTAGTCCGTTAAAAACGAAGCTAACTTTTTCATTAACTCGTTTATCCATTAAAAAGTTTTTTCATGTTAACGGACTAAATTAACTTCCGTTAACTTCTGTTAATTTCCGTTAAAGTTTTTATGGTTAATATCTCGCACCATTTACTCATCATACAGGTACAAACCAGTTTGCACTGGTATCACTTGTTGCGTATTAGCACAAGTTTTATAGAAGAAAGCAAAGAAAGAAGCTTTTTTTGTGGCAAATAATCACCTGCAGCCTCAGAGGTCTATTAATTATCGTTTTTCACAATTTGCAAAGATTTTCCGATCACAGCTTCGTTGTGCATTTGAACTTGTTTTTATCTTGAAATTAGATTAGACTGTAAAATGTAACTTCCAAAACACAAAAATACCACCATAGCGATAAACATTTCCTTCCAATCAGCTCAACAGCGTCAATACGTATTCTAGAACCGAGTGAATAAAAAGAAATGTAAATTACACGCAAAATGTTAACGTATTAATGGACTGTATTAACTTCCGTTAATTAAAGCTGAAAATAACGGATTAACGTTAATGTAGGTGTGAAGTTTGTTAACGGATTAGCGGTTAACGAAGCTAACGTTTTGCATTAACTTGCCCACCTATGCCTAAATCTAGTTGAATCCACATATCTTCACAGTTTGGAATGTTTAAATCAAACTCCTTACAAATTGAAATTGATAAAGACTCCTTAATTAACAATCCTACTCCTCCCCATCTTGTAGTTGTGCCTTTGTGGTAAAAATGGTACCCACTTAACTTTGCATTGTATACCTGTGACAATTTAAGCTTGGTTTCACTTATAGGAATGATATCAGGTAAGATATCATAATTTATTAAAAGTTCATTCAATTTATCAAAATTTGCATTTAAGCTTCCTATATTCATGCAAAGCAAAGAAAATTTACGCTTTTTGTTAATAATATTGGCTTCGGTCTGTGAGCAGTATTTTGAGTCATCCAAACCAGTATGTAAATCATTTAGTACGCTTTTTATCTTGTTGTCAACCTGTAAGCATTTAGCTGGGAAAAACGAATTATTTGTGTGATTAATACCAAAGTTTAGTTTGTCATCATTTCTCATTTTATTTAACAATTGCTTATCATCTAGGATATGAAAAGGAAACAATAAAGACTCCCCAAACAAGCTTTACATGCCAAACCAAACGGGAGAAGACCAGTCGGACGATCTAGAACTAGATGGACCGATTACATTGAGGATCTTGGATGGAATCGCTTGGGACTTCGCCCAAGCGAAATGATGGGGGTGATGAAAGACCGTGAGGTGTGGCGGCTTAATCTTGAGCTACTGCCCCCGCAACCCTCACGGAAAAGCGGGCAATGAAGAAAGAAGAAGAATTTTGGCAGAGGTATGATTCAGTAGAAGAACAAAGAGTGTGAAATTTAAAGGGACTAATGACTGTGCATTTGAGGTGAATCCGTCCATCACACATATCACACTGAATAGCACACTGGTTCCTTTTACAAGGTCTTAAACATATTTCACATGGACATTTAACTGGCATTATCATGCAGTTAAACAATAAAAGATATTACACTAGTTAGACAAAACGTATGGCCAAACATAAAACATAACGTATGGCCAAAAACATAAAGTATGACCGAAAAAAAACAACATAACGTATGGCCAATCAAGTGTGTTGTGGTGGCTCTAAGGTAGCGAAGGTTTTGCTGGGTGAAGAAAACAAAATTTTGCACCAATCAGTGATCGAGCGTCTGTTATTGAAACGCTAAATCTGGGCTCGATTCCTTGCTTAGCGTTCAGTAATAAAAAGGGACAGCGTGAAGACTCCACAGTGTGTGGTAGACAAGACGCGGCAGCTTAAGTCGATGACCATAAGGTTCCTATGCTGTCTCCTGGCCAAAGCAACTTGGTGAATAAAACAAAATTACAAAAGTTAACTAATAGGCCACTGATGCAGGCTCGGCACCGGGATAGCGTAACTGGGAGGGTAGAGGGCAGAAATAAATTTTGGGGGGGGCACGAGAAGTTTATTTATGTGAATTTGAGAGTGTGGATCAAACGATCATGGTGAAGACAAAAAAAAAGTCTTTAGTTCAACAATTTCCACAACCTCTGGTTTTCATCACAAAGTTCTTGCGATTTTCCACGATTTCTAAAGTGAAGAACAAAAAAATAAAGGTCTTCTTTCCCAAAGTTTTATGAAATCCGGTGTGAGTTCAAAAAACTACGAAAAAACAGTTCTTGCTCACAAATTCTAGGGCGTTAAGCACCAATTTGGGAGTCTTAGGCCTTGATTTGCACTCCCAGTAGCCCTCAGCCTGTTAATTTCTTTGGGGCACAGTCCTCACTTGGGGGGCACAAGCAGTCATTTGAGGCAGAGGTGGAGTCGAGGACACAAGGCTCGAGGCCAAGGACACAAAAAAAATCCGAGGCCAAGGCCAAGGACAGCCTTTCCGAGGACAGACACTCTCGAGGCCAAGGACAGGAATGCTCGAGGCCAAGGCCAAGGACCAAGGACACAAAGCGCAAGTGCTCTCCAAAAAAAAAAAAAAAAAGGTCTTCACAAAAATTTTTCAGGCGATCTCCAAAAAAAAAAAAAGGTCTTCACAAAAATTTTTCAAGCGATCTCCACGAAATAACGCTTTCCAAAAAATTTTTCAACCGCTCCACAAAATTTTAACTTTCCAAAAAATAGTGCTGTCCTCGAGCCGAGGACAGGCCAATTTTCGAGGACTTGAGGCCTCGAGGCCAAGGCCAAGGCCAAGGACTTGACCTTCGAGGCCAAGGCCAAGGCCAAGGACTTCAAAATCTGTCCTCGAGGACGTCCTCGAGGCCAAGGACGTCCTCGAGGACTCCACCTCTGATTTGAGGGGTAGCACGGCCCCGGAATGCCCCCCGTGGTGCCGGGTCCTGCACTGATGGGAACTTTAGGCTGGTTTCAAAGGTCCGTTTTTTCCTCTTTTGAATTCCTCTTAGCGGAGGGTGACTCAATGGAAAGATTTGATCTCAATGTTTTTCAGGGTACATTTTGTCTTCAGCTTTCGACTGCTTTTCAGTTCTACTGTACAGTTACATTCCGTTTACAGAGGTGGAGTCCTCGAGGACACATTTTGAAGTCCTCGGCCTCGAAGCTTCAAGTCCTCGAAAATTGCCCTGTCTTCGGCTCGAGGACAGCAGTATTTTTTGAATCTTTAAAATTTTGTTGATCGTTTTTTTGTAGAAAAACTTGTTTTTTTGGAGATTTTTTGATTTTGTTTTTTTGAGATTACCTGAAAAAAAATTTTGAAGACCTTACTTTTTTAAAACGCGTGAAAAAAATTTTGAAGACCTTTTCATTATTTTTTTTTGTTTGTGAGAACACTTGCGCCTGTGTCCTTGCCCTAGAAAGGTCTGTCTTTGGCCTCGGATATTTTTTTTGTGTCCTTGGCCTCGAGCCTTGTGCTCTCGACTCCACGTCTGTCCCGTGTCCGTTTAAGCCAAATTTTGAGCGTCTTTTGCCTCTCTCCCATATCAACTTTTATATAAACTTTATCCAGTCTACCCCTGGGCCCGTATGCAGAGATCTCACGAGTAGCTCGATCTAGAAAGTCGTCCCACGGGCTAATAGTCACACTAGAAGTAGCATGAACTCTAGTCGTATTCAGAAACGTATTTAGAGATCGTGCTAACATTTATACTAACTATAGTGAGACTATCTAGTGCGATCTTTGAACTGTAGTAACCTTTGCATTGCTTTACGACCAAACCGCTACTTTAAAGTGAAACTCAACAGGATTTTGTCCGTAAAACTCGCTACGTTCCACTAGAAACCGCAAAAGAAAGGAGAAACGCGTAAAAAAATGTTCACTCGACAAGTATTATCATAAATTATTTTGATTACGAGCATTACATCATTGTTTTTGCTATATCGGCAATTCATCTTGCAATATATGTAGGTTCTTGTTCGATCGTTTTGAACTATATCAAAAATTAATCAATTATTGGTACCGCATCAACGTATTAATTTGCATTTTGCAAAGCGTTTTGGATTACGAAGATAACTTTTTATACGGTTTTCGGAAATCTAATGCAATGCTTTTATTGGAAGCTATTTCGCTTGCAGCTGTACACAATAAATCTTGATTTGAAAGATTGTTACTGATACTAATCGCTTTTCCTTTTTAGATATCAAGGAGTTTGCTTCATGTGGGAGTGAGAAAAATTGGTTTTCTTTTATTGACGTACCGATAATTAAACTGATTGGAATAAACCAATTGAAGGCCGAAGTTCATGGCGGCAAATTTGAACCCGAAAAAAGAAAAAAAAGGCCATTTTGCAATAGTCTAAAAAAGTTGGACAGTGGAAAGTTGGATTAAACCATTGAGCAACCAATGATGCAGTAGGTCAGTGTACACTGTACAGGTCAGTGAGACTATCGCCAGTTTCACGTCGTTGATTAAATTGTTTTAAGTGAGTTGCAACGCATTGCATTACTTTCAGTTGATTACTGGATAGTAGATACTTAATCTGTTAGTGGTACTGTGATTGCCGGAGTACATTACTACGTTATTACTTCTTAGTTGATAAGTTTACGATGTCAAAATTGGACACTGAAAAGGACGGTCGTTTAGTAGAGTTATATCAAGATCATCGGGAAAAACTGGAATGTATCGGGAACACTTCGTTACATACTGAATCGTTGTAAGCTTTATGCTTTTGGGGATTTCCCTTGCTTTGCTTTCATTCTAAAAAATAATATTCGTTAGCCTACCGTGTACTGGTAATTTGGATAGCCTATTGGCTAAGTTTAGGATATAACACTGGCGACGAGGATATAAAAATGAGTTAGAGGGGACAAATATCAAGATTTGACCCTAATTCAGACGATTGGGTGATTTATTGTGAGCAGCTCGAGCAACATTTTTTAGCCTATGATGTGACTGAAGACAAACAGGTACCCATGCTGCTCAGTAGCTTACCGGCAGATGTTTATACTGCCTTGCATGCAATCTTATCGCCGGATATACCAAGTTCAAAGACTTATGCCTAAATAAAAACAACATTAACAAAATATTTGAAACCGAAACGGTCTGTTTTCACACAAAGATATGAATTTTATCAAAGAGACTAGCGTGAAGATGAACGTGTGATGGTTTTCATTACTGAGTTGAAACGAATCTCAGAGGGGTGTGAATATGCAGCATTAAGAGATGAATTCATACTCGATAGGCTAATTTTTGGCATCAAAGATGAAGAATTTAGAAAAAAATTATTGGCGAAGGATGAATCAACACTGACTTTGGCTAAAGCCCAAAAACTGGCTGTAGCCTATGAAAACGCTAGCAAGGATTCAAGAGCTCTTGAATCAGCTGCTACTAGTAGTAGTGAGATGCCCCAAGTTGGGTTGAACAAAGTTAAAAATGCTGCCAGTAAGCCTAGTAATCGGTTTAGTCAAAAATGCAAACATTGTGGTCGGAATAATCATCTGTCGGTAAACTGCCGTTTCAAGAATGCGGAGTGTTATGCATGTGGCACCCGAGAGGCCATACAGGCAATGTTTGCCCAAAGTCGGAAGCACTGAAAAGCAACCGCAAGCCTATGCATCTTATGGATGACATTACTGATAGTAGGCCTAGTAGTTCTGATGATGTTGACTGCTGGGAACTCTATCACATGAACAAGCAAAGAACTGAAACATTTTGGGTTACTGTGTCAATTATTGGAAGGGACATAAAAATGGAAGTCGACACTGGTGCTGCGATATCAATTTTGCCTAGCCATCTGTTCAAGAAACATTTTGCTCAGCTTCCCTTTCTGAAAACTGATGTAAAGTTAAAAACCTACTCTGGAGCAAAAATGATTCCTGAAGGTATTCTTGAAGTAAATGTTGCTTATGGTGACCAAAAACAAAGGTTAAGACTGTATGTTGTTGACACTCCAGGACCACCTTTGTTTGGATGAGAGTGGATGCATGTAATAAAACTTGATTGGAATAGTTTCTTTTCTGCACACTGTATTGAAACGAATGGACACCCAAATGACGAAGTTAGCAGAAAGTTGAATAATTTATTGGATGAGTTTAAAGATTTGTTTGAAGATGGCATTGGCAAGTTGAAGGAACTCAAAGCTAAGCTTGTGTTAAAACCAGCAAACATTGACACGTGAATCCACGTGGTTTTCTGGTGGAAAAGTCGTGAAACTTGTGTTTCGTTCTTAAACACAGGTTTTCCACAAGTCTAACACGAGTTTTGAATAAAGAATTTTTATGCAACACGAACAATAAAATTTTAATTTGCACATAATAACATTATGCTATATTAAAAAAAAGTCACTAATTTAGCTTGTTGTGGCATACTGGTGGAAAACTCGTGAAACTCGTTCTTGTTTTTATGCCACAAGTTTTCCACAAGTTTTGAACGTGTTCTCGAAAAAATTTTTTTCCAATAGCTGATACTTATTTTGTACTTATTAGTCGTTTGTTAGTCACCACATGATGTACTTTCAAAGAAAAAACTGATTATTGAGATGTGTCGTGGTAAACTGGTTGATAACTCGTGAAACTTGTTTCTCGTGTTTTGTCACGAGTTTTTCATGAGTTTTTCACGTGTTCTTTAAAATTGTTTCACAGAGGTTTTTATGACACTTTTTGTACCTGTATATTGGTTTGCTAGCTATCGCATTGTATCGACTATTAAAAGCCTGAGCATTGCTGGTGAAAAAATTTATAGAGAACTCTGATGGAACTTTATGACTAAGTCCAAGAATCATTATTTTTTTACCTGTCTTACAAACCATGCAATTAATGCAGAAAAATAAATGTGCTAACTATGAAATTGAAATTTATGTAGTAAATAATACGTTTTATCAGCTTTTAAAACAGTTGTAGTTAGTAGATTGAAATTTTTCTACAATTTTTGCCTAAACATTTTGAAGAATATAATAACATCTATTTTAAGAATGAATGATTTTGTTTATGGAATATCCATATATCAAAAATATTTATACATTGTAACAATAAAATTTTAAAAATTAACCTTAAACTTATTTCTGAATTAAACCAATACAATTTGTTGTTTTTGCAAGGTTAAAAATTAGTACAGGCCTTTTTGTAATGATTTCCCTTGTAATTTTTAAAAAATTATTATCTCCACTTGGTGGAGTAATATTTACCATATTTTTGCTTGGATTGGAAGCAAACAAAAAAGGAAATTGGATGTAGGCTAACTTGTTGTTGCCTTTGATACTGTTGCAGATTTACTGGTATGATTGTCTTTAGTCTGTTAAAATAGGCAGGTATAGTAGCGGAAAGTGCAACATTCGAAGCGTTTATTTAGATGAAGTTTGGCAGTAGAAGTGTTAATAACCAACTGGGCTGCTCATACCTATTCTACGGTATACTGGTAAATGTACCGGTAGCCCATAGATGTAATTACCGGTAACTTATTTTGGCTTCTTGTAATTGTGAATACTGGTCTGCCGGTAGACTAACAGCTGTTATGTTGAAAGATTGGTAGCAAATGGTACCAGTAAGGCTTAGCCTATTTAGGTAGTTCGTCAGGCAGTCAGAGTCATGGGTAGCAGTAGGCTTACCTTACCTACGGTACCGGTACTGTTTTGGTACTGCGCTGGAATGGTGGCTTAGTAGTTAGCGAGTTCGTGTTGCCGATCTTGGTTCGAATACGTTGTTAAATCATACTAAAAGATTCTAAAAATGGTATTCACAGCTTCCATTGCAGGCGCTCAACCAAGAAAATAATGGTACCGGTATTTAGGGGGAAAATACCTGCAGCCCTGAGCTTGTTGGTACCAGTTTGAAAAAATTGATATCAGTCTGTCTCTGTTAGGTCTAGAAACATGCGTTGTAAAAGGTAGGCTACTTGCATGATAATAACATTGATGTCTCAGGTGGAATAGTCAAGCATTGCTGGGAAGTGTAGGGTGAGATCAGGTAATTCCAGACAAAAATCTGCTATTTTTGTTCTGTCTGCTTTTTTCTTCAATCAACTCCAAATCTATTGCTTTCATTTGTGCATTTCAATAATGAACTATAGTAGTTTCACACTGGTTCAAAAAAAATATTTTAGTCTTTAGAAATGGATGAAAAAATTGGTCTAAACACTGGTTTGAAAAAAATAGTATAAAGTATAAAGGCAAAAGTGCAAATTTGATACTCTTCGATAGCATATTTATAAATCTTATAAACTGGAATAATATGTTAAGAAGCATAATTAAGTAGGCCTACTTTTTTGAAAATTTTAATGCACTCCGCAGGCCATTTGCACCAGCCTAGTGCCAATTTAGTCATTGCGCCATGTCGTTTAAAATGGATAAATTTAAGCCATGTTGATCAAAATTTCCCTGTTAACACCTTCATTGTGGATAAACTTCAAGTAAAGATCTTTATTCCGCAAAATGTGCTCGAATTAGCAGCTGTTTTCAGTTAACAAACATTCCAAAATTATTGTAGAGTCGGGGATTCGGTTTATTTTACGCCACACCAACGCCAGATTTATGAATTTATCTTTGATTTTCTGCCGCAAATTGCGGATTTATTGAATGCAGCTTGTCACTTTTTAATGCATAGACCTTTTTGTAAGTACAGCAATTTAGGCTTTTTTATTTTTCACCTCCAAGCTCTCTTCTAAATCATTTTTTTTTACAATTATTTCGACTCGCAAACTTCTACTCCTAAGGATTTTTCTAAGTTAGATTTGGATACGGAGTAGGAATGGATTTCACTTATTGCGGAAAATTTGGAGTTATGAATGAATAAACCTACCAGGATTCTGGTTTGGTTGGAAAACAGGGTGTGAGAGCATATTTGGGTACTTTATAGGACAAATTAATTCGTAACCTAATCTGCAAATGAAAGCAGAGAGCAACTACGCAGAATAGTTTTATTGCGCATAAAATGAGCTGGCAATTATTTAATTACCGAAATGAATATCTACATCGATATAGGTAATACAAACATGCACTAATTGCAATTTTACTTTCATGTCCAGAATTGCCCATGGCTGTCCGGAATTACCCGATCTTACCCTACCTTAATTGCCTGGCAGTACAAATCGTTAGGTACAAAAAGATTGCAGTAGGCCTAGTATAAAATGGGGTATGGTAATTTTCTGTTTTGGATGTGGGGTAATTTCAGACATATGGTTAAACCTGAAACAGCCTAACTGCCTGCTTATGATGATGCAAAACCTAGTAGTCAGCAAGTCACTAGAACTGAGAAAAAGTGGTAACCAGCTGATTTTTAGTTTTTAATTTAATCCTCGACTTTGTACTGGCTTTTTTCCTCTGGTTTCGTAGTTTGTCTATCAGTGTTCCCTGTAAGCGCAAAAAAGTGCAATAAGTGTGACATTGTTTCTGGCATTTTCACACCAAATTTTTGATAAGTCAGGCGTTTTTTTTTTTGCGCCAAAAATCAGCATTTTTATTTTATGCCAAAAACCGTAGACACAGCTGCAGTTCACAACTTGACGCTCTTATTTACTGGACGAAGCCCGTAGATCACTAGAATACTTGCGGATCTCTGAGACTGATAACCTTTTTTTTTATCTGGAGAACAACATAAAAAGGGAGAATAAGATGCCTCCGCCAGCGCAAAGCTTTTTTTGGGGGGAGAGTGGGAGAAGCCAAAATTCGAACAGAAAATTGTTGCCACATATCGAGAATGCCTCAAAAGCTGCGGCATTTTCACATTGAGTTCTAAACGTTCCCACTATTTCCGGCATTTACACAGGAGATGAAAAGTTAAAGGGAACACTGCTGTCTATCACCAGTAAAGCTAAAAGGTTAAGTAGTCGAATTATTGGCTAATAAGGCCAAAGTGTAAAATTGGGAATTCAAACCAATTAAAGAGGAAATTTGAGTTAGAAATGGACATTTCCATTTGGCAGTGGCTTTTTTGCCTCAAGAGGCAAAATAGCCCCATGTTATTTTGCCATTTGGAGGCAAAATAGTCCTAATGGCTATTTTGCCGCAAGTGCCATACTAGCCCTAAGCCTAATCCTAACCCTAACTCTAACCCTAATCCTAACCCTAATCCCAACCCTAGCCCTAACCTTAACCCAAACGGAGGAAAAACACTATTTTGCTTCTAGAGGCAAAATAGCCACTTCCTTTCCATTTCTATTAGGAAGCAAGTACGCCTTTTCGCAGAGAAGATGCACTGGCAGTTAGAATTGAACAAATTTGAGTCTAACTCAAAAGGTCCTGTTTGATTATTTATCATATATCCAAAATTACCCAAAGCCTGGGATAATGCCAGACAATGAAATGGATAAAATAAAGGCAGCGTCTATTGTGCCCTGTGTTCCCTCTAACTTTATGGCTAATCGGCGAGTGCCCAAATTTTCTTAAAACAATTGTGCCCAAAGCTCTAAAAAGACGTTTATGTGCCCTAAATTTCATACCAATCCAGTATTTAAGTATATACTGAATGTCATATTTCCACAAATTTGTCGAATTTTCTAAAGCTATGTTCACTATATTGCCAAAAATTATTTGCCCTTGCTCCAACAAATCGCCGATTCGCTGAAAAAAGTCGACTTAGTGGGAATACTGATTGTGCCCACTACGGTTTTCTTAGTTTAGACCAGGTGACGTCGATATGGTGTATGGCATGTATTGTGTACAGTTATAGGTTTCCTATTACCTTCGCTCACCTTGCTCTGTCTTGTTATGGGCAAATTAATGTCAAACTAATGCCTTGACTGAAGACAACCATGAATCTTCAATCTCAATCAAAAAAAAATCT
Organism: Trididemnum nubilum; assembly: GCA_963965965.1. NCBI lineage: Eukaryota > Metazoa > Chordata > Ascidiacea > Aplousobranchia > Didemnidae > Trididemnum > Trididemnum nubilum. The sequence goes on from OZ014486.1 coordinate 22,773,990, forward strand.
ATGCTTAGAATTAAACCCACCATCTCATGCTTATGAGACAGCAGCATCACCACTATACCACAAAGCCTCAATCATAACAGAAACCATTCAAAACCACCATTAATACCAAACCAGCATCAATAAGCTGTACCAGTTTTTAGTGACTTTCTTCAATTTCTTAGGAACTCTCCCAAAAGTTGTGGTTCAACTACCAATTCAATTTACCATCAAAATTATTTGATTATAGTTTTATGCTCCTCAAAATGCCTTTCCATGGCATCATGACAAAAATTTAAAAAATGGCCCAATCTCTGCAATCGCTCATGCTAGATGCAAAAATTTTTTGTCTAAAAATGCAGAATATCCAAGTTCCTATTTGCTCTCAATACGGTACATTATTTCAGTCTAACTTCTCAATTTTTCAAATAAAATCAAGAAATCATCTTTTTCACTGTTTTTGTTGAATTTTTTTATGACATTTCTCATTGTATAGAATATGGAATTTGTGTAGTAATGCTAACTTTCGATTAGCTATACTGTCATTATAAAGTGATTGTTGTATTAGAACATGTTAATTGCTTCTTACAGTCTTCAATGATGAGATAGCTAGTACTATATTATATATGTTGAAAAGCGTAAAATCATTATGACAGAATTTAATCTATCAACATAATTATAATCACTAATACATGTTAGATGTACTATGCATGTTAGATGCAATGAGATATATTAGAAACAATATTTTATTACTCTATAAAAGAACATGTAATAAGATACATGTTCTTTTGTAGAGTAATGAAATATTGTTTGGATTTATCAGTTCAATTAACTTATCAGGATTGCTTTAAATGCTTTGGTGAAGGACTTAGGGCCCACCCTATATTTGTCTACAGTAATCTTGAGTTCCGATTTAGTTGTGTTTCTGAAGAACAATTCAGTGCATGGTATGCACCAGGTGAAGCCAATTTTTTTTGATTACACCCTGATATAGTTTAAGCCAAAATCATAGTTTGATCACCAATCCTTCGCTTTATAAGCTGTCTTTTAAGCGCACCTCTTGCTTTCAAGTTTTTATTTCTTAAATTCAAGTTTAGCATGTTAACTATTAAAATTCATGAACACTTCCTTAACTGCCAAGGAATTTGTACTGAGAAATGCAGTTCTATCAGAGTCATTTTCTTTTGTGGGCAGAGAGCAGCCAATTTTTACTGACATTTCAACATTTTTTAAAGCCCACGGAAATAAGATGTGAAAATAACAGAATACAGCAGTGATTAGAAATATGTTCAACATTACATTTCTGTGATGATTTTAGTGCTTTTCAAGACTTACAGTACTAGCTATCCTATCAGTGAACACTTTTAAGAAGCAATTAACATTTGTTCTAATACAATGATTGCTTTAATGACAGTATGGTCAATAGAAAGTTACTATGTATTACTAGAAAAATTTCATAAAATCTCCATGTTTGTTTTTTATTATGTTTATTGTTTAATATTTGCTAAAACATGATATTTTTATTTGAAAAATCTCCAAATTTACAAATGTAATTGGCATCAAAAGTATTTATTAAAATATTAACCTTTAGTTGGGTGGCAGCTGACACTGATGACACGGTCTTTTCGTTGTCTCCCATTTTTTTTGTATTTATCTGTGAAGTGCTTAAATTTAGTATGAATAAATACCATCAACCAATCAACTAGCAATGGGATATATCATAAAAATTTCAATAAAAACAGTGAAAAAATATGTTTTCTTGATTTTACTTGAAAAATTGAGCAGCTAGGCTTATAAAATATATTCAGAGCATTGGGTATTCTGCATGATTTAAAAAAAATTGCATCTAGCTTGAGCAGTTGCTGAGTTAGAGCCATTTTTTTGATTTTTGTCACGTTGCCACAGAAACACGTTTTGAGGAGGCGTAAAATGTGTTGAGGTGGTAAATTGAATTGGTAGTTGAACCACAACGTTTGTGAGAGTTCCTAAGAAATTAAAGAAAGTCATCAAAACTTGGTACGGCCTAAGCATCATGCTTTGTCACACATGAGTGACGCAAAGATCGTCTTTTCAGCATAGCAGCATCCAATTCTACTATGCCATAAATTATGGCTCAGTAGACACTGCCTAAAATAAAACTGTGCTTAAATCCTCATGCTAATTTCTAGAATTTGTGCATTTAACATCTGATATGCTCAAGTCCATTTTTATAAAGCATCAGTTAAAAAGAAGTGATCGCCAACTAGGTGACAGAAATAAGTTAATATATGGAAAACTGTTCGAAATTACCTCATTCAACTCTATAAGGTATCTGAGAAGAAAACAGGTATACTATAGTGAAATCATTTTTTACTGGTATGATCACTGGTTAGGGTGCATCAGACCCCCCCGACCACAAAACTTTGTCATGGCTATATGGCAAAAATGTTTCTTTTCCTTCAAAAACACATTGTGCAAAATACTAAAAAAATTAAATAAATTCTACTGGGGCCACATCAGCGATGAAAGTTTGGCCAAATTGCACAAAGCAATGATGCAAACGGTACCGGTAGTTTTTGCCGCTTTTGGGCTATTTAGCACAATTTTAACCTGATTTTTTTCCAAAACCATTGCCAATGCAATAATCACAATGAGTGTTGTGATCAATCACCTCTGCCTGGTGCTGATATAGTAGCACACAGTCAGCATTGTTGCTTAATAAGCGTAGCATTAGCTATCCGTAATTAGCCAATGTAGTAGATATATTACTGCTGAGAGCGAACGCAGAGAAGGCAGGAGTTGCTTTTATTTGCTGTAGTTTGTTTGGTTGTTATACTGGCACAATTGAAAGAGCTGAAGAGGGATTTAAGAGTACAATGGCAATCATTAGTCAGCAATCTGCCTTTTCCAACAGATGCGGGATCTTTACTAACTGCTAATTACCAGTACATGTTGCATCAAGTCAACAATAAAAGCCTAGTCAAGAGCTGCAAATTTAAGACTTACCATGTTAGTAAATTATCACAGCTGCTAAAGTACACAATAAGTTGCAGAGCATTCTTTTGTTTCCAGATTTCATATACACACTTACTTTCATATAGGCTTCCAGTAATGGAATGAGATCGTTACTTGTACTCTTTTAAAGCTTATACAGTACAACATACTCAACTGTATTGAATGTGCATCGATAGCAGCAAACAAAATGGCAAAGGCAACCAAAAAGTCAAGAATTACTCGTGAAGCAGCAGCTATATTTGGCCTTGGTGGCAGCAGAACAAAAGAAGAAGCAGAAATTACAGGCAGCTGGTCACCAACTAACTAGCAGGTCATAAGATGTTATATGTTTCACAGACAAGAAGGAACTTCCTACAGAACAAAAAGAGACTATGTCAGAATTGTTCTAGAAAAAGTCATTCCATTTTATCTCAAAGGAAACATTTCTGGTATCAACAAAAAGAGGTTGTAAGAAAATCATTGAAATCTTGAGAAGAATGCCAAATTTGGAGAAATATCAGTTGTTACAGACGCCCTCTGTAACTGCATGTTGTAATTCCTATGTTGCTCCATTCGATTTGAAACTGGAGCCTTCACCGTCCATGCTGTTCCAAATCGTTGGAGTAACATAGGAATTGCATACCACAGTAAACCACTACAGTATTAAGACATTAAACATAAAAAATTGAAAACCTATAACCCAACAGTCTGTTTCACCCATAAATGGGATCATCAGGGGTAAAGCTTCATCTCTATTTGATTAAGCTTTACCCCTGATGATCCCATTTATGGGTGAAACAGACTGTTGGGTTATAGGTTTTTAATTTTTTAATGTCTTAATATTGTAGTGGTTTACTGTGATATTAGCTCTAACACTCCGTTATCGAGCACTTTCGAAACCCTAATATCAACCACTTACTAAGAAATTGCATATAATAGTTACCGAGGGCCGTCTGTAACAACTGATATTTCTCCAAATTTGGCATTCTTCTCAAGATTTCAATGATTTTCTTACAACCTCTTTTTGTTGATACCAGAAATGTTTCCTTTGAGATAAAATGGAATGACTTTTTCTAGAACAATTCTGACATAGTCTCTTTTTGTTCTGTAGGAAGTTCCTTCTTGTCTGTGAAACATATAACATCTTATGACCTGCTAGTTAGTTGGTGACCAGCTGCCTTAATTTCTGCTTCTTCTTTTGTTCTGCTGCCACCAAGGCCAAATATAGCTGCTGCTTCACGAGTAATTCTTGACTTTTTGGTTGCCTTTGCCATTTTGTTTGCTGCTATCGATGCACATTCAATACAGTTGAGTATGTTGTATTGTATAAGCTTTAAAAGAGTACAAGTAACGATCTCATTCCATTACTGAAAGCCTATATGAAAGTAAGTGTGTATATGAAATCTGGAAACAAAAGAATGCTCTGCAACTTATTGTGTACTTTGGCAGCTGTGATAATTTACTAACATGGTAAGTCTTAAATTTGCAGCTCTTGACTAGGCTTTTATTGTTGACTTGATGCAACATGTACTGGTAATTAGCAGTTAGTAAAGATCCCGCATCTGTTGGAAAAGGCAGATTGCTGACTAATGATTGCCAATGTACTCTTAAATCCCTCTTCAGCTCTTTCAATTGTGCCAGTATAACAACCAAACAAACTACAGCAAATAAAAGCAACTCCTGCCTTCTCTGCGTTCGCTCTCAGCAGTAATATATCTACTACATTGGCTAATTACGGATAGCTAATGCTACGCTTATTAAGCAACAATGCTGACTGTGTGCTACTATATCAGCACCAGGCAGAGGTGATTGATCACAACACTCATTGTGATTATTGCATTGGCAATGGTTTTGGAAAAAAATCAGGTTAAAATTGTGCTAAATAGCCCAAAAGCGGCAAAAACTACCGGTACCGTTTGCGTCATTGCTTTGTGCAATTTGGCCAAACTTTCATCGCTGATGTGGCCCCAGTAGAATTTATTTAATTTTTTTAGTATTTTGCACAATGTGTTTTTGAAGGAAAAGAAACATTTTTGCCATATAGCCATGACAAAGTTTTGTGGTCGGGGGGGGGGGGGGGGGGGTTGATGCACCATATTGCTGGTATAATTATTTTTTGCTAGGATATTATTTTGAATCTTGCAGACTCGTATACCATAGGCCTACAATATTTTTGTTTGCAAAATTTTGCGACATGGATGGTTTATCTTGGTGGAATATGCGCCGCAAAGTAGAGTAAAGTTGCTCAAGTAAAGAAAAGAAATGGAGAAGGAAACTTTTGTAGACACTCATCTTGCCTATATTTGCAGTAGAAATGATATCACAGTACCGGTATTGTTATCATGTGAACCAGATGCCACTTTGCCATTAGGAAGTGGTGGTAGTGTTCATGCTTGTTGTGTTACTGTACAAGCTACAGCAAATGCCAGTACGGATGGATTTGACATGTTTTCTTGCAGTCCTGAAGATGCTTCTGAATTGTTTCAGGTGGAAAAATCATACAATTCATGTTCAAAATCTATTGAAAGTGAAGACGCTGAATCACGTTACGACTTCTACAGCACCTACTGCGACTTTGACTATCAAAATGTTTTCAATTCTAGCAGTGATAAGAAAGAACCTCAGAACTTGCATAGTCGTTTATCAAAGTGGACACTGGACAGTCACCTCTTATGTTACAAATTCGCCTTGATGAAAATTACTTAAAGTGTTGCTTATTGAACACCCAGACCTTCCTAAAGATCCTCAAAGTATTCGTGATATCCACAAAAATGTAGAATTAACTTCAGTTGCTGGTGGGCAATCATTTATATCAGTCAAGCATCATCATAAAAGTCGTTTTTGGTAAGTACTTGCATTCATTGTTTTTTGTTAGAACGTACAAGTCAGTGATGGTAGTAGGTGACTCCGGTGGTTCAAAGATTTGGCAATTAATGGAGACATGCAAAAGAGTCATTTCATTATAATTATGAAAACTAAAAAAATATAATTGTGTAAACTGAAAAAATATGACCATTGAAGAATTTGCTTGAATTTGCAGCATTTGTTGATGATGTTATAGCAATAAAAAGCAATAAACAGCCAGACAACTATCAGTTTCTTTAGGCTGATAAACACTTTCGTGGCTATTACACTCACAGCCTTCAAATAAAATTTCTCCAATGCAGCAAGCCATATGTTTGAGAACTTTCTAAATTAGCATTCCAAAATATTAAAAATCGAAATGAATGAAAACTTGCATTCAAACCAACTAACAAATTTTGATGTTTATTTTCCTCATGTGTTTTAAAGAATGGAGGGAACAGAATGTTGGAGTTTCGCTGAAACTGCATATTTTACAAAAATATCTGGTTGTTGTACACAGACTAGTTGGCTTTCCTGGACATTTTAATGAGCTGATATCATGTTTATGTAATAGGAGGTAAAGTTTATAAGTAGACTTATTTGTAGCATTTTTGGACATAGTACAAAACTTTTACAATGAAAACCCAAACTGGAAATAAACTGAGCTTTTTCTTACAGTCTTGCTAAAAATAATATCAGTCTTAGCATTCTCTATATACCTTACTGAATAAACTCAAGCTTGACTAGCATAGCACCACTGTTAATAGATGCAAAACTAACAATTTGATTTGGAACATACTGTTAATTTTTCTCGACAAGGTCTTTCAAAAATTTAAAAATAGTTTATCTGTAATATTTAGGTAACCTAACCTTTTTGTAGATTTAACTATGTTGCACTTCAATATCCACTATATATATTTTTTTGTGTAGCAAGTTCTTAGTCAACAATGTAATTCCAGTTAAAAAAAAAATTGGCGATATGTTTCGGAGTTATAGTGCATTAATTGCGAAATACATGTTTTTTGCATTATCTTATTATTTCAACCTGAAAAGCAAATGAAAGACAAATATTATGAATGAAGCAAACTTCACTGATTCTAAAAAACTTAAGATTCAGACTTCTATGTTAAGAAGTAAAAAAGTTATTAAGAAAAATGTAAAAAAATTTACATCATCATATGGTCAAAATGTTGCAAATCTCAATTACGCGTAACTCAACCATATGTAAATTAATGTTTTTTTGTTTTATTATGTTATGGACACAAATCTTCAACTTCAGAGAATTTGAGCAAAATCTGAGGTTATGATTTTCACCTTTTTTTTAGTTCACATATTTATAATGAAATGACTCAAAAAATGGTATTCCCTACTTTGGCATGGTCAACATACCGGTATGCAAAAAAGTCTAGTTTAAACGAAGAAACCGATGGGTTAAAACGCAATACTTTGGTTAAATTTGTCGAAGAGTGCCGGTACGGTAGTTGTTTGGTTTGCATAATGGTACTATAAATGCTATGTTGGGTGTAAAAAGTTATGCTTACGGTGCCTATCTGCCATATTTGTAGTATATTCCCTGTGGTACAATATTGTTGTGATGAGCTTATCACAGTTACACGAAGACGAAGCCTCCGCCGTAGAAAAATTTTGCTTAATTTTAAGATAAAATAACATTTTAAAGCAAATTAGCGTGTTTTTATGCATAATGTTGCTCTATGAAACTTATCATTCGTTGTCCAAAATAAAGCACGTTATGAGGCAAATGTGAGAGAAATATTATTTGAAAAAGTAGGAATTATGTCATATGTTTGTCGATTTGAGAAGGTCTTTCTTCCCAAAAAATGTTATGCTGTATGACCAGGCAGGGCCCGAGATAGAAACTTTTGCAGGGGGTATGAAGATCGATGCCGGGCCCCCAAAATTTAGCGAAATTAAATCAAGAAAGGTCCTCACTCAAATTTGGTCCTGATTTTTGTCCAAAATTAGGTGAAGACCAAAAAAAAAAGGTCTTCACTCAAATTTGGTCGTGTTGGTCCAAAACTTGACGGCCCCCAAGACCCGGGCCCGGGTACGATATACCCCCTGAACCCCCCTCTCGCAGGCCCTGTGACCAGGTGGGGAGAGGGCATGACGCAGCACTTGTCCCCCAATATACGCTATAGTGATTAGTGAAGTCAACTTGGCAAATAAGAAACTAAAAATTTAACGAACAATTTTCAGGTGGAGTGCGGAAGAATCGCAAGCATGCAACTTGGCTTGAAGCCAAGAAAAAGGAGGATTTTCAAGATGGTGCTATTGCTAGCAATTGGAATTAGTTTATTCTTGTGCAGTGCTGTCACCGCTAGCAGTTTTTCACTAGATCCAATGTAGTTTGGTCTGCTCTAGTGAATTCTTACTGCAGTACAATCTAGTGACTTTTTGCAGTCTAAATTCTTCCTAAAATAATCAGTTGTCTTGTTTTTCATCTTGAAAATGTTTTTAAAAAAAAAACTACCCGAAGTAATCCTTGAAATCATAAAAAAACTGTTCCTGAAGTAGAGTCGATGTTGGAAAAAATATTTTAGTTGCAATGGTGAGGAGTGAAGGGTTCGGAACTCCTTCACTCCTAACACTTTTTGCTGTTTGATGCTGGCAGTATTCTGGTGCTTGCCAGATTTTTGTGGTGTGAAGAGGCGTAAATTGTTCTTAGGAGAACCGAAGTTTTAAATCTGGTAATATTTTTCCGATCGAGTAATGAACTCTTGTAATTTTCTATTCAAATTTGAAAACTAGCTTGTGGTGCATTGTTTTTGTGATTGCAGTTTGTTTTTGTTCTATTGGCTGTTTATTTTTGTGGCTTTTTCACAATAAATAAATAAAAAAAGATATTTCCACCATTTGAAAAATAGTTTGCCACAAAATCCTTGAATTAGCAGTAGTAGAGGCATCTCAACAGCCAACACGTGAGCTTATGCACTTGCTAATAATCGAACTCGTGGAGGGTACGTGGTAAACCCGTGAAATTACGTGGTCGTAACTTGACTCGTTGATCATACGTGGTAAACTTGTAAAATCATGTGCTCGTGACTTAACTCGTTGATCATACGTGGTAAACCCGTGAAATCACGTGGTCGTAGCTTAACTCGTTGATCACACGTGGTAAACCCGTGAAGTCACGTGCTCGTGACTTAACTCGTTGATCATACGTGGTAAACCCGTGAAATCACGTGGTCGTAGCTTAACTCGTTAATCACACGTGGTAAACCCGTGAAGTCACGTGCTCGTAACTGAACTCGTTGATCATACGTGGTAAACTCGTGAAATCACGTGTTCATTGTCGGCAAATGATCAGTGCTATTAGCTATTTCGAAGCCAGCAGTTGACGAAGAGCATGTACCATTGCAGCAAACTGGTGGATAACACATGGTATACCACAAGTTAAACATGTGATTCGTTCACGTGAATAACACGTGGGACCTATGTGCAAGATCACAAGAATATCACGTGTTTATACCATGTGTTTAACACGAGTAACTCGTGAAAATTTCACGGGATTTCCACGTGAAATTCACATGTTATTGCTTGTGGGGTATGCTTTACGCCAGAAAGTTGAATCCGAGTTACAGCAACTTGAGGAAGCAGGAGTCCTAACTAAAGTTCAAACTTCTGATCGGGCTACACCTATTGTACCAGTGGTAAAACAAAATGGCAACACTCGAATTTGTGGTGACTTCAAGGTCTCTGTTAACCCTGTCCTTAATGTTGATCATTACCCGCTACCTAAAATTGATGATGTATTTGCAACCTTGTCTGGTGGACAATTGTTTACAAAAATTGACTTGCGACCAGCTTATCTCCAAATGGAAGTTGATGATGCTTCGAAAGAGTATTTGGCGATTAATACCCACAAAGGGATATTTCGTTAGAATCGCTTAATTTTTGGCATTGCTTCGGCTCCGGCAATTTGGCAAAGAGCAATGGAGCAAGTTTTACATGGTATACCTGGTAGCCTACTTGTTGCATACTAGATGATATGATTGTTACAGGCCGAGACACTAATGAACATCTGACTAATTTGCGCATGGTGTTGGAGCGATTACAAGACTATGGTTTGCGTGTAAATCGTGAGAAAACTACATTTCTGAAAAGTACCAATGAATTTTTTGGATTTAAGATTGACAGAGATGGTATCCACAAGACTGATGGAAAGATCAAAGCCATGATATATGCACCAAGACCAGAGAATACTCATCAAGTGCGTTCATTTATAGAATTAGTTAATTATTATGCTCGGTTAATTCCAAATTTGTCTGAGATATTACACCCCTTAAATCAGTTGCTTCGAAAGGGATATAAGTGGAAGTGGGATGCCCATTGTGAGAACAGTTTTATTCGCGTTAAAGAGTTAATTACATCTGATGTTGTTCTCACACATTATAATCCAGCCTTACCAGTTGTATTAGCATGTGATGCATCCCCTTATGGCGTTGGAGCAGTTATGTCACACATTCTTGAAGATGGTAGTGAGCACCCTATTGCTGTTGCTTCTAAATCATTAACTGCTGCCCAGAAAAACTATTCTCAAATAGAGAAAGAAGCACATTCTATTATTTAGGCAGTCAAAAAATTTTATTGTTATTTGTATGGACGACATTTTACCTTAATGACTGATCATCGCCCACTAACATCTATTTTCCATCCAAGTAAAGATGTTCCGAGCATGACAGTTGCGCGATTACAAAGATATGCTTTGTTTCTAGCTGGCCTCGATTATGATACAAGGTACAAAACAGAGGTGGAGTCGAGGACACAAGGCTCGAGGCCAAGGCCAAGGACACAAAAAAAATCCGAGGCCAAGGCCAAGGACAGCCTTTCCGAGGACAGACACTCTCGAGGCCAAGGACAGGAATGCTCGAGGCCAAGGCCAAGGACCAAGGACACAAAGCGCAAGTGCTCTCCAAAAAAAAAAAAAAAAAGGTCTTCACAAAAATTTTTCAGGCGATCTCCAAAAAAAAAAAAAGGTCTTCACAAAAATTTTTCAAGCGATCTCCACGAAATAACGCTTTCCAAAAAATTTTTCAACCGCTCCACAAAATTTTAACTTTCCAAAAAATAGTGCTGTCCTCGAGCCGAGGACAGGCCAATTTTCGAGGACTTGAGGCCTCGAGGCCAAGGCCAAGGCCAAGGACTTCAAAATCTGTCCTCGAGGACGTCCTCGAGGCCAAGGACGTCCTCGAGGACTCCACCTCTGGTACAAAACTAGTGCCAGCCATTGTAATGCAGGCGGTTTATCTCGTCTTCCACTCAATTAGCGCAGTTACATACAATCGATTCAAAAGTTAAATCGATTTTATCCTTTGTTTCTTTATTATAGCGGAAAAGAGCGAAAAAAAGTATCGTAAAATAAAGAAACAAAAAGATAAATCGGTTTAACTTTTGAATCGATTGCATGTATCTGCGCTAAATGACACAGAAATTGATAATAATGGAAAATCGGTGGATATGTTTCACATGTCCCAACTTGAACAATTACCTGTAACCAGTCAGCAAGTGCGACGAGCCACAATGAGAGACCCAATATTGTCACATGTTGTAGAATTTGTAACTAATGGCTGGAATTTTGTTCCAGAAAAGAACACAAGTTACAAAGACTATTTTAACTGCCGCAATGAATTGACTACATGTAGTAACTGTCTTTTATGGGGAAACCGAGTTGTTATTCCCTTAAGTCTGCGTACCCAAGTTCTTGCTGAATTACCTGAAGGACATTTAGGAATAGTAAAAATGAAAGCCATGGCTTGCAGTTATTTTTGGTGGCCAGGACTGGACAAAGACATTGAACGCTTGGCTAAGCAATGCCCATTTTGCCAAGAAACTTGCAATGTCCCAGAGAAAGCGGCTTGTCATTGGTGGCAATGGCCCAACTCACCGTGGCATCGTGTACATATTGATTTTGCAGGACCGTTTTTAGGTACATATTTTCTTGTTGCAGTAGATGCTTTTTCAAAATGGCCAGAGGTCATTCAAATGACTTCTATCACCGCAGAGCGCACTATCTCCGAGCTCCGTAAAATGTTTGCTCGATACGGCATTCCTCATCGAATTGTTTCAGATAATGGTCCTCAGTTTTCATGTGATGCGTTTCAGCAGTTTTTGGCCCATAATGGCATCAAAAACATTACTTCTGCGCCGTACAATCCTGCTACGAATGGGCTCGCTGAGCGATTTGTCCAAACATTTAAACAAGCATTACGTTCAATGCGGGGTGAAAAGGGAACGGTTGAACAAAAGTTAAATAGGTTCCTTTTACGTTATCGTAGTGCACCCCATCGCACAACGAATGAACCTCCCTCATTATTGTTTTTGAATAGACGCCTCCGTAATTGTTTAGATCTTATTAAGCCAAACCTGCAAGATCGCATTGACAGTCGTCAGCAACGCGGAGATTCTAGTAAATGCCGTTCTTTTGTTATTGGTCAACCTGTGCTTGTGCGTGATTCGTGCTAACAATAAGAAATGGTGCAAGGCAAAAGTTATTAAGCAGACTGGACCTTTGTCATACCATGTCATGGTTTTGCCTCATCTAATATGGCAAAGACACATAGATCAGATGCTAGATGTTTGTAATGGTAAAACTATTTCTGTGAACAAGCCGGCTAGTGAGATAATGACGCCCGCCTTTCCAAGTATGAGTAAGACATGTTTTGCTTTTCCTGTTCCAGCTAATCACACTGTAGGCCGCAACAGCCTTTATCCTGATGACGCTTCTACTAGACGTTATCCTGTACGTATTCGCAGGCCGCGGATTCCTTACAGTCCCTAATTGTGTATTTTATTGGTGCTTTGATGTTTTGTGGTGACGTTTAATTTGGCAGGAGAATATGTTATATATTGAATCGTTGTGAGCTTTATGCTTTTGGGGATTTCCTTGCTTTGCTTTTCAATTTTAAAAAATAATATTCGTTAGCCTACTGTGTACTGGTAATTTGGATAGCCCATTGGCTAAGTTTAGGATATAACTACTTCCCATCAAAACAAAAGAAGAAGATCAGGATGGGAATCGATAGCTAATGAAAATAGAATGAAAATAGAACAAACTTTACGTGGGAACAGTGCAAAAAAAGGTGGCAAAAAATAAAATTTACAGCAAAAGCCCAAAACGCTGCCAATAATTAGAGGTCATTGAAAAAAACGGGTGGGGAGGCCCTTTTGATGCATTTTCTTTGTCTGACACGTCTACCAAAGTCATCGAATTTCTTGGAGAAACGGATGGTTTTGAAGGCTGCAAAGATGGGGTAAAAACACTTGTGCTACCGGCAGAAGCGGAGCGTTCATCGCTCGCCGGCTTTGATGCAGACTCGCTATGATTATATTCCAATTTAGCTTCAGCAGAACTGCTGGCAGATTCCATAGGTGGGCACAAGTCCGTTAATCGTTAATCCGTTTATAACGAAGCTACTGTTTTCATTAACTCGTTTATCCGTTAAAAAGTTTTTTCGTGTTAACGGACTAAATTAACTTCCGTTAACTTCTGTTAACTTCCGTTAAAGTTTTTATCGTTAATATCTTGCATCATTCATTTATCATAATGGCATACAAACCAGTTTGCACTGGTAACACTTGTTGCGTATTAGCACGAGCTTTACAGAAGAAAGCGAAGAAAGGAGCTCTTTTTTGTGGCAAATATTAACCTGCAGCCTCAGAGGTCTGTTAATTATTGCTGTTCGCAGTTTCCAAAGATTTTCCAATCGCAACTTCCTTAGTACATTTGAACTTATTTCTATCTTGAAATTAGATTAGACTGTAAAATGTAACTTCCAAAACACAAAAAGACCACCATAGCAACAAATATTTCCTTACAATCAGCTCAACAACGTCAATACTCGCTCTAAAAGCGAATGAATATAAAGAAATGTAAATTACACGCAAAATGTTAACGAATTAACGGCATAGATGGGCACAAGTCCGTTAATCGTTAATCCGTTAATAACGAAGCTAACTTTTTCATTAACTCGTTAATCCGTTAAAAAGTTTTTTCATGTTAACGGACTAAATTAACTTCCGTTAAGTGCTGTTAACGGACTAAAGTAACTTCCGTTAAGTTCTGTTAACTTCCGTTAAGGTTTTTATCGTTAATATCTTGCAGCTTCGTTGTGCATTTGAACTTGTTTTTATCTTGAAATTAGATTAGACTGTAAAACGCAACTTTCAAAACACAAAAGGACCACCATAGCAATAAATATTGCCTTACAATCAGCTCAACAGCGTCAATACGTGTTCTAAAAGCGAGTGAATAAAACGAAATGTAAATTACACGCAAAATGTTAACGGATTAACGGACTTTATTAACTTCCGTTATTTAAAGCTGAAAATAACGGATTAACGTTAACGGAGGTGTGAAGTTTGTTAACGGACTAGTGGTTAACGAAGCTAACGTTTTGCATTAACTTGCCCACCTATGATTAACGGACTGTATAACTTCCGTTAATTAAAGCTGAAAATTACGGGTTAACGTTAACGGAGGTGTGAAATTTGTTAACGGACTAGTGGTTAACGAAGCTAACGTTTTGCATTAACTTTCCCACTATGATTAAATGCTAATTGAATATAACATTAAATTGCAAAAGCTCTCAAAAAATTGCTGTGGGTAATCATGTTTGGAGTAGAGGACTTTGAAAGCTTGTTTGTGATTGAAAGAAGCATACGGTGTATGAGGTGTCGCTATTAAATAACAAGACTGGTGACATAAAGCAATTTTATTAAAGAAAAAAAGGTCATTTTATTTTGCTCCCCCTTTGATGTATTTTCCCTCAGCATCAACACAGCGTTTCATTCGGATTTTCATAAAAAAAACGAACACGACAACACCCTTGACATAAAAAAAAATCAAAATTGCCTTGAATTTTGATTTTGCTTCATGTTGCTTTCTTAATTCGTGGTGAGTTTGCAGTTTTCCAATGCACGGACTGCCTCTTTGTCTCTGGGTCGTACTGGAAAATTCATCTCTCATCGCAGGTACAGTAATCACACTGTCTCAAAATTTAGGGTTTTCTTCAATTTGTTTTAAAATGTCAGCGCAAATCTCTTGGCGTTTTTCTTTTTGGATGCTAGTTAAAAGCTTTGAAACAACTTGTGCACAAACCTTTGTCGTATGCAGATTGTCATGCAGTACTTGCCACACTGTCTCTTTGTCAATGGACATCCTCTCTGCAATCAGTCGAATACTAAGCCGACGATCTTCTCAGACAATTTTTTCAATTTCTCGGATATGGTTAGTGGTTTTTGATATGGTTGGGCGTCGTGAACGTTCATCATCTTTAACATCAGTCTGGCCTTCACGAAATCGTTTGTGCCATTCAAAAACGCGGGTTCTTGACATGCATTCTTTGCCGTAAACTTCCATCAAAGCTAGAGTTTTTACCTAAATTTCAAGTTAATTCTTTGCTCAGTTTTAGAGTTAAACATTTTTCTGCGGCTGCAACAGAACTTCTTGCAACAATGAGCAATTTGCAGCTTCTGCAAGCCAAGGTTTTTTCCGACGAGCAAAAAAGCGTGCACTTGCTTTCAACGTCAAGGTACCTAATTTGTTTAAAATATAGCAGTAATTTTGTGTGTAACTTGTCAGAAAATTGTCGCCTGCAGTTGCGCGCCTTCTTAACATCCCACTCACAGAAAAAAAAACGTATTCGTTAATGTTTTTGCGACAAATTTTGAGCTGTTACAACTAAAAACTTCTTTTGCAAACTTGTAAAAGTACTCGTACTCGAACTTTATTACGGTACTAGTACTCGAGTACATTTTTCAATACCAGTACTCGTACTCGAAGTTTTTTGCGGTACTCGTACTCGGAAGTTGAGTACTCGACTCCATCACTGCAGTGCAGAGTAGACAAGCACAAATTACTATTGATGTATAAATAAGTATCAAGCAAAAGCTAGCTCAGAGATTTAGTCAAAACTTGTAGGAAAGTTCATTTCAAGAGTTTTGCTTAAAGCAAAAGCTGTCTCATTGGTTTAATCAAAACTTGTAGGAAAAAAACGGAGGATTAAAAATGATGTCGATGTCCAATCAGTCTCAGAAAGCAGATATTTTATTATACATCACCAACATTTCGATTATAAAACTTGAAAATGAGTAATACTTGGATCCCGGAAAAGTCAAGCAGCAACTCAAGAAGCATTAATAATCAAGCACTATCGAAGGGCCCAAAAATAGAAAAGTACCTCAAATCATCGAGCGGTAACGTTTGCGTCTATGAAACGATAGGTCAGAGCTCTAGGTTCAAATCTCGGGTCGATCAAATTTAATCCAATAACTGGTCGCAGGGAATTATGCTTCCCACAGGCGCAAAAACGCAGATAGAGGCCCTATAAACTTGTCACACGTTTGGGCGCAATACAGCGAGTTTAATTACGTATAGGAGGCACAACAGAGTAAGTTGCAACGGCTTACCACCGCCGCATAACTTCTTCAAAAGGAGCAAAATTGGTGTATCGCTAAAATGTCGCTTTACAAAGTTCAAATTACAGTAACTATATGAGCGTTTTAATGCATCGTATACGATACAGTTAATCAATGCTAATAAAGAAACCATTTACAAGTTTTTGCGTTTACCGCGGGAATGAAACCAACGCAATAACTTCACATTCAAAAAGCAAGCGCAATGCAGTTTTTATAAGAACCAGTAAATTTTGAGTTAAGGCTGGCTGTTCTTAATTTCTTTCCCAATTTTAGAATCATTTGTTCTTAAATTTTGAGAACATCAACGTCAATTTTAGTATCATGCTGCTTAATTTCGAATGCTTTGTCAGCTTGAGTAAACGCTTTTTTGCTGCTTTTGCAGTATCGTAAAATTGCAAAAGTGAGTTCAGTTTGAACAACAGCCAAAAATTTCTTAGCCGTCTGCGCAATTCACAACAGGATTCTTACAAAGTCGGAATTGTTGCCGTTTTGCTTGCAAATTCTAAAAAATCACCAAAATATTATTGCTTTGAATCAGCGCAGAATTTAATTTTTTCTAGGTTGGGAAATTCATTCTCTTTCGTTTGTTTTAAATTTTTTTCACTGCTGAGGCCATGGGCGTAGCCAGGGTGGTCAAGGCCCCCCCCCAATTGAAATGCCACCAATGATAAACATGTGACAACAAAGCCTATTTTTTCTTCAATTTCTATTAGCATTTACTGCGTACAACAGTATACGCGTACAACAGTAATTAACAATAATATAGACGACCACGTGGCCCGGGCTCCCTCAAAGCAATTTTTGCCAACCAATTTAAATGTAAAACCCGGGTGAAATTAATGGTTTTTGTCCTACAAGTTGCTACCTCAAGCCCTCATCTAATCTTTTCATGAACGTAATGTAATAACTAGGACTAGATTTACCACCTGGTACAGACTTTTTTGGTCTTCACCTGTATTTGGCCAGAAGATCTCCAAAATTCCAATGGTCCCGCGCAATAAAAAATCCGGTTCTGGCAATAACGTGCTTAGCAGGCATAACCAATTATTGTACCATTTTTTAATAACAATTCACCTCTACCTTGCCTGTTTTTACGCGACAAAGATAAATTAGCTAGGGTAAATGCTCATTAAACAATGAATTTGATTTGAGGGGGTCTGAGCCCCTTGACCGTACGTGTGCTCCATAACTGGTTATTTCCATGGCAAACCAAAAATCTTTAAACAAAATATTTTTGAGTGGATTATTATTATTTACTGCTAAAATTTTGCACGAAGCAATGCACCATACTTCATCAACCTGGACCACATCACTAGCAAAATTTAACCCCAAAATGAAAGATTTTAAACGTGTTTTGAACTTAACATCTAAGTAAAAAGACGATTAAACAATTCAGTTTTTTTAATTGGCTTTCAAATGTTAAAAATTTGTTTTTTTTTAAATGGCTCTAAACATATGCGAAATGTCATCCATTGGCATTAAAATAGCTCTTTTTTTGCAACGAATTACAAAAAATCGGCCTGCGGCTGGGGGCTTTGCCCTAGACCTCCTTCTGTGATATGTTTCAGTTACACTGATTCACTCAACGCGTCTCACAATGCAAACATTGCACTTTTTAACTTTTGGTTCAAGTCCTCTCCCTTTGAGGGAAATCCGTCATTTCGATCCACCACAAACAATTGAATATACTCATGTACATGAACTACATCTTTCAATGCTTCAGACAGCAAACGAAAACGAAAAAGAAACACGTGCAAGAGAACTCGCCTATATTTACTACCCCAAAAAAAGGAAAAAATGATGGTCTCGAGAGCGGAGACGGAGAGAAAAGAGTGTTGGAAAAAAAGAAAGAATAGGAGGATGTGAGGCACCACACCTGAAACAAAATCCTGGTTAAGTACCAAGCACAAGCCAACGCTTCTGATCTTCCATTCTACGATATCTTTGTCCCACAAAAAGTTCATCTTTCGAAAATTTGTAATGACGTCCTAGCGCAATTTGTGGTTTAGCCCCCCAATCAAAAATCCTGACTATGCCTATGGCTAAAACTGACATTGTTCCTAAATTTTGAACAAACTTGAGCTCCGTGTTCTCATAAAAAAAGTGCAACACAAACAGTAGCGTACCGTACGCAGGATTTTGAAAGGGGGGGGGGGGGGGGGGGGGCAGGAACTTCAGAAAATTTGAGAAGAACAAAGATCAGAATAAGAAATTGTTCCACCCAAATTCAGTCCGATTTTTTGCCCAAAATTAGGTGAAGAGCAAAAAGAAAAAAAAAAGGTTTTCACTCAAACTTAGTCCGATTTTTTGGCCAGAGTTGGGTGCAGGCCTACAACAAACGAATAAAACATACCCTTTGTGTGATCCAGGCGCGTAGCCAGAAATTCGCAATGGAGGAGCTGCTTTGGGGGTCTGGGGGCGGAGCCCCCAGCGCACGAAAATTTTGCATTTTTTTGCAAAAATAACTTTATTTTAGGGCTATTTTGATTAAAAACAACGCTTTTAAAACGTGGCTTAGAAATTGGCAGTGCAAACATGATTAAACTGGAGGCATAAATGGGATATTTGGGAGGTGGCTAATGGTAAAATGTTAGTTCTCTTGTTTGATGCTGGTAAATTATAAAATCGAACAGTTCAATAAAACTCACACAGAGTAATCTGTTTATATTTATAGAGAAAAATAATTGGGGGGAGGGCTAATGAAAAGAGATTTAACTAATACTGAATAGCCCTCCCCTCTATTCCTTAGTTTATAGTATATTTGTTGATGACACCTATGTTTAGCATTTTTAAACTTGCGATCAAATTTGATTGCTTATTTCTTACCATTTTTCAAAGCTTTTATTTATTTGTTAGTTTTATTTTTGACAAATTAGCCCTCCCCCCTGAACATATGCTTCAAAAGATGTTTTAAATCACTATGTCGTCCACTCCAGTGCATAAAACAGTCTCAAAGGTGCTAAAAGCGTAGTGTTTTTCCCATTCTGCATTTTGGTCGACATACAAATGGGGGGCTATAGCCCAACCGCCCCTTCCTGGCTACGCTACTGGTGTGATCAAAGCTTATGCCCAACTTACAAAGGGGGGGGGCTATGCCGCAATTTTGCATACTATTATATGCTAATTAAACTGTCCTGGCGACCCAAAGGGGGGGGGGTCATGGCCCAATGACCCCCCCATAAATACGCCCCTGAACACAAATCGATTTTGCTAGTCCTAAAATCAGAAATTATACAAGTAAGAAGTAATGCAATTAAAAAAGTTACCGTTACATATTTTTTGCTTTCAGGCACCGATTTCGACTTTGACTCTTAAATAACTTACTGATTCTTTTTTGTAGTTTTTGAAAGCAAATTGGAAAGTGTCAGAAAAAGAGAACGGTAAAATTTAAGTTACGCATTTGCTTAACGTATTTAAAAAAAAAGTAGACCCAACCTGGGGCTAAAGTCGCTTTTACATCGAACTCAAAAAATGTGCGATCACTTTTTGTCGAAAGTATTATCAAAATATTTTTGACTCTGATCAAAGAGAGCCTATTTTTGCAAGATATATGAGCAAAAACAGCAACTTCAACCATAGGCGTAGCCAGGATTTTTGATTGAGGGGGGCCCAAACCACAAATCACATGCAATGACGTGTCATCAGCAATTTTCAAAAAAGGAACTTTTTGTGTGGCAAAGATATCGTAGAATGGAAGATCTGAAGCTGAAGCCCGTTGGCACTTAACCGGGATTTTAGTAAAGGAAAAGGGCGAAAAGTAATTGTTGGAAACTGCAAATCTAACTTAGGAGACGTGTTGAGTAAGCTAGTATACTCAAACGTATCACAGAGGAGCTCTGGGGGTGGAGCCACCAGCCGCCAGAAGTTATGGGGGTCTGGGAGCAAAGCCCCCAGTCGCTGGACGACTTTTGTAAGTTTTTGGAAAAAAAAGCTATTTTAATTCCATTGGATCACATTTCGCAGGTGTTCAAACCCATTTCAAAGAACTAGATTTTCAACATTTGAAAGCCAATCAAAAAATTTTAACTGTTCAATCCTCCTTTTACTAGCCATTAAAGTCCAAAACACGCTTAAAATCTTGCATTATGGTGTAAAATTTTAATTGCAAGTGTTTTGCTCCATGTAGGGGGAAGTAAAGCACATTGCCTTCTGCAACATTTTAGCAGTAAATAGTAATCAACTCAAAGATTTTCCTTCAAGATTTTTGTTTTGTCATGAAATTAACCAGTTGTAGTACATGTACGGCCAAGGGACCCAGGCCCCCTCAATTGAAATTCAATAATTTGTTTAATGAGCATATTCCCTAGCCGTTTTTTTAAAAGTATTTTGTGCGTAAAAACTGTCGAGGTGGAGTTGAATCGTTATTGAAATGGTACAATAGATGGTTACGCTTACTAAACGTGTTATTTCTGGGCCGAATTTACATTGCGCGAGGTCCCTGGCACTTAGGGGATTTTTGCAACATCTTCCTGCCAAATGTAAGCGAAGACCAAAAAAAGGCCTACTATCTGAGCGCTGGGCCCTGGCAATGTGCCGTATGGCAAATACGGCCCTGGTTATTGCATTACGTTCATAAAAAGTTTAAATAGAGGCCTGAGGTAGCAACTCTTAGGACAAAAACTCTTGATTTCATCCTGGTTATACGTTTAAATTGTTTGGAAAAAATTAAATTAAGGGGGTGCGCCGGGTCCCCTGGTCGTCAATATTATTTATTGTTAATTACTGTTGTACGCAAAGATGCTAAAAGAAACTGATAATGAAGAAACAAGGTTTTTTTTTGGTAAATTTTTGTCGCTGATGGCATTTCAATTGAGGGGGCCTGGGCCCCCTGGGCCACCCCCTGGCTACGCCTATGATTTTGAGATAAGATCGTGCCCTTCTTTCATAAAAAAATAACATTTAAAGCGAGATTAAAATAAGTTTTTTTCTAATCGTGGAGGATTCGAGTCAAGTCACTTGACGTTTTTTTGAAACCTCCAAGAATTGCATGACATTATTATGACGTGGACAGGTGGTCATCATTATTGGAACGACAGACGCTCGCGTCGCGTGTTCCTTTGTTTTTACTTGGCCATTTTCCAACTAATGAGTGCGAAATTTCAGACTTTTGCTTATAACTCGAGAACGGTTTGATCTAGCTGCATGAAATTTGACAGCAGTTTGAGATTAATGAGTTACATGTTTGTACCAAATTTCGAGGCAATAGGTCACGTGACTTTGGTTTTAGAACCCGAAAACCGCCACGAAAGTTTGGCGTAAAAAGCGGTCTCAGTCAAAAACGGCTTAAGTACGGCAAAAAATATTTTTTATGGTTGTATGTCTTAAGATACTCTTTCATCCCAACCAACCTACTTTTGGCCGCGATGAGATTTATTTCTTTTTTTTTTTCCTTTTTTTTTCTTCTTAATTTTTGTACGCTCTTCTTCTCCTAAACCACAAAACATCGAAATTTAATTTTTGTGTGAAGTTGTTGAGCTGCAAGCGCAATTATTTCTCCCGAAATTTTTTGGGGAAACTCCACCGGAAACCCCCCCAAAATGGGGCCCCAAAAAATCAATTTTTTGAACGGCTCAAGCTAGAGTGTTAGTTTTTTTTGAAATCAGTAGATATTTAAGAGACAAATATTTTGACATAGTTTGGGGGTGCCACCCCCCGAGACCCCCCCAAATGGACCCCCAAAAATCAAATTTTTGAACGGCTTAACTTAAAGAGCCAGTTTGTTTTGATATCAGCAGATGTTTAACAGACAAATATTTTGACATAGTTTGGGGGTGCCACCCCATCGGGGACTACCTCAAATGGACCCCCCAAAAAATCAATTTTTTGAACTGCTTGGAGTGCCAGTGTTTTAAGATATCAGCAGGTATTTAACAGACAAATATTTTGACATAGTTTGGGGGTGCCACCCCCCTGGGGACCCCCAAATGGACCCCCAAAAATCAATTTTTTGAATGGCCCAAGCTAGGGTGCCAGTGTTTCATGATATCAGGAGATATTTAACTGACAAATATTTTGACTCTACTTTTCTGGAAGTTCCATAATCAGATATTTTTGAATAATTGCTGATTTTTCGGTAGACAAAAAGTACTTTTGAGCGTCACAGCATTAGCTACGCGTCGGTCGTTCACTGGGTTTGCTGGCAAACTCCCATCTAGTTATTACTTACTTTTGTATGCGTAAATCCTAAACTAAAGAAACTGTAATTCCGGACAAGGACAACATACTGGCTATACTCTCATTATATTCATCATTGGTAGGATTTCAATAGGGGTTTGCATTACAGTCTGTGTTATAGCATTAAGTTCATAATAACGTTAAACGAGGGCCTTGGATTGCAACTTTTAGCATAAAACTCTAAAATTTTTCACAGGTTTTGCATATAGATTGTTAAAAATTTGAATTACGAGGCCCCTTGTTTGGGACCCTTGGTCATCAGTTAGGGGACCCTTGGTCGTTAGTTGGGGGCCATGGGGCCCCCTGGTTGTCAGTTAGGAGCCCCGGGGCCCCCCTGGTTGTTAGTTAGGGGCCCCTGGGGTCCCTGGTCGTCAATTAGGGGCCCCAGGGCCCCCTGTTCATCGATTAGAGGCCTCGGGGGCCCCGTTTGTTAGTTAGGGGCCCTGGGGCTCCCTGGTTGTCAGTTAGGGGCCCCACCCCCTGTTCATCCGTAAGAGGCCCAAGGGCCCTCGTTTGTCAGTTAGGGACCCCGAGGCTCCCTGGTTGTCAGTTAGGGGTCCCAGGGACCCTGGTTATTTAGGGGCTCCAGGTCCTCCTGTTCATCAGTTAAAGGCCCAGGGGCCCCTGTTTGTCAGTTAGAGGCCCCGGGGCTCCCTGGTTGTTGGTTAGGGGTCCCAGGGCCCCCTGGTTGTTAATTAGGGGCCCCAGGGCCCCCCTGTTTATCAGTTAAAGGCTCGGGGGCCCCTGTTTGTCAGTTAGGGGCCCTGGGGCACTATGGTTGTTGGTTAGGGGCCCCCTGTTCATCAGTTAGAGGTCCCGGGGCTCCTTTTGTCAGTTAGAGGCCCCGGGGCCTCCTCGGGTAGGGGCCCTGGGGGCCTCTGGTTGTCAATTAAGGGCTCCAGAGCCCTCTGTTTATCAGTTAGTGGCCCCGGAGCTCCCGTTTGTTAGTTAGGGGCTCCAAGGCTCTTTGGTTGTCGATTAGGGGCCCAAGGACTCCCTGGTCGTTAGTTATGGGCCCCGGAGCCCCCTAGTTGTTGATTAGGGGCCCAGAGCTCCCTCGTCGTTCGTAACTGCAACTAAACATCGCTAGGCTCTTTCGTCATAATTTTTTATCATTGGTGGTATTTTAATTGGAGGGGGGCCCGGACCCCCTGGGTCCCCCCCTGGCTATGCCTATGACTTCAACCATGCTTCAACAATTTGAATAGCATTCTTCAACGTCAAAAATGGAACCGATAAGTTTGACGTCCTTCGTGGTCGACTCTTGGGAAATCAAAAGTGGGAGATCAGAAGTTTGACATCCTTCGTGGTCGACTCCTGGGAAATCAAAACTGGAAGTCGGTCTGATTTCCCTGGAGTCGACCACGAAGGACGCCAAACTTATCGGTTATGATTTCCGTGGTCACACAGAGCGGAACCCTTGTCGTAGGGATAGCCTATGGCTGTCCTTACTACACTGGTCCAGCGATTTTTCACTTTTTTTTTTTTAAAGTACCACAAGTGAAAAATCGTTTATTCCCTAGAAACCCTCTGCCACTGTGCAAGCCATTAAGGTTTGTCCAGTTCGGCCAAGAGTCTTGTCCAGCTGGGGAATACCTTTGGTTAGAGAAGCTGAGGGCTGCCGATGAGAGCTAAAAGCTCGAAACAGCGCTGTCCAGCTCTGTGAGTCAAAAATGGAAATCGGCAAAATTTTGCACTACTTGCTGAAATAAATTCAAAATTAAGGTAATAATTTTTTTGTCATAAAAA
The DNA here is from genome assembly GCA_963965965.1 of Trididemnum nubilum. Taxonomy (NCBI): domain Eukaryota; kingdom Metazoa; phylum Chordata; class Ascidiacea; order Aplousobranchia; family Didemnidae; genus Trididemnum; species Trididemnum nubilum. The sequence goes on from OZ014486.1 coordinate 22,798,143, forward strand.
TCAAATTACGTTAATTTTACGCAGAATTGCGTCAAGTTTATCATGCAATTTCAATTTTGAAAAAATATTTAGTATGAGCAAAGTTATGCCATTTTTTGTAACAATTTTTGGCCATTTTTTGTAACAAAAAACTTTATCGTTTCGAATAACTCACGCGTGGCCACAAAAAACTTCGCAGCGGTAGCAGTCTTTTTCTCTTTCATTCTCTTCGTTTTTTCTTCGCGCATCAGTTTTTAGTCTACTAATAAAGAGTCTATGGTGTGACTCAGCAAAGGCCAGGCACCAAAACCAAGAACCAGTTCCGAAAAGTGGACAAGCAAACAGGCTGTATATGTCACTGTAAGCATCGGGTATACAAAACAAAGGCCTGGCACCGATATTGTAGCTACGAAAAATTATTAGTCATTATCAAAGCGGTAGCATATTACGTTCGAACAGTCTCAAAAACAATGAATATGAAGGCTAGCTATATACAGCAGCATCAACACTGCAAACCAAGATTAATTCCATGCTGGTACAAGTCTTAATGAATTATCTCCCAAGGTTAGACCCGAACTCACTTAACATCAAGCAGCTTAAACAACACCAAGAGTAAACAATAAAAATGAACTGGATAAGACCAAGGCAAGTACCTAAGAAATCCAATGTCTATAGGCCTAATCTCCAAACTACGCTGTATAACGATCAACAAGGTCATGCCAGCACATACGGGGTATCAACTACTAGGCTAAGCTACGAGCTCGTGTTTACAATCAGTCATCATCATCATCATATTTATTTATTTACCAAGTGACGTCATATCATAAGAAAAAACTGCAACTTCCTCTAGGTCTATCGGCAAAGCATCGAAACATGCAATTCCTTTAAAACCAACACACAAACTTGCAGAATCAAAGCGATATTTAGTCACTTGGTAAGGAGACAGCGAAGGACCGAAAGGTCATCTAAGTCTACTGCCAGTCTGCCACCTCACCACGTTAAGGTTAAAAAGCAGCTTTTAGATTTTCTCAGTCTGCTACTTTCTATGATAAAAAATTTTTATGTAAAATTAAAACAAATTGTTCCAAAGATATGAACACTTTGTACAGTATATACACAAAACTCACAGTCAACATGTAAAGAAAATGCAAGGCAACATTAGAATCGTTCTAACTCTAAGCATACTAAAAAAATAAATAAAAAGAAAAATAATACTGTAACTACACATTAGATAAAAAATAAATCAATAAAGTTCATAACGCTTACTTAGTAGTAGTAGTAGTAGTAGTAATTTATTTCAAAGCCAGCGAAGTTTAAAATCACAATGAAATCGCAAGCAAAGCATGTTAACGATAATATCTACTGGCAATAGGGAAGAAGCGAAGTGACCAAAGTGGTCTTCAAGTCTACTTCTACCCTCATGAATAAAGTTACAAAGTTACAAGATGGAATCTGGAAAACCTTGGCCAAACATATATTTTCAACTTTTGCTGAACCAGATCGAGGTTTCATACATATATTTACACCAGAACGAGGATGTATAACACCAGAAAAATTAGGACACCTACAGAAAACAATGCGATTTTTATTTACAAACAAGCAAAAAAAAAAGTTCTATTTACATTAGAAAGTGGTGCAATTGCAAGGCACCATAACGCCCACAGTTTAAGTCAATTAAAATGATTCATAAACATAAACATCTTGTTTTATAGTCATTCCAATTCAACTGTGGTAACTTTCTAGCAATAATTTTTCAGTCTAGATTTAAATGTTTTTAGAGATTTAGATTTTTTAATTTCAAGGTCTAGTGAGTTCCATATTTTTGGACCTTGATATTTAATAGACCTTTGAAGTTTAAGAGTTTTAAAAAAAGGTACAAAAAAATTATGTGAGGCGGTAGCTCTGGTAGGTTTAACATGAATATTATTAAGCTCTGTAAAATAATTTCGAAAAGTAGATGGAAGTGGTCCCGATTTATAGTTGTAAAGAAATGCTGCAGTTTCTAGTTTAACTAAGTCTTGTAATTTAAGAATTTTAAGTTTTGCATAATATGGAGTTGCTCTATCATTCCATGTTCCATTACCTACAATTTTTACTGCTTTGTTTTGAAGAGTAACTAATTTCTTGAGATACGTTTTATAAGTTGAGCTCCAAGTGATTATCCCGCACTGAATATGACAGTGAAATAAGGCATAGTATAAACTACATAAGGCCGATGTATTTAAATACACTTTTACTTCGAAAGGATTCCTACTGCTTTAGATAGCTTGCCGGCCAAGTTGTTAATGTGAGGTTCAAAACACAAGGAATTATCAAAGATAAGACCCAAGTATTTTGACATGCTGACAGAAGGAAGATTAGAATCAAATGGGGACGAAATTAAAGATAAGTTAGCCTATGACCTCGACTTTTTGGTTGTATTAATATCAAATTTGATTTTGATATATTAAGAATAAGTTTGTTAGCTATCATTCACTTATCTAGTGAAGTAATTTCAGTCGTAATTTTTTTATGAAGATCATTTATATTTTTATCTTCTACACTTAAACAGGTATTATCAGCAAACAGTCTTGGTGTGTAAGAAACACTGGTACTAATATCATTAATATAAATGTTAAAAAGAAGAGGTTCCAATACAGAACCTTGAGGAACACCATAATTAATTTTTTTTAGATTTGACTGGTGATTTTCTAAAGATACATATTGATATCTATTAGTCAAAAAAGAACCAAACAAATCAAGTGTTGGTCCACGGATTCCATAATGTTCTAGTTTGGTTGACAAAGTGTTATGATTCACTGTGTCAAAAGCCTTTTTGAAATCAAGTAACAATAGAGCAGTGTAATTTTCATCGTTAATATTATCATACAATGAAGTCAATACACCAGTTAAAGCATGAGATGTTGAATGATTAGCCCTAAACTCATACTGCGTGGGCAGCAAGACCGAGTGTTTATTGAAAAAATTGATTGATCTGACATGAATAAGTTTTTCAAGAATTTTAGAAATTGGGGAAAGTATAGATATTGGTTGATAATTACTTACATCGGATTTATCACCAGATTTATATATGGGTACTATCTTGGCAATTTTAAGCGAAGCAGGAAAACTTCCTAGAAGGAAAGTGTAATGGAATAATTGAGCAAGTGGTGCTGCTATAACTTTGGCAACCATCTTAAGAAAATAAGCAGAAATATTATCCTTGCCATTTGATTTGATATTCTTTAGACCTGAGATGAGATTAAAAACTTCAAACGAAGTAGTTGGTGTGAGAAAGAGAGATTGGTGAAGGCGTTTTGTTAGGTACTTAGTATGTTCACTTTCACTAGAAGGCTTCAATTAATCAGCTAATGTTTTTCCAATACCGCTAAAGTAATCATTAAAATTGTTAGCAATAAGTGTTGGGTTTGTAGTGAAAGTGGTATTGTGTTTTAATTTATGTGGAAGACTCGTATTTGATCTGGAAGAAGAGAGCAAAGACTTAATAATACGCCAAACTTCAGATGTGTTGTTTTTGGAAGTTTCTAATTTATCCTGATAATAGAGTTTTTTGGCAGCAAATTTGACTTTAGTTAATTTGTTAGCATATTTTTTATGTTTTATAGAATTTTAAGTGGGCAATTGCAGTGGAAAAATACTCCTTGCTTTGTTTTGCATCGTTTGCCAATATGTCATCAGTACCGGTAAATTTTTAATACCAGTATATATCAACCTCAGTCAGTTACTGCAAAAATACTTATAATTGAGAGGCACATTAAAATGAGAGATGACGTATTGTATAAATGCGTGATAGATGAATGCACCAGCTCCGCCATTCAATCAATAGAATGGGTTATTGTTGAACTCGAGCATAAATATGCAACCATGTTTATTGTAATTACTATTGCATTGCTGATATAAAGTTGTTATTCTAGCTTTTATCGGTTTCATAGGTTGATAAAAAATGAGCTTTAACAGCTTTTTTAAACCTGTAGAATGAAACTTCTTTTAAACTGCTTGGAATTTCATTCCAAATTTTAATTCCTGCGTATGATAGAGACTTTTGCCCTAATCTTGTTCTAGTTCTAGGAAGAAAGAAGTTGTTTTTGTGACTCAATCTTGTATTATGAGTATAACAGTTTTTTATTAGGTTAAACTTATCTAAATTTGCAACAGATAATACATTATTGTGAACTTTGTACATAAGCTTTGCAGTTTCAAGAGAGTAAATATCCCTGAGTTTTAAGCGTTTAGCTCGACAGAACAAAGGATTAGTATGCTCTTGATATCCACTTCCAGTTAACATTCCAATGCTTCTTTTTTGCAGAATGAAGAGAGGTGCTAATGTTGATTTTGAAGCAGTCCCCTAGCTACTTATGCAATATTGTAGATGAGAGTATATGAGGCATTGGTAAACAGATCGTAGTGTTTGCTCATTTACAAACATACATCTACAAACATCTACATCTACAAACATCTACATCGTAGTGTTTGCTCATTTACAATCAGTGTAGGTACCAAAAAACGTAAGCATACTATAAAGAAGCTCAGAAGCTGTTGAAAAACATAAAAAGGGCATTCAGTGGCAACAAATACCAATAGCCTACCAGCTGCTTCACCAATGGTTTAAAATAGGCATGAAAGGTAAACAAAATCAACTTACATATTTTTCACTTCCTGGAGTCAGTATAACAGTCTCCAGATTGTTTACATTAAAACCAACTTATAGTCCAACCCAAACCAACCAATCCAAAACAAACTACCCTAATCCTAATGCCTAACTCTTCCAACTTATCCAACCTAAAAAATAAGCGTAGACCAGACGTTGCCACTTAAAAAATCTCAGCATTATGCTGATAGATCACTGCACTCCGTCACAAGTGCGCCTTTTGTGATGTAAAAAAATTTGAAATACAGAGTTGCCATTGATACGGAGTCGATTGGATTAAAACATATTTTCGCGATTAAGGAACTAGTAGAAAAAGTTTGGGGAACCTCTGCATTACCTCAAGTAGTATCTCTTTAATCAACATTAATGAACAAACAATAGTTTGACGGAATTGCAGTATTCGGCATTGCATTAAATTTGCATACTGTGCATTAGGGTGGCCCTTATCTTTAAAAGTCTGAAAAGTTGTGCTCTCCGCCTCCAGAGTGGATCCATTTATTAAAAAAACCCACCACGAAAAATTTTTAACTATTTGAATGATGTTTAGAGGAGGTAGAAGCATGTTCAAATATTCTCATTCTGTGTCATTTTACGCAATAAGCTTACAGCTGCTGGAAGGGCGTAATGTAAAGATTGTAAAGATTACAGTAAATGTAAAGATTACAGCGATGCATCAAAGTAGGTGTCTGAACTATGAACTTATTTCCCAACATCCATAGGCAGGCACAAATCCGTTGATCGTTAATAACGAAGCTAACTGTTTCATTAACTCGTTAATTCGTCAAAATTTTTTTTTGGTTAACGGACAAAAAGTTTCGTTTACTTACGTTAGAGTTTTTTATCGTTAATTTCTTGCACCATTGATTCATCGTACCGGTACAAACCAGTTTGCACTGTTAACAATTGTTGCGTATTAGCACGAGTTTTACAGAAAAAGCGAAGAAAAGAGCTTTTTTTTGTGGCAAATAACAAGCTGGAGCCTCATAGGTTTATTAATTAACGCTGTTCGCAATTTCCAAAGGTTTTCCGATCGCAGTTTCGATAGTGCTTTTGAACTTATTTTTATCTTGAAATTAGAAGATTTGACTGTAAAATGTAACTTCCAAAACACAAAAAGACCTCCAGAGCAATAAGTTTTTCCTCACTATCAGCTCATCAGCGTCAAAACGTGTTCTAGAAGTGAATGATTAAAAAGAAATGTAAATTATACTCAAACCGTTAACGAATTAACGGACTTCATTTTCCCAGTAAATTAAAGCTGAAAATAACGAATTAACTTTAACGGAGGTATGTAATTTGTTAACGGAGTAGTGGTTAACGAAGCTAACGTTTTGCATTAACTTGCCCACCTATGCCAACATCCTCTTTTCTAATAGTAGACGCGTACTTACGCATACTTTTCCTCGTATATCAGCACTAAGCTGCTCTCAAAGTATGGGTCGCGAAGGATCCATAGAGCGATTCTGCTGATTCTCTGCCAAATATTGATGGAAGATATTCCACCAAAGCGACCAACTCCAAAACATTCAAAATAAGTTTCATTCCAACGAACCACTTACAGCTCACTGGGATGGGAAGATTTTGGACAGTGCTGGGCACCGCAAGTTTTTTTTTAAGTCCGCAGTCCGCGAATCCGCAACCGAATTTCAATTTTTTTAATTCGCAACCGCAAGTCCGCAATTGCACGTTTAAAATCTTAGTCCGCAACCGCAAGTCCGCAACGACGTTTCAGGATTCTTGAATCCGCAACCGCAAGTCCGCAACTTCGTAATATTTGAAGTCCGCACCGCAAGTCCGCAACTTTTTATGAACCGAATAGAAGAGTTTTGCAATCAAACATGTCCCGAAGTGATCTGCTCAGAGTTGATTAGCAAACATATAAGTCAAAAGCTTTGACTTGTGAGAAGTATAGCAAGCGTATGGTGGACACAATCCACGCAATAAGAGGAATTACTCACAATTGTTGATTGTTGTAAATGTACCACAGCATGACTTGCTATTTAGCTGCTTTTTCGGATGGCAAACTTAAGAATTGCTTAGCTCCTCTTACTTTCAGGTCCGACTCAAAACAGATTTAAACGATTGCATTTTTGATTAAAGTTTTTAAGTGACTTGGCTAAGGGGGGTTGTAGCCCCAGCCCTTCTGGTTGCGCTACTGCTTATACAGTAGGTGCTAAACTGCATGGAAGCATTATGCACAACCCACCGACGAACCCTTAAAAATGCTACAATGAAACGAAGATTGAAAGCCTTTGGATTACAATGAGAAACCATCAAATGGCAAAGCACAATCCGTATTTCCGCTTACAACAAGATATTCTAAAAAAAAAACTATTATTTTTCAAGGCAGGAAAAGGCAAAGGCAGCAGAAGGCAAAAAAAAAAACATTCATATCACTAATCGTATTACAAAATTTTTAGTCCCTGGTTTCTATTAATACGGTAAGAATGAGATAACCACTCGCTACCAGCAGTGCCATCGCCAAACCAAACGAAGTGAGGTCGGAAGCCCAGCAGAAAATGGGGGCACTATAAAATAGACTGAACTTTTGCACATAAAAACGGATATTTTAAAGCTACAGTTTTGCATTCATCCGTGGAAAAAGAGACATATAAGCCCGGCACCGTTTATTAGCTCGTTTCGTATGCTGCTCGTATAATCGCTTGAAAAATCTGTCTGCAGGAGTGAATGCGATCAAAAGCGCAACCAGGATTTTACTAAGAGAGAGGGGCTTGAACCAAAAGTAAATGTTTTTCGCAAGAAAATTGTCTAATTTAGGTCCCGTGCTGAACAAACCATTGCAACTCAAGCGTATCACAGAGGGGGCAGAGCTCCCAGCTGTTGGGTGATTTTTGCAGCAAAAATAGCAATTTTAGCGCCATTTAAATCACATTTCGCACGTTTTAAAACCATATCAATAATTACAGTAAATTGCTAAAATTCAGAAGTCATTGAAAGATTTAAATTGTTAGCCTCTTGAGCCCCATATACTTCAGGTGAAGTCCAAAACAAGTTTAAACGCTTATTCTTTTTTTGGTTATATTTTCTAAATGACTTGGCTAAAGTGGACTAATGTCCTCTTAAACCCCTTCCCCTGGTTGCTCCACTGACTCGACCTAAAATACATCTTGAGTGTGCTCTAAAAAGAAACAGGTGGTCTTAAAAAAAATGTTTTCGCATATTGTTTCAGATCATAATCACTAACGAAATACCGGTGACGCTTCTCTAGCCATACATCCCTATTCCGCGACACATCCGTAAAGGCGTGTTAATAAAATGGATTGTTGGGTCACATTTATGCAAAGCAGTTGGTGGCCAGCAATTTTGCAAACAATCGAGAAAACTTTAAACAAGAATGATGTTTGAAAATTATTATTCCTTTTTCCATCATTGCCGGTTGCCTTGTCGTTACGTGAAAAAAAAGCATTCTACAAGAAAAAAATGCTCCAAAAAAGCATTCCGAGTAAACCTAAATGGGGGGCACAAGCAGTACTTAAATTATAAAATTTTGCGTGGGGGACGCTTTTTCAGCGTTGACTGAACCTTAGTGAAGAACAGGCACGTAGCGAGGATTTTTTAGGAGTTTGTTCCGTAAGCGAACTTGACCCAAATTTTCATTGTTCCTGAATTGGATTGAGGCAATTTTTCAGTAAAAATTAGGTGATCTCCAAAAAAAAAAGGTCTTCGCCGAAATCCGAAGGCTTTTTCTGGCCGAAATCGAAAATTTAAGTGTTTTTTCCGGCCAAAAACAGGTGATCTCCAAAATGAAAAAAAAAAGAAGGTCTTCGCCGAAATCGAAAATTTAAGAGGTTTTTCCGGCCAAAAACAGGTGATCTCCAAAACAAAAAAAAAAAAAAAGAAAAAAAAAAAAGGTTTTCGCCGAAATCCGATGGCTTTTTCTGGCCGAAATCGAAAATTTAAGCGGTTTCTCCGGCCAAAAACAGTAACTTTTTCCTCCCAAAAACCAGCGCTCAAATCTCGATGGAGGGACGCTCAATCTTAATGGGGGGACGCTCAATCTTGATGGGGGGACGCTCAATCTCGATGGGGGGACGCGTCCCCCCCGTCCCCTCTAGAATTTAAGTACTGGGCACAAGTAGTTATTAGGGGGTATGACGTCCCTGGCCCCACCGTAGCGAGGGCACTGGCTATCAGTCCAAAAAATGATACACCAGTGGCTGATTTTGTGAACTCACGGTAAAAAACAACAAAGCTATACTTTGAACCAGGGCTGCAAATTCGAACTTAAACTCGAAAAAAGTCGGTTCTTTTGTCGAACTCGAGAAAACAGCATGTCAACAAAAAGAAAGCGATGAAGTCGAAAAGCAGACTTAGTATTTTTGTCAGCCTGAAGTCGAAAAACTTGATATTTTTGCCGCACTTGAACTCGAAAAAATTAAATTTATTTCTCATGTTTGACTCGGTAAAAACATAAATATTTTACGAAAATAGAAAGAAGTTTCAATGTTTGTATAAAACTTGCGGATTTGCGGACTAAAATTAAAAATAGTCCGTAACCGCAAGTCCGCAATTTAAACTGCCCAAGTCCGCAAATCCGCATGTCCGCAACTTTTTTCGTTAGTCCGCAATTGCGGATTTGCGGGCTTGCGGACTAACTTGCGGACTTGCCCAGCTCTGCTTTTGGAAGACTTGACAACCAAAAAAATCTGTAGATCGCCTTTCGGTTCTTGTCTATGGGTTGAGTGTTAATTGGCATTAGTTTCTGATACTGGTGAAGCTCAGCCTTAAGCTATTGTCGATGCATTAGAAGAATGGAGCATTTTTGAGAAAGTGGCAACACTATCATTTGATACAACAGCAGCTAATACTGTTATGGGCATCGAAATGGGACTTGCGTTTTGCTAGAACAAAAACTTGGTAAAGACTTATTGTACCTAGCTTGTCGTAATCGTGTTATTGGGCATCTTTCAGCCGCAGCTTATAAATGGATGCAAGTTCAGGACCTGAAGTTTCCCTTTTGAAAGGTTTCAAAGTTCAGTGAGAGAACATTGACACAATATCCTATGAACCACGAATCGTTGACAAAAGTGTATGCTCAATAATTTTGGAAGAAACTAGCCATCGCGTGATGCAGTTTGCCACTATCCACCATTACAAAAAATAACCACAAAATGATTACCTTGAACGTTTGGAGCTTAAAATTTTGTTTATAGGAGGAATGCAACTCGCGGTGTACAGTTTTGTGCACCTGGGCCAGTGCACCACTCATGCTGGATGAGAAAACTTCTTCATGCTTCAAAAATATAGATGTTTCGAAACCAGTTGATCTCATCAGTCATCACTCAAGAGGAAGAAGCTATAAAAGAACTATTTGCTTTTGCAATACAAGTCTGTTTTGAAGCTGGTTTACTGCTCCTTGCGCAATTGAAGCACCTCGTCGATTTAGCTTTACTAAAATCCTTTTTTTAACTTTCCAACAAAAATGTTTCCTTTGCCACATCCCTAAAGATGTCTAAACACCTGCATTCTTTGTCTGAAATCAAGTTGCTTCTGGCTTTTTTGATAATGCTTTTTTGTTTGAAACAAAGCAGCACATGGTTACCAAGTTATAACATGACGATGATGAAAAAATTCCCTGAAAAGGCCTCAACATCCACTTGCTTTTCTAAAAAATTTTTGAAATACTTCGACTTGATTCCAAGTTTCTTCATCAAGATCCTAGATTCTCGTCGAAAATAGAAAGCTTTCGATCTACCAAATTGATTGTTAAAAACGTAAGGGTTGCTAATAACAATGCTGTACGAGGACTTGCTTTTGTGCAGTCATTTATTCATTCTTTTTTTTTATTCTTGACCACCACAACAATAGCAAATGCACGGTAACACAACACTAACACGTAGAGCCAGGAAAAGGAAGTAGCGACACATCGTTAGACGTTAATACATGCAGAAGATATTGAAGATAAAAAAAGCGATTTTTGTTTGCATGGTTGCTACACCTGTCACACCAGTTTTATGTACAATGTAGGCCTTAATCAATCACACTCATCAACATACACATGCAGGCACACAAGATTGAAGTAAAACTAACGGCTGGAGTAGTTGACTGAGTAATTGATGAAGAGAACAGAGTGGGGCAGTGACCAGTGCAAGGCCAAGCACGGTTACGTAGGTGGTCAATGGGTCGCGCAACTGGCCCAAAACGGAGCAAGGCGAGGAAAGAAAAACCACCCTGAAAATGAAACCTCACCGGGTCCGGAAACCCTTTCAAGCAGCAGCTGGCCATAGTATTTAGATAATAACCACTTATATACAACATACAGTAATACAAGTCACACCATCAACATTGCTTCTAAATAAATAGCTGGCACAAAGAACCATAACTTATGATACCTCTCGAGGCCAAAGACAGGAATACCTTAGAAATCAGACACCTCAGTCAGAACAAAGGTATACCCATAAGAGGAACTAAATTTGTGTCTATGCAATGTTGATGATGTGTATCTCAGATTAGTTGGGCAGAGTGCGGTGATACTAACTTAAAGGGTAATGGCTTTAGTTTTCTTGTTGTGCGAACTACGGTATTCATCAGCAAGCAGTTAAATTCCTACATTTATGGTGAAAGTAATTTTAAGTTTTAGTAAATTATTACCTAGTCATCAGGTTTTGAACTAAAGTTTAACACCCCAGGACTCTACCAAAGTGTTCAACTATTAGTCAGAAATAGTAATAAAATAATAAAAAAACAAAAAAAAAAACAAAAAAAAAACAAGACAAAAAACAGTAAATTAAAACGACAGACAGATAACGAAAACAAATAAGGACGATAGAAACTATTTTTATAGGGGGAGCAATAAAGTTATTGTAAGAAATAGATCAGTGACAATCGTTTCATAGAGTATAATTGAACATACCCTAGCAAAATTTTATATGTTTCATGGTATTTTGACTGGATGTCAAATAGATCTGAACAAGGAATTGATAGACATAATATCTAGCTATTGAGATCAATAACCAGCATAAAAAGTAGTACCTATTTAAAGCTCAAATCGGTAATGAACTACACAACTTTAGTTTCTGTTTTATTTCCCAGTTGAACGTATACTGCGCGTAGCCACCATCATCCAATCCTGCTTTGTGCTGGGTTTGCAGTCTCGAAGAAATACCTGAAACAACAAGAACAAAGCAGGAGAAAAAAAAGACAAATAAAACTAGATGGAGTTTGCCAGCAAACCCAGTGAACGACCGACGCATAGCTGATGCTGTGACGCTCAAAAGTACTTTTAGTCTACCGTAAAATCAGCAATTATTCAAAAATATCTGATTATGGAACCTCCAGAAAAGTGGAGTCAAAATAATTGTCAGTTAAATATTACCTGATATCATAAAACACTTGCACCCTAAGTTAAGTCGTTCAAAAAATTGATTTTTGGGGGTCCATTTGGGGGTCCCGGGGGGGGGGGGGGATAGCACCCCCAAACTATGTCAAAATATTTGTCTGTTAAATACCTGCTGATATCAAAACAAACTGGCACCCTAAGTTGAGCTATTCAAAAACTTGATTTTAGGGAGTCCGTTTGGGGGGGTTTCCGGGGAGGGTGGCACCCCCAAACTATGTCAAAATATTTGTCTGTTAAATATCTCCTGATATCAAAAGAAACTGGCACCCTAAGTTGAGCCATTCAAAAACTTGATTTTTGGGGGGTCCATTTGGGGGGGTCCCCAGGGGGGTGGCGCTCCCAAACTATGTCAAAATGTTTGTCTGTTAAATACCTGCTGATGTCAAAACAAACTGGCACCCTAAGTTGAGCCATTCAAAAAATTTGATTTTTGAGGGGTCCGTTTGGGGTAGTCTCCGATGGGGTGGCACCCCCAAACTATGCCAAAATATTTGTCTGTTAAATATCTACTGATATCATAAAACACTGGCACTCTAAGTTGAGCCGTTCAAAAATTTGATTTTTGGGAGGTCCATTTGGGGGGGTCTCGGGGGGTGGCACCCCCAAACTATGTCAAAATATTTGTCTCTTAAATATCTACTGATTTCAAAAAAAACTAGCACTCTAGCTTGAGCCGTTCAAAAAATTGATTTTTTGGGGCCCCATTTTGGGGGGGTTCCCGGTGGAGTTGCCCCAAAATATTTCGGGAGAAATAATTGCGTTTGCAGTTCAACAACTTCACACAAAAATTAAATTTCGATGTTTTGTGGTTTAGGAGAAGAAGAGCGTACAAAAATTAGGAAGAAAAAAAAGGAAAGAAAAGGAAAAAACAAAAAAAGAAATAAACCTTATCGCGGTCAAAAGTTGGTTGGTAGGGATGAAAGAGTATCTTAAGACATACAACCATAAAAAATATTTTTTGTCGTACTTACGCCGTTTTTGACTGAGACCGCTTTTTACGCCAAACTTTCGTGGCGGTTTTCGGGTTCTAAAACCAAAGTCACGTGACCTATTGCCTCGAAATTTGGTACAAACATGTAACTCATTAATCTCAAACTCCTGTCAAAATTTCATGTAGCTTGATCAAACCGTTCTTGAGTTACAGTATAAGCAAAAGTCTGAAATTTCGCACTCGTTAGTTGGAAAATGGCCGAGTAAAAACAAAGGAACACGCGACGCGAGCGTCGGTCGTTCCAATAACGAGTATCACGTACTCCATCAAGGATTCTGCCGGTAACATTCCAACAGATGAGAATGAAGTCCTTTCGCGATGGAGAGAATGCTTTGAAGATCTTTTAAATCCTGTAAAGACATCAATTCGTGGCACACAGAAAGTGACACATTAAGGGAAGAGTAAGTTTTCACTGCAGCAGAAACGGCAACGGCAATTAAAGGAATATAATCTGGAAAAGCTGCTGGTGAAGGTGAAATCATACCCGAGATGTTGAAAGCCCTGACTAAGAAGGAATTCTCTGGTTAACGCAAGTGTGTCAAGTTGCATGGAAGAATGGCCAAACTGCCTGAGATTGACAAACGGGTGTGATTATTCCGATATTCAAGAAAGGAGATCGCAAGCAATGTACAAACTACAGAGGGATATCACTCCTTAGTTTGCCAGGGAAAATATATACCAAATGCTTTGAAAGGAAATGCCGAGAAATAGTGCAATCAAAACTGGAGGATGGCCAGTGCAGTTTTCGCCGGGTCGCATCACCACGGACCAAATCTTCACTCTGAAACAAATATTCGAGAAATTTTGGGAGTATGGCAAAGATCTCTTTGCATGCTTTGTCGATGTTGAAAAAGCATATATGACTGAGTTCCTCGGAATAAACTTTGGAAAGTTTTGCGGGAGTATGGCGTTGATGGTCAGTTGTAACGCGCTATTAAGTCATTCTATTGCTGACCGGAGGTTTGTGTTCTGGTAAATGGTAAGCAATCAAAGCCGTTCCACGTGGGCGTTGGACTCCGGCAGGGGCGTGTTTTGTCGTCTCTCCTTTTCATTGTTTACATGAATTGAATTGACAAATGCAGCCAAGCTGATGAGTGTGCCACAATTGAAAATTGCAAAATCAGTCGTCTGCTATTCGCTGATTATTTGGTTCTGCTTTCTTCCACAGAATCTGGCCTTCAGCGCGCATTAAATAGCTTTACAGATGCATGCGACACCACCGGAATGAAAGAAAGCACGGCCAAAACTGAGGTACTTTATCTTTTAAGAAACCCTGATCAGCGGGTGTTGCAAGTGAATGGAGCAACATTGAAGCAGGTAGAAAAATTGAAGTATCTTGGGGTTGCAATCACGAGTGACGGAAGGCAAGACGAAGACCTGGATACCCGAACAGACAAGGCTAGTGCAATAATGCGAGCTTTGCACTACTAGGTTGTCATGAAACAAGAATTGTCAAAAAAGGCAAAGCTCTCAATTTTCAAAACAGTTTTTGTCCCCATTCTCACTTATGGACATCATAGGTGGGCACAAGTCCGTTAATCGTTAATCCGTTAATAACAAAGCTAACTTTTTCATTAACTCGTTAATCCGTTAAAAAGTTTTTTCATGTTAACGGACTAAATTAACTTCCGTTAAGTGCTGTTAACGGACTAAAGTAACTTCCGTTAAGTTCTGTTAACTTCCGTTAAGGTTTTTATCGTTAATATCTTGCAGCTTCGTTGTGCATTTGAGCTTGTTTTTTATCTTGAAATTAGATTAGACTGTAAAATGTATCTTTCAAAGCACAAAAAGACCACCATAGCAATAAATATTTCCTTACAATCAGCTCAACAGCGTCAAATACGTGTTCTAGAAGCGAGTGAATAAAACGAAATGTAAATTACACGCAAAATGTTAACGGATTAACGGACTTTATTAACTTCCGTTAATTAAAGCTGAAAATAACGGATTAACGTTAACGGAGGTGTGAAGTTTGTTAACGGATTAGTGGTTAACGAAGCTAACGTTTTGCATTAACTTGCCCACCTATGATGGACATGAATCTTGGGTAATGCCCGAAAGAGTGCGATCACATGTGCAAGCGTCCGAAATGAGGTTTTTACGAAAAATCGAATGAGTTGCACTGTTTAACAAGGTGTGTAGCTCTAAGATTCAAAAATGTCTCAACATCGAGCCGTTACTTCTGCGAATTGGAAAATTTCATCTTTTAATTCTTTGGCAATGTAGGCAGAATGCGTCAGGAAAGACTCCCCAAACAAGATACTTCTTAAAGCAAAGGGGAGAAGACCTGTTGGACGACCTAGAACTAGATGGACCAATTGCATTGAGGATCTTGGATGGAATTGTTTGGGACTTCACCCAAGCGAAATGATGGATGTGATGGAAAACTATAAAGTGTGGCGGCTTCTTCTCGAGCTGCTGTCTCCGCACCCCTCAAGGAAAAGTGGGCGATGTGAAAGAAAAAGAAACATTGATAAACTTCATGTACTTGACAAACATTTATATAACAACGCTAAATGTGCAAATTTTTTAACAAAAACTAGCCCTTGATTAATCATTTAGGTTCACATCATGGTATTTTTATTTTCTGCATTCAGAGAAAGATAAAAAGTATCTTCGCTGTAATTTGTGAATGAAATAAGGCAACACTAGATGTAAAAGAAATTACTCAAGCGTATGATTTTGAACTATTTTTCCGCGTTCGATTAAAAGCTGAATATCTAAAAAACGGCACCTGGTTGCAACCGAAGACATTTCAACCATTACGCAAGCATTAAAAATCTGTATATAAAAAAATTTTCTGAGATACCTCGATGGGTATCACGACATTTCTTTTCTAGACGTTTTTTCCGCTTGCGTAACAAGGCCTATTAGAATTCTTCTTGACAAGTGTCAGACGAAAAACTTCGAAGAAACGAACATCTTGTTGGAAATTTATATGAAATTTTTCGGAATTTTTTAACTGTCGTAATTAATCTGCAATTTTGGTTTGCAAATACATGGAGGCGTTGAAAATACGTTCGTCAACTAAATGATCAAACATTTGTGGTAAAAGAGGTTAAATCGTAAATAAACGTCAAAATTTATAATTAGGCTTTGTAATTGCAATTATGCGTGGGTGTGCACTACGTTGTGCATGCTTTAAAGTTATCCGAAAAATTTTTGAGTTATTTTAAATTATTAGAATATCTTTAACTTTGCAGCTAAATAAATTGTTCAACAGAAAACTGTATGAATTAAAAAAACAACAACAAAAACCACGCTTTTTTATCCAAGCGAAAAAAATTTTTGCAGTGGAACTTTTGCCAGCAGAAAGAGTAAGTTAATTGCCGTAAAGTTGTCTATTCTCTCCAAATTCTACTGTGATTAGTCGTTAGGTGGCGAATATACGAAGTATGATAATCATCTACCACTTGCAGAGGACGCAGCGGTAAAGAATCGGACTCAAACTTGCAAGGGCTAAGACTCGGTTTCCTGCTGTTTCAAATTGCGCTAGTGTGTGTATATACGTATATCTGTATTAAAAAATGGCTTTTGCTATCTTTCGGAATTTATGTTTGTTCTTCCCTTTTTTTTTAAATTTTCTTTTCTTTTTTAGTTGGAATTTTCACCACCTAGAAATACAGTAATATAAAAGGCCTCACTTTCAATTCTTTTTTCCAAAAATTTTGAAAGCAATTAAATTATCATGGCTGAGTCATCGCAGACGAATCCTTATTTTTTGCAAAGCTGCAATATTAGGACTCATTGCCATTTTCAATTACTTTATTTGAAATTTAATTAGTCAAATTTAATTCTGTTCCGCGATGTTAAATACCGACGGTGAGAGCAGCACAAAATTTATGGATAAAATAAATCCACGAAACTGCTTAAATGCCTCTTAAACACTGTCCCAAGAGTTGATTGATGAAATCACCAGGCACTGAACTATTTCTGGTCTGTTTTTCCTGATTGGTTGGGAAAAAATTCTGATGAAAAAAGTAAATAAAAAATAATTTGTTTTGCTGATGAATGAAATACTGAAATTAACCCAGACTTGGTTCAACTCCAAAAACATTAAAAAAAAGAGATGCCTCAACATTTGAAGCCATTATTACTGGCAAAAATTTAGAGTAAAAGGTATAAAGCAAGTCTATTTGTAATTTTTTTCTTAACCCTTTATTGCTCAATGGTAGGGCTTCTAAAGCCCACACTCGTTACAAATAATAATTACTTAAATCTGGTTTACATTAGAAACTTGAATTTTCCTGACTTTTCCTGGTTGTTTTTACCAATTACGATAATACTGTTTTTGTTAATACAACTTAAAGAGTTTAAATGTAAAATGGGGGTTTTTGACGAATTTTTTGAAATTTTGCTAATTTCTGATTTTCGGTGTAAAGTTTTAATTTCACGCTTAATATTTCTGGTAGAGATTAAGAGGATTAGAGTAAATTGGTGTTCGAGGTTAGATTGATTTTAATAATTAGCGTGACTGCAAAGCGAACAAAAAGCTACTACGCCAGAAGCTACGAACGGTAATCAGAGTTATTTGTTTTTGATTGGACGCTAATTTCAATTAAATAACGTTATATTTGGCTAGGAATGCAATGATTCTTCGCAAACTACAATCGAACAAAACAATATTTCTATACCATCACAAGTTGTTTTAGCTGTACGCCACTCCGAAAAATCAAAATCAATTCCTCATTATGTTGCGCTAGCAAACTTATGTCGAAACGTGTGACAAGATTGTGGAGCCCAGCTCCGCATCATAACTCCCGGGAAGCACAGATACTTTTGAATTAATGTAGCAGCGGTGGCGAGCCATAAAAAAACTGTGTAGCATTCGACCAAACCGGGAATTGACTTCTAACCTCACGTTCCATAAGCAATCGCGTAACCGTCTAAAAGTAAAATATAAACTAATGCTTAATGTAGTCTACCATTAGTTTTAATGCTCTACAGCAGGTTTACGAAAATTGCAACAAAATTTAAATAGAAAAGCTCGCTATAGCCTACACATAAAGCCATCAACTAGGTCAGTTGCTTGCCCCGAAGTTGATGTTTATTATTATTATTCATTTTTCTTCATATTACAAGTGCAATGTTTCTACAATTAATTTTACGGGACAATTATTTAGATAATAATAATTAAAGTATATCGCTTCTCAAGCGTAAATAATCATTAGAGAAGTTTTAGTTTCTAAATCTTTGCATTTTGTATTGCATTTATACCGTCTAAATTGCTTTGAAACTTGCTTTTATTAGGCCTTTACTGGTGACCCCCGAGCCTCAGGATTTCTGAAGGCCAAGTCCCAAGAACTATTAAAAGTTTTCTTTACGTTTTGGTTGTACGTTTACATTGTACAGAATGTGATTCAAGTGATTAAAGAAACATAAAAACTAATAGAAATGCATTCTACTTTTTATTCAACCAACATTCAGTTTATTTATTTTTTTGCTAGCGACATAGCATACAAATTACGAAATTATTGTTGTATCAAAATTTTGTGAGACGAATTAGAGATCGCCAACAAAGACAGCATTATTTATTATTCTAACGTGATATACTTTAAATAGATAGATAAAAAATACTGAAAAATACTGAGTATACTGCTTATTTAGCGTTTATTCTAATTATTGTTCTTGTCAGTGGTTTGAATTTAATTAGTATCTCTATTGTCAAAACCATTATCAGATTCCTTTGTAAACAAATCCTATTTGTTTCTCATGAAAAAGTTTATATTTGTTTGATTACGTTTGGGAGTAAGTTAGCGCTTGATTCCCTAAAATGCTAAATTTGAGATACAGAATAAATCTGAGACTTTCAGAACACAACAGAAATGATTTATTTAGTGGATCAAGACAAAATTCGGTGGCATAATACATTTACTCCGATACATTCAGACTATCCTTGTTCCACAGGGGGCTGCGAAGGGACCGGTAAAGATCTTCGCGTCAAGCAGTCACCGAGAAGATTAGACGCTGCAGCATCTTCACAGAGTAACTATAAAGCAAGAGCAACACTAGCAAAAAGAGTTTCGAAACATAAAAAAAAATGAATGTGCAAGCATCATTCAATGTAAAATAAAGTAAAAAATACTTACGAATAAATATTATTGCCAAGTATCCTCGGTATTTCTCGAGAAGTAAGTTTTTAAAGTTACTTTTGAATTTATTAAAATTTTGATCTCTAATGTTAATGGGAATAGAATTCCAAATTTTGGCGCCTTGGTATTTAATAGACTTTTGGCATCGTGAAAAGGAGAATTTTGGAATATACAGGTTTTTCTTAGTTGAAGATCGGGTACGACGACTGTGGATAGAAGAAATAGGAGAAAAAAACGAGGAGATACAGGGAGGAAGAGCTTGTTTGGAATGTTGGTACATCATTTTTCCAACTTCAAATGTGTACTGATCAGCAATTTTTAAAACACCTAGTTTATAAAAGTGAGGAGTTATCGGGCTTCGGTAATTACAGTTAGAAATAATGCGAATGGCCTTATTTTGGAGATTTTGTAATTTAGCAAGATAGGTTGAGTAGATGTTTCCCCAGAGCACGAGACCAAAGAGCAGATGAGGATGAATGAGGGCAAAGTACAGCAAAGGTAAAGTAGAAGAAGGAAACACATATCGTACTTTACTTAAAATTCCTACCGCCCTTGCCACTTTGTTTTCTATTGCATGGATGTGGGATTGGAAGTTTAGCTTATTATCAATTATTACGCCTAGATATTTAGATGAAACACAACAAGCTAACGTACAATTATTATATAAAATCTTCAATTTTTCTTCATTTATATTTAGTTTAGGGGGGACATAAATTGATATGGATTTTTTTGGATTAATTTGTAATTTGTTAGCATTGCACCAATTTTTTAGATTTTCCAATTCAGCATTACATCTCTGTTCAAGAGAAGAAAAAGAAGAGTTACTTACAACCAAGCAGGTATCATCAGCAAAAAGACATGGATTACATGATGTGGAATTAGAAAGATCGTTTACATATATGAGAAAAAGTAGAAGCCCCAAAATAGAGCCCTGAGGAACACCTACGTTAATTGGTTTGGAGGAAGAATGAGAATTATTCAAAGACACAAACTGACAGCGATAAGAGAGATAACTCTCTAGTAAAGAAAATGTTGGTCTACGTATACCATAGTGATACAGTTTATGGAGAAGAATGGGATGCGACACAGTATCAAACGCCTTTCAGAGGTCCACTTGCAGTATTCCGGTGTGGAGATTATCTTGAATTCGTTCATATATGGGGGTTATGACTTCAATTAATGCATGTATCGCACCATGCTTTTCCCTAAAACCGTACTTGGAGTCGTAAAAAACCTTGTGCTTGACAAAGAAATTCATAAGGCGATTCTTTATTATTAATTTTTCAAGAACTTTAGACAGGCTGGGAAGGAGAGAAAATGGTCGATAATTTTGTAAGAGTTGTTTATCACCAGATTTAAATATTGGGATTACTTTTCCAGTCTTAAAAATTTGAGGAAATATGCCAAATTCGAGTGCGGTGCTGAAATACAGGAATAATTTTGGAGCTAACACATCACCACCTAAGCGCAAAAAGAAAGAGGAAATATTATCATAACCAGTGCCAGTGTTGGGGTTTAGAGATTTGATTATATTGAGGATTTCAGTAGGTAAGGGAGGAGTAAGCACAATGGTTTGAGGTACAGAGTTCTTTAGATAGGTAGTAAATTTAACATTATTAGTGTTATCAATTGCACGAGCAATTGAGTGAGCAACCTTTGTAAAATAGTCATTGAAAAGGTTGGAGATTTTAAGTAAGTCATCAATAACAAGGTCGTCTACATTTATTTGAGAGATAGAAGGTTTTGTTGAAGAAGGCTTATTGGAGAGGACAGAATGGAATAGTTTCCAACGTTCTCTAGGGTTTTTTTTTCGCTCTGAAATAGCAACCTTGTAGTACATTTTTTTGATAAGTTTTTAACGCGTGTAAGCTTGTTGGCATATAATTTATAAAAGGACTTTTCGTACGCATTTCCATTTAAAAAGTAAGATTGGTAGAGTTTTTGCTTATTTTTAATAGATACAAGCAGGCCCTTGGTAAGCCACAGTTTTTGTTGGATCCTTTTTTGTTTTCTGGACATTGTTTGGAGGGGGGGCATGCTTTTCAATTACTTAAGAAATTGTTTGCATAAACTGATTAAAATGAGTATCAAATTTTCATGGGATATATTGGAACACATAAACTCGTAAATAAGGGGGGAGAGGGCAGATTCTAAATCGTTACGAAACTCTTCTCCATCAACGGATTTAATGTTTCGAAAAGTGTAAACGCCGTTACTCTTAGGAACTTTGTATTTATAACATGAGAATAGACAAAATATTGGGTAATGATCTGAAATTGAGAAGTGGAAGACACCAGGTGAAATGGAAGAGTTATTGTCGTTTGTGAGGATAAGGTCAATTGTAGTCTGGGAATTCGAGATTACTCTAGTTGATTTGTTAATTAAGTTCATAAATGCGTTGGCATTTAGAATTTGCAAATATTCACGCACGGGAACGGTTGAAGAATTTAGATTAAAGTTAAAATCACCTTTATTGTTTAGTTGTTGTAATTTTTCATCAAGGGCTTCCAAAAAGGGTACATAATTACTAGAGGGATGACGATAAATGACTGCAAATGTGTACTTAGTTTTTAGACCTGGAAATTCAATGTCAAGCCAAAGGTTCTCACAACCCTGTACTTCTAAACGAAAGGTTTGATTTTCAGAAAAAGTTATGACGTTGGATGTATAGACACCAACGCCACCAGCATTAGTAGGAGAAGGATAATGCAAGAAAGTGTACCCAGGGATATTTATTGTATATTAATAAGAGGATCGGTTTTAATGCGAGTTTCGGATAGGAAGACTACAGAAGGTAGATTTGAAAATTTTAGAAGAAATTCGTTTAAGTTGTCAAAATAAACTTGCAAAGAGGCGATGTTGAGATGGATGAAAAGATACGAGGAATTATTGTCAAAAATAAATGAATTTTTTTGAATATTTGTGAAATATTTGTCAAAAATAAATGAATTATTGTCAAAAATACTTTAGAATCCAAAACAATTATTCTTTCCTAAATGAGCAAATCAGCAGCATTTAATTGGACTGAGTGATAGAATAAATTTTTTATTTTTATTAATATAAGTTGTTCTAGCAAAATTTAAACAAAAAACAAACGTGTAGTTTCCGCTTTACTGCCAGAAAAGCTTCAACTGCCATACTAATTTTTTTTACAAAGCAAAAGCACAGTTAAATGCTGTAAATGAAGCGCAATATCCGTCATTATAGCCAAAAAATATGTTAATTTGTTGCTGCAAACATTTTGTTTTCTTCTTCTTTCTTCATTGTCCTCTTTTCCATGAGGGTTGCGGGGGCAGCAGCTCAATATTAAGCCGCCACACCTCACGGTCTTCCATCACCTCCATCATTGCGCTTGGGCGAAGTCCCAAGCGATTCCATCCAAGATCCTCAATGTAATCGGTCCATCTAGTTCTAGATCGTCCAACTAGTCTTCTCCCATTTGCTTTGGCAATTAAAGCTTGTTTGGGGAGTCTTTCCTGAGGTATTCTGCTTACATGGCCAAACCATCTAAGCTGAGATCGTTCAATTCGGAGAAGTAACGGCTCAATGTTAAGAGATTTTCGAATCTCAGAGCTACGCACTTTGTTAAACAGTGTAACTCCTTTGATTCTTCGTGTTTTAAAATCTTAGAAAAATGCGATATTAATGTAGCAACACACCAAAATTTAAGCACATGAGGTCCGTTTGCAGCTTATCGCTGCATTCTTGTAGCTAACAAAAATGGCGCGTTTATGAAAAAGTACTGTACAGTATGTGGTTTCGCGACAACTCTGTTGTACGTTGTCTCTAAGTTTACCGGGTTATTATTTTATACGCTGTATTTTACCCAAATTATAATTTGCTTACCTTACTCCACAGCGGGGCACTTTTTGTCAACAATCATGAAGAATTTAACACAATTTTGCCATATACAGGGTGGTCCATAAGGCGGTACACAGTTATCGCTTGAAAGTGTCCCGAGATTTTTTTATTGGTGGTATATACTTCATTTCAAGTCATATTTCAGTTCCTGGAACTTAGCATGTAATGTGAAGTGCTTTGGAATGTGCTACATAGAACGAATTTAAAGAATTTAGATTGTGATTGCTGTATACCTACTTATGGGCCACCTTGTATAACAATTCATACAATGCATGAATAAAGCTTATCATATGTCATCTAACTATATTACATCATTATATCAGTTTAAATAATCAAAATTGTCCGTGATTTTTGTGACGCCTGAATAATTTCGTCGACCCGCAATAGACGGATTGTGTACGCCATTATCTTAGTGACTACCATTACCGTTTC
Source organism: Trididemnum nubilum (assembly GCA_963965965.1). NCBI lineage: Eukaryota > Metazoa > Chordata > Ascidiacea > Aplousobranchia > Didemnidae > Trididemnum > Trididemnum nubilum. Next base: position 22,821,506 of record OZ014486.1, read on the forward strand.
CACCGGTGAAGCAACCAGAAACGCATTTCACGCTTATAACTATAATTCTGCACAACTATTATAATCCATTTAAGTGCTTTAAGCTAAGAACCTTGACCACCTTAAATAAAAGGCATATATCATTAACTTTCGGGAATAAATTTCAAAGTTGTTGTTGCTGTATTGAAAGACGAACAAATGCTCTACTACATGCAAAAAAATTTTGAAATTTCTAGCTTGTGTAGTTTTCAACTTATTATCAAAAAACCTTGGTGGGCTTTAGAAGCCCTGCCATTAAGAAGTCAATACCCTGAAAAAGGTTAAGTAACGTAGGGAAAGGTTATCTAATTTTTGGCCTATGTGTTGCTACATCATAGCTGAACCAGAAGACATAGTGAATTAGAGACCGTTCGGCCGTATGAGTTTATCCGTTACCACTCAACCATTTAACATATGAACAGAAACAGCAAGTTGTGTTTAAATAGAACTTTTTTTTAAGAGTGTTTTTAATATTAAATCGTGAATTTTCATGTGCTAGTTTATTTATGTTAAAACTTTAATGCATTAGTTTTGAGGCCAGCGTTATTCAGAGTTACGTAATAGTTGCACAATAATATCGCATTCGTTTGATTTTTTAGCATGTTGCAGCACCCATAGCATGACGTTTTGCGCAACAAACCCAGGGTCATGCTGAAGCTGTGCAACGTTCAATAATTACATCTTCGGTCGATTTTCTTTACATTTCGACTTTGAAGGTTTGTAATGATTCTAAACTTTATGCCTCATGAGAAGTTTCCTGTAGGGTGTGTTTCAGTTTTACGCCCAAATATTATTTTTATGTAATATTTCTAATTACAGTTTAACGAACTTTGAGAAAATTATGCTTTCATTTTACCAATTTGAAGCGCCAGCAATCCTGTAATTTCGTTATTTGAGCGAGTTAATTGCCGTAATTTGTCTAAGTATAGCGTGGCCTAATTGTAGAATCTACACAGTGAAATTGAACCTAATTGGCCTGGATTTTACCGGTGATCCTCGAGTAATGTAGAATTGCTTTGAAAAGCTGCCAAAAAGAGTCAGTTAATAATTCTTTGAATTTAGACTTGTTACGAAGGTCAAGCGCAGCTTTGAAAGCTTTTGAAACCCGGTAGTGATAATAGTTGTTTGAGGCCATGTTTTGAATGAAAATTATCAACAAGAGAGGAAAAGTGAAATTGGTAGTGATCAAAGGTGGGCACCAGTACTTCAAAAGTAATTCGGTACCGGTACTTGCCTTCAAAAGTAATTCAAAAGAAGGCCAACCATTTGACATCCCATCGTAGTTCGCGCCGCTACAACCACTTTACACTATTACTATTTTTGGAGATCGATTTCTCTCGGAGTTCCTGGGGCAGTGCATTGTAAATCCGGCTTTGCATAAAACTTGAGTTTTTCCTCGCCAGCAGTCGTCATTAGAATATCGATATCTATATCTTCCGATTAATATTTAATTGTTGCTTGTATGAAACTACCGGATACTCTTTTTAACGAAAACGTGGTCTTTTTATTGTAGTCTACTTGGCGCCGAACTCGAAGTTTGGGCAGGAATAGGTAACTGACAACCCTATCAATATAACGGTAATTTGCTTCTTACGTTAATTTCTGAACAAATTACGCTGACGCAAAATGTTATTTTGGCTTTAACTTTGCTTATACAGTACAAAACATAATTTCAGTCTGTGGAGTAACAGTCCAAGCAAATCTTTGGTTCTTGATTGCATTTAAGACTTACATTAGTTATAAGTCAAGACTTGCATGATCAATGCGGCAGATACGGGAAATTTCGCTTGGTAAATTTTAAGGGGAGAGGCTTAAACTGAAAGAGACGCAATGTTGTTGATGAATCCTCATATGAAAGAGTGACAGTTAGGTTATTATTACCTGAACCGTAGACGGACAATTCTTGGCTGTGCCCGCGGTCCTACACAAAATCCAGATAAATCACAATTCAATAATATGACTGGCTATCGCCAACAATTCTAACTCAGCCTGCCAATTAAACTGCATGAGACTAAAATTCGACTTTATTTAAATGTTTAGAACTTTTCATGTGATGAGACTGCGTTTTTGCGCCAAAATTTTTGTTTTTATCCTCCTAAAAAAATTTTTTTTGATCGAATCGAAAATAAGAAAGTACCGGAAAAAAGGACCGATTTAGCAAAATTAAAGTAATTCGGTACCGGTATATATTCTAAAAAGTACCGGCGGTACCGGTACGGAAAAAGTAATTTGGTATAGTAATTCGGTACGAAAGTAGTTCGATACTGCTCACCTTTGGTAGTGATATATGATATTTGCAGATTGAAAGCATAAAAACAATCTTAGGAGTAACATACCTTAGATATTGATGCATTTTGCCGCAGCAACGTTCAGCTAAAGAAAATAGTTTCCGTATACGACTCTCTTGATTTAGCCAAGTAGCTAAAGTAGTATTTCTATATTGCAGGAAAAATACTCTTTTTTTCATTTTTTACAAAAATTCCAATGTAATATAAAAGAACTAAACTAAAACTTTAAAGTCATTTAAATAATATGGCATAAAACAACTTAGTACTGTAGTAGTAGTAGGTTTTTATTATTATCGACCAAAGTTGCAATACGTGTTAACATAGCTGTTTGAAGTAATGGTCGAATAAAAGGAAAAAGCAGCAAAACGTTTTAAGTTAAAACACTCTAAAACAATGAATCACTTTAAGTCCAAAGTATACGACCAAAGTTAAAAAATACTATGGTGCAGCTGCTCAACCTTGCTCATGACACAAATCAAAAAAGAAAGGAAAACAAAGCAATATCGTAGTGACGCAACTAATGCCAAACCATTCTTAAACTTCTGCCTAAAATGTATTATGTAACTTGTGACGAAACAGATGAAACCATCAGAACAATGAGTATGACAAAAAATTGGATGAAAAATTTTTGTTTTCTTTTTCAATTGTGCGATGTAATTTTTGCGGATTTTTTTGCGGTGGATTTTTTGCGGTGGATTTTTTGAGGATTTTTTGCGTGCTTCGATGCGATAATTTCATGCAATGTTTTCGAAAAAAGGCGTGCAATGTAAGTTTTGATGAGAAGTGATTGCCATTCTTGATATAAAGTAGGCCTACTGTATTTTATTGAGCTTTTTCATCTTTTAAAATTGATGAGGGTAGTTTTCCGCCATGCTTTAACAACACGCAGCATTAAATTAAAGCACTTAGTAATTTTTCCTTTTGTTTGTATGTTTCTCGTTTAGATAAAGTTTTAACTTCATGGTACACCAATATACGAGGGTGGTTCATAAAGTAACGCCTTCTGTTTTTAAATTCAAAGAGTTTAAGAAATAGAAAAATGAAAGCTACATCACTAAACCAAGCACCCATTACGTTAATGAATTTTATTTTGCTGCGTAGTCACTACCATTTTCAATGCATTTTTTTAACGATGAAATAAAGTCTGTATGCCGCGCTGGTATAATTCTATTCCAGTTGTAGTATTTTTTTTTTTGATTACGTTTATGACGGTATTGTTGTCAATAAAATGTTATCCCCTTAACATTCGTTTAGAATCCCAAACAGACGTAAGTCTGATAGTGCAAGGTCTGTGCGACATGGCGGATTGGCGGTTGAGGCAGCTCTCTCCAGCCAAACTTGATCACACATTTTGTGGTTTTTGAAAGTCACGTTTATGTGTGGCCTTGGCATTGTGGTGTTACTAGGGATGGACATTTCAGAATAGTTGGCTATTCCAGAATCATTCCGAATATCTATAACCGAATCCAGAATACCGAATCCTATTCTGGTTTAAATTAACTTAATTTGCTGAAAAAGTGAACGATCAGTCAACCACCACCGATATCCAGAAAAGATTTTTTCAAGGATTTGCGTAACTAAAACAGCACTTTATTACAGTGCATGATGACATTGAGGGCTTCTAAATGTTCATCACTTAATTGCGTTCTTAATTCGCTCACAGTCAAGCCTGCACTGGAGAAACACCTTCCTGAAGAAGCTGATGTTGCAGGAATGCAAAGGTATTTTAAAGCAAGTTGCTTCAAATGGGGAAGTTGAGAATTTGTGGACCACCATTTCATGTGTCCAGCTTAAAAGGTTAAAAAGTTTGAATTTTGGTGGCCCCGTTTAGGGAGGAGTCCCCATTTTGGTACCCCCAAATTTTGTCTTTCCCTTGTATTTATTTACCTTAAACTTTTTGTGTGTCTAGCTTAAAAGGTTAAAAAGTTTGAATTTCGGAGGGTCCGTTAGGGGAGAAACCCCCATCGTGGCACCCCCAATTTTTGTTAGATTTAGTTTATTTTTAATGTCTACCCATTCCGAAACTTTGATCCTTGTAGCTCTAACGGTTTAAAAGTTCAAAATTTTTGAAGACCCAACTGAGGGGGATCCCCCAACCGGGCACCTCCGATTTCTGTCTCAGAAAAGTCCTCCCTGATATCTTCAATCCCTCAAACATTGAATACAGAGCGTTTAGCGGTTTAAAAGCAAATAGCGACAAAAGAAAAAAAAAAGTAAGAAAAAAGATGCAAAAGAAAAATAGTGTTCTAGTTGGGGTAAACGAACAGAACCAAAAGAAAGGTGGTTAATGGTATGCTAAAAAATCACAAACCATTTTTCATCAACATCGGTAATTACCGAGATATATCGATTTAAATTCGTCAACTTTTTGCCGATTTTCGGCCTGTAAAAATTTTGGTTTCGTGACCGGGCGTCTCTAAACTCGGTTGGCATAAAGCAGTGATTCCCAATGAGCTTTAGTACAGTGTTCGTGTACCTCCTAAGTTACATTAGACTAGAATATCTCGAACTAAAAAACATACATCAATGAGTAATACTAAAAAATACACATAGCATTGGGGTCGGCAAACCAAATACAATGCTCAATGACAAATCAGAGAGAATTATTTACTAATTACTGACCACCACAATTTGCCATGCCCAAATAGTCTGCTTCGCCCGTTAAGAAAAAAGTAGTATGTGGCTATTTATATTAAAGTTAAACGAACATCAGTTCAGAAAGACATGAAAAGCCAAAAATTGAGCAAAATACTGGAAATAGTTTTAATGCGATGAATGTATCTGCTTTTTCTCCACCACTAGTCTTCGCAACTGAAAGTTTGATACGCGGTTCATTTTTACCTTATTTCACAGAGGTTTTAATGCAGCTGATATATGGCTATTATGTTGCACAAGATGAATATTGTGTCATAAATATGCGAAACCTCAAAGTAAAGGTAACTAAAACGCCGTACTTTGCAAGGTACTCAATCCGAAAGTTTTTCCAAGTTTTTTGCTCTAAACCCCGGTCTTCATTGTGCGTAAAATCGCGTACGTATTTTTGGTTTATTTTGAACAAAAATACGCATGTCCGGCGTACTGCCTTACCAGCGTACAGGCTGCCTGTTGGTTAAAACAAACGTAGGACACGCTGTCGTGCTTACGATTTTACGCACAGCGTAGACCGGGTCTATGAAGTATAAAAGTTTTAAAAGTTGAATGCCTTCACAAATTTATAAGTAAGCTGAAGTTGCAGGCGTACCACCTGAAAGACTCTCGCGAATCCATAAGTGGTACGCGTACCACAGTTTGGGAACCACTAACATTAAGCAATCACAAGCAACCACATTGTGTTCAAATTTCAACTTTGCACGTTAGGTGGTTTTTGAGTTATAAGAGAATTAATAAATTTTAAAGCCAAAAATCACAGTTTTTTATGTTTTTTTGTGTCTCAATTCACGATCACGTAACCTAGGATCCCCAAAAGAGGCACACATGACGCTTTCAGTAATTCTTATGTTGAGTCCAAATATCAACTTTCTAGATGTTACTGTTTGCTAGTTATAAGGAAATCAATCCTCATCTGGCAAAATTCGCAAACAAAAACGAAGGTACTACGGGCTCGCGCGAAGTTCCAATTACAGAGCATATGGCCACTACACTTTTATATGAGAATTAACTGCAAACAAATTTTACCAACGCAATTAATTGTGTTGATTTAAAACTGGTTCCAATTATCCGGTTTATATTTTAATTTGGATTTCAGATAGTTTGGAATTCGGATCCTTCTGGATTCGGTATTCTGAAATGCCCATCCCTAAGTGTTACAAGAAGAATGTTTTGTCGTATTCTGATTTAGAGCGGGCAACAATAGCACAGCAAATAACCCTAATGGAGGTTTTCAAAATTATTATTTTTGGCGCTGTACAGTGTACAATAATGAAAAGTTGTTTGTTTTCATAAAGAACTTCAGTAAACTCCACAAAGCAGCCGAGTGCCGAGTCGTTTACAGCAAATTTTTAGACAATAAATCTGCTGCAGAAACGAAAATACTTTTTGTTGCAAAACGTTTTCATTAGAATTTATCCAACATTTAAAAAACTGAAATAACATCCGTCATTAAATAAAATGCCAATATAACAGCGTCTGTCTGTCTATGTAAGAACGCAGTATGTGCTAATGTCAATTTAAGACAACTAAGATGATATTAAAAGCAATGTACCCAATCTACATTGTCTACATTAGTATTACAGTTTTTATAAACGAAGAAAACTTGCATTTAAATTGATTTATATTATCATACAATATTTAAATTAATAAAACATTAATTAGTAAGTAATTTTTTTTTAAGTAAGTAAATTTTATTTTTGGGCTCAGTTACATACGATCAAAATAACGAAAATAAGAGAGTAAAAATAATACTATCCAAAATCATATAAATTAGCGTATCGTATACAATTACTGAGTCCAAAGAACGCCGAACAACCATGAGGTATACCAGTCAAGACGCTCCTTGTTCTCGTCATTTCTACTGTTCTCGTCGTTTGATAAAAACATGCATTGCTCAGAAGAGATCGTGAAATTATTTTAACTGAGCGAGGTCTTTAAACAAATAAAAACAAAAAAATTATAAGCAAAAAATATCTCTAATCCTCTGCAGGATCAATCCGAGCAATGCATGTTTTTATCAAGACACTGTATTAGTAAATATTTGCCTCAAAATGGCTTGAACAATAATAAAATTGTCAAGCTTCTTGATAAAGTGCTACGACACTTTGTGTGTTTGTATGATATATCTTGTAATGTATGTATGTTAATTAATTTATGCAAATTATATCAAGCGTTAGTGCCCATGACGTCATCGGCATGTGACATCAATTACCTGTTAAACTTGCGCAAGATAAAACAAGATGACGACGTCATCGGCATGTGATTTCAGTTGCCTGTTAACTGGGGTTAGAAGTTAGTTGTTCAAAACGGTTCAAATATCTAAAATTATGTAATGGCTTTGATTGAACATAGTGAATTGGAAAGAGCACGAATATCATCAAAATTAGGGAATTGTGACGTCATCAGAGTATTACGTCAGTGAAAATTTGCAAACTTTTTATGTCTCATACTGTTACAGCTGGGATTTGTACAATTTGGGTTCGTTTTAGTTTGCTAATAACCGCAAATATTCGTGTGGAATAAATGTCACGTGACAAGTTTGCAGTTCGTGGCGGTCGATAAGTTCAAATAAAAAAAAAAAGTTGACAAAACTCAATGAAAATTGATGACTAAGTAGCTTATTGCACATCGCTTCTTTTGACAATGTTTGAGGGTTTTATATCAAGCAGTGAACATAAAAGAATGAAAACAAATTGCATTTAAGATTTAGCCACAATGAAGTGCATATTTCGAAAACTAAAGACTGATGATGACATTAACTTTTTTCAATTTTCTGCATGTGCTATAAACTGTTACAGTCGACTTAAGCCCGTAAAAGAAAGTTTCACCATTATTTTTAGAACTTATATGCAATTTATCTCGCAAAATATATGTCACGTGATAATTTGGTGGCTTGAAATAATTGGTGAATATCAAGTGAAGATGAGGGCTAAATTCAACAAAACCCGCAAAGTTTGTAGTCAGGACCTATGTTTCCTCCTAAAATCACTTTGGTAGTGTTGTTCCATCACGTTTCAAAATCAGAACAAACATAACCTAACAAACTTTGTAAAATTTTAGCTTTTTTACATGAAGCAGTAGTTAATTCTATGACGCCATTGTCTGTGACGTCATAAGTTTCATTGTTTAAGGTCGGTTGGTTAACAAACTAATTTGGAAAAGGTTTGAAATTCGGGCACTTTAGAGATAAGAAATGAGATGCAAATGAAGTATTGCTAGTAACAGGTTTAGTTTGACATAGTGACGCAAATATGATGTCAGATGGTCACGAGGTGCTCATTTGCGCATTTGAAGAAACGTGGATTTCGATTCAGCGTTTCAAGTGGCACATTTGGTGTAAAATGCTATGCGTAACAAGGCCTATATAATCATTCATTTTTTTTTTTTTATTCAATGATTGTCAACCTAAAACTATAGGTTTTCGTGTTTCGACCAGTAACTTAGGCCATTCTCACGGCTAGCATTTAGAAGCATAAGTTATTCATCCATACAATTTATTATTGCAATATACAGTGCGAATGAGTAATCGCGACGCGTTTCGACCTTGCTCAAGAGTCTCATCAGGCGAAAAGAACAACACATATTAAAACATGCAATGATATAAAGCTGTAACTAAAAATTTGGAAACAAAAATTAACAGCAATTTAGAATCATTAAACTTTCAAACATGCAATGATACAAAAGTGCAATTACCAAATTTGGAAATAAAAATTGCATCGATAAACACATCTTCTTTGTCTATGCAAATTTTATGATGACTTCAAACAACTTATGACATGTTCATATAAAAAATCACAGGGAGCTCATATAAAAATCATTTAGCTCGTGCTGGGCCTATATTTTAGTTAAGTCCTATATAGCTCGTGCTGGGCCTATATTCACCAAGGCCTATATAGTTTGTCAGTTTGTCTTTTTGCCCTTTCTTAAAAATTGGAATTACTTCAGCTACTTTCATCAAATCTGAATATGTACCAGTACTTAAGCATAAGTTGAACAATTCACTTAGGAAAAAGGAAATAATAGAATTAGCGAGTTTTATGAATTTGGTCTCAATATCTAAAGTCCTTGTAACTTTCCTATTTTTGAGTTCTTTAATTAAATTGAATGCTTCTTATGGACAGCTAGGTAAGAGAAAAATAGAATTAGTTGTTTTTTTCATTCCCCCATCTGAGCATTCTGGGCTATTAGAATTAATAGGTTGAATAGAAGCTGCCATTTCCTTTCCAATGTTAACAAAAAAGCTATTAAATTTTTCGGCTATAATTTGAGGTTCAGAGACAGTATCATAGTTATTCAAACTTAGTTTTGATGGTTGTACGTTGCTGCGACGTTTAATATTGGTCAATTCGTTAATCACATCCCAAGTTTTTTTAGCGTTGCCTTTGTTTTCATTTAACAAATGGTGGTAGTAATCAAGCTTTGCTTGCTTCAACTGTCGGCGTAATGCATTGCGAAATGTTTTGTATTGTTTAGTCAACACGAGGTCGCCTTTGTTTTTATGAAGTCGATCAAACATTTTGTTTTTGATTCGAATTGATTTTATTAAATCGCTTATAATCAAGGGTTTAAGACCCAACTTCTTCTCCTTTCTTGTTGTTGTTCTCAGAGGTGCAAATTCGTCTACTAAATTTGTAAAGGCTTCTACTAAACCTTCATAACGCTTATTTATATTTTTTGATTTGTCTTACTTTAATTAGAGGTAAGGATATAAGCTGAAATATTAATTAGCAATTGTACTTAAAGAGAATATTTACAAGTTTTTGTACACTCTCAGTTTGTTAACACAAATAAAAACCAAATTCTTGCTATATACGCTGAAGCGTGTAAGGAGTTGGCGGGGCCTTTCTTAATGTCATTGCACCTGCCGGTAACACAGTTTTTTGAAATGTAGTAGCGGTGACGAATCAATTTGACTGGTCGGGAATTGAATCCGGATCTCCCGCTCTAGAGTCGAACGCGTTACTGCTCGACTAACGAGCAGTTCTGTTTACATCCTAATGATATACACTATTTTTTCGAGCTTGCTAAAGTGTTAAACGCTTGCTTATGTTGTTAAGTGTTGTAATTATGTTGTTGAGGGGAGTGAAGCATCTAGCTAAAATTATGTGCAAAAGATAAAAAAACATCTACAATATGTCTTCACCAAATTTCATCTTTCAACGACGGATCGTAGCTGAGGTGTTTCGTTTTTAAGTTTAAGAGATCTCCCCAATATAGTTGCCAGTTATAGTCTAATTTTTTAGGAATCAGGATAGCCTACCTCACTTGTAAAAGTATTTTTGTTGCAACTCAGATGCTAAAGCCTTGCATTTCGGCGTTTTCAAACCAATAGTGAAACATACCTTAAACATTATCTGAGAAAAGATGAAATTTTAACTGGCTGAGCATGCAGTTGGAGAGTTCTCCCGAAGTTTGAACTGAAATATCTCAGAAGCAGTAAGTCGTACTCGTATAAAGCTGAAACTTAGTGAAGATATGTTTTAGATGTTTCTTTGTTTTTGCTCATTGCCCTAGCTGGATGCTTCAACCCCATTAAGGGTTGTATGCTGTTAAGGATTATATTACAGTGTTAAGGGCTATGTTGTTATGCTGCCTAGGATTTTTGAAAATATATTAACGCTATGTTTGAAAATCAGGAGAGGAAGCAATTTTTTTCTTTTTTGATCTTTTATGACATTTTGCATTTTTGTTTACATACCAAATAGTTGATTCTACGGCCTTACTAGTTGACATTTTAACGAATGCCGTATTCGAGAACTTACCATGCGTTTTTCAAAGTAGTCACGACAATGTTACAATTTGAAAACAAACAATCCTTAATTTTTGTGGCAATACTTCGACTGGTCTGATCTGATCAGACACCCAGCAACACAATAATTGTGTGTATAGGTGGATCTAGACAACGTGCCCGATACGTTTTATTTAATTTTTGACGTGTAACATGTCACACCCTACTCTCTAAATCACTCTTATTTAATTGAACCAATTTTGAGGCAAACTAAAATAAATCAAATTTCAGCTTTATCCTTACTGAGTTGCTTTGTGCATAAATAGTTTAGGTGAATTTTAACTCTTACACAAAGCCCTAAACTGCCCAATTGTGAAATTTGAAATGCTATTCATTTTGATCTAACTTCTGAACTGTAATTTAAAAGGCACTAAATTAAGACGTTGTCACAAAATTCTCGGATTTTTGAAAAAAAGTCATTTTTACAATGGCTCGATATGGCAGCTGAAATTTTGGGAATTGGTAAGATTTATAATTATGAATGGCAAAATGACTAAGTCGAAGTGATGGCGTCACCAAAACGTTCAATGACATCATTTAATTGACTTTTAAACCAAAAACTAAATAATTTGATGAGTAATTTGCAAAACTTAAAAGTTAAGGTATTTTTATTTAATTTAAATAAAAGTCGTAATAATTGCGTGAAAACATTATTATTGTAGATGAGACGCCGCCAAAACGCTGACAGTGAAGCGCGTTTCTCTAAATTAAAATAAGTAACTTAAATGCTTATTAAAAATTTATTTCGATCTTTCGATAAAAAAGAGCTTGCCTAAAATTTTCGGACAGTTTTCAAACAGTTAATCGCACAGTTCTTTCTTTTTTCTTAAAGTAAAATCTTGGCTAAGCTTCCACTTTTTGGCTTGTGCTTTGGTTTAACTGACGAGCACAGCTAAAGCCATGATCACCTTTACTGACGTCATCAAAATTCATGCCAAAACGTGAGTATCGAAGCTATTCGCAGTTACAGTTTAACAATGAGTTCTTTTTGGGTCCACACAGGAAGCAATATGCATTTTGATGAAAAAACCTAGAGCCAAAGATACATGAAACATATTTGAATTAGAAACGTAAACCATTATCAATCTTATTCAAATATAACATTCAAATTTTATTCATTTTATTTGAATAAGATTGATAATGGTTTAAGAACTACAAAAACCATCAAGGGAACCACAAGGGTACCAGAGATATCGCACCTCCGGGCGGGGAACCATAGCAAATTAAATGAAGAAGGAGAAAACAATGTCGATCAATTGATATTTGATCAATTGATCGACATTGTTTTCTCCTTCTTCATTGGTATTTGATCAATTGATCGACATTGTTTTCTCCTTCTTCATTTAATTTGCTATGGTTCCCCGCCCGGAGGTGCGATATCTCTGGTACCCTTGTGGTTCTCTTGATGATTTTTGTAGTTTTTGACAGTCTACTTGGGGTCCCCATAGCTTTGTTTTTTGGCAAGGAACACTCGCTTGGCGTGATGCCTATACATGATGTCGGTTTGCAAGTTCTGTTCTCCGTCGCTGCATTGCTTAATTTGGTTTTCTCGTTGTTCTTCCACCTGATAAGTCGCTTGAGCAAGGACGAAACCGGTCGGATGCTCACCTGTGCAATTCCTGTGGTGTTGTGATCATCGACATGCTTGTTGATCGACAGTGCTTTCTCCTTCTTCATAATGGTTTAAGTATGAACCAAAACATTTCTGATTCAAATATGTTCATATATTTTTGGCTCTAATTTTTCTGATCAAACTCATATTCTCCGCTCCGAAATATGTATTTCATTTTCGCAATAATCGGTACAAACATTTTTCGAAAGTAAAATATCTTTTGATGTTACGATATTGTTCGAAAACCATCATAAACGGCAGGAACTTAAAGAAACATTCCATGCTGTTCTACCACATAACCATAGGCGTATATTCCCGGAAGGTTCCAAAGAGTAAAGGACCTTCCCAATAAAAATGGAATATGTTTGCTGTTTATCATGAATACTAAGAAAATAAGATTTCTGTCTTGACAGATATTTCTTGCTCAAAATCTTGAAAGCTGCATATCACAGCGCTAGGCCAAGAATTTATAAAAGTGACCATAAAATGAGTACGCTGTATTATCACTCAGCCTTTATATTACTCAATTTTATTTGTGTACGTCAGAAACTCATCATTATGGGTGTGTGTCTGTCAGTAAAGCTAACGAAGTCTACATGAGAAAAGTCCTGACTGTTGTAGCAGGGCACTAAGGGACGAGAGGAGGCTGAGTCTCGCAACGTCACAGTAACATAACATAACATTATTTATTTTTGTCGCGACTGCAACACAGTTTCCATTAATATCATCACAAAACAGCAAAAAACAAACGATTAGTAAAAAAGGAGTTGTAAAAATTTAGGTAATTCGGCGACGGGGAGGCTACAAAAAGACCTCATCAGTCATCGAGTCAAAGCAGCCACGTTATACGTCAGCAATTCGAAGAGAATTGTTGAACGTCAAAAAACAAAAACAAAAGAATGCTAGTTTTTCGTTGAAAACGTGAAGTCTATCAATTGTTCGAGTAAAATGCGACAACAGATGGTCAAGCTCATCATCAGTTGTACAATTGTAAAAGATATTCTTTGAGTTTGATTTTAAAGGGATAGTTAGGAAGATTTCGTATTTACATGGATATTGAGTTTCTTATGGAAACACCCTGATACCTGAATTCACGTTGCAAGCGGTTAGTGCTACAAAGAGGAAAATGTAATTTTTTTGAACTAGATCTGGTAAAACGGTGGAAAATTTGCGAGAATTTTTGGAAAAGATGAGAAAATACGGAAGAGGATGGCAGTTTGTCATGTAAAAAATCATGAACTAGTTTGGCAATTTCAGATTTATACAAATCAGAAAGTTTTAAGATTTTCAGCTGACCGTAAAATGGAGTTGGGCTTTCTCTGGTGGTAGTATCACCTGCAATCTTAACAGCTTTATTTTGAAGACTTTCTAACCTACTAATATAGGTAAGAAACGTAGACCCCCATACAACCAATCCATGAAGAAGGTGGGGGTGAAATAGTGCGAACTAAATTTTACACAATGCCTCGCGAGGCAGAACGGCTTTCAATCTATATAATATTCCGACGCCCCTAGATAATTTTCTTTCGAGATTTTAATATGGTTCTGAAAATTCAGTTTTGAATCGATCATAACTCCTAAATATTTGGCAGTTTCTGAGATTGTTATCGGGGAGTTATCGATGTGGTATTAACGTTAGTGATTTGGGTGTTTAGTTTTGAGGAGATTAGAATGGCGGTAGATTTTGATGGGTTTATTGTTAGTTTGTTGGCATTACGCCAATTATGATCGTGCAAAGTGGCTACATTTTCGTGGTTGATTATTAGGCAAGTATCATCAGCAAATAGCCTTGGTGGGGTTTCAATAGCCATGAGCATGTCGTTAATATATATCAGAAAAAAAAGAGGGCCTAACGTATTTTCTTGTGGGACTCCAAAATTGTTTCGCTAAGTTCTAGAGTTAACACCATTTAAGTTAACAAATTGTTCTCTTTCAAGATAAGAGTCGATAAGATTTAGCGGAGAACCACGTATTCCATAATGGTTGAGCTTAGATAATAGGTTTCTGTGACAAACAGTGTCAAAGGCCTTTTTTAAATTACGATATATCGCTCCTGGGCAATATTTTTTATGGATATTGTCACAAGTAGTAGTGACGCTGTCTAATAGAGCGTCTGAAGTAGAGATAGGAAGGCAGGCTAAAATTCTTTTTCGGTTACTTCTTTGTGCGTGGTAGAAAGTTTGTAGGCTTACTGTTGTACCGAAACCAAAAAGCTCTTCGATTGAAGAAAATGATTAATGCTTCATTGAAGATGAAATAATCCGTTTGTTTGGAAAAAGATTAGTACAAGTTAACCAGGTTCATTATTTAGTTCAGATGTGGAAGTTGCAACGCTAACATGTACGGAACGGCAGTGGCGCCACTAGACGTGGTGCCATCCGGGATGGGGACTTCTTGGACTGTTTCACCCTTTAAAGTAGTACAGGACAGGGTTGGCGACTTGGCGAAACAATTTTCAAAGTGAGTGACTCAGGCTCTGGCACACAGGCGTATCGAAAACTTTGACCCAACCGCACCCCTTTCAAAAAATATTGCGGATACGGAGCAAAGCCCGCTGCTGAAAAGTTTTGCTAATTTTTGAAACTAAGTAACATTAATTGCAATATACCGGTATCGATGTATTTTTGTGCATTGTTGTTTTTTTGCTAAGGTATCTTGGAAAATATTATTTTTTGCTAAAACGAAGCTTTCATGAATATCGAAAAGTATAAGCTTACCTTTTCATAGAGTTGTAAAATAAACCCAGAGAGTTATTGCGATGTACACACAATGCAAACAAAATTTACGACGTACAAACAATGTAAACAAAACTCGCGCGATTTCGCAAAAAAAGTTCTGGTTATTAAACTGGACCCCAAAAGATCTGGAGAAATCGACGTGCCTGCATATTGGTCTTGTCATACATTAGATTTTTCACAATGTCAATTGATTTCGTGTTTTTAGTGACGATTTTTCATCATAACACAGCAGCCCTATTTTTTGTTTAATACTGTAGTAGTCCTCTTTATGTAATAGCTATCATCATCTTCGTATGGTCACACCTTTATGTCTGCTGTTTCTATTTAGTTTTTAAAGTTCATATCGCATTCTTTGGCTGATTTAAAGCCGCGGATCAATTTGATCAAAGAGCAGTCTTTGATCAGGTAATGTAGGTCTTGTGGAAGTTTGTTGCATTTTGCGCAGGTTGGGGAGTTAAGCAAACCCTAGCGATGAGATTTACTACGGTTCTGGCGTGTGGGGACCTGAGTCTAGTAGCAACCGTCCATTGCTTTTGTGATGCTGTGAGGAAACCTGGTAATGATTTTGTGGGATCAGTGATCAGGTTTCCTCTTTAGTGTTCAAGCTAATGAGTTTTTTTATGCTTCTTGTAAATCAAAATTTGTTTTGAGTGTTTTGCAGAAGGGTTTGCGTGACTTTAGGCCGGCTAGTTTGGTTCAGTTTCAAAAATTTGCTTGATTGGGATGTTGTTGGGTAGTTTTTCCAATCGTAGATGAGTATTTTGAGTAAGTTCCTGTCTTCGTAGATGGGGGGGAGCAATTGAAGCAATGGTTGGAAGCAAGACTCTAGGTATTGATTTTAGCATCCTTGAAAGAATTCTTATTCTGGTGTTAAGTTGTGAGTCAATTTTGTTTGTGTACTTGCTTTTTTCCCAAACTGGTGCACAATACTCGCAAGTGCCGTAGCAGAATGCTAAAGCTGATGTCCTCAAAGTACAGTAGTTTGATGAGCTCCCAAGCTTATTCCAGTGTTTTTTCAAGATTGAGTTTCTGGTTTACACGTTTTTGTACAACTTTTTTCAATATGTATGGTAGTGTATAGTAGCTGTAAAATTAACTTACAATTTCAGTTTTATACATTTATTTATGCAGTTTACACTTGTTTACCTAACCATCCAATTTATTTTTTCAAAATTCGACTTGCAATGGACTAGCTCTAGCTAAAGGTAATTTGCAACAAGCGCATGCGCATCATTATACGTACAGACATGAATCAAAGCCTAGACCAGTAAAACAAAAGTTCACAATTTTACACGCCGGTTCTTGTAAAAAGTATTGCTACTTATCGGGTGTGTAACCAGAGGAGGGGTAAAGGGGTCCCACCAGTCTCCCAAATCGGAGTTGTTAGTTCAGGTGGGCTTTTCGGGTCAGGTTCGGTCTAAGATCAACAAAATTTTGGGTTTGATTGGGGCTTGCTACGTAGCTTGTGTTTTAGGTAGCAGTAAAAACATAATCGAAATAACTTTGCAACACTGAATAAAAACTTCATTTAAGCATCAATTCTGTTATTTTTTGCCCACAGTTATTATCTTTACATCACAATTTAATCGATAAGTAATCACATCAGACTCAAATTATTGAAGCAAAAGTGTTGTAGCTCTGTGTTAGTAAGGAGCAAATAACCATATAGTTTTTAGAACTATTTAACTTTCTGGGGGCATATGCTATGCTCTTCGTACGAATAAAAATCTTCGCAAAATTGACGTAGAAAAAAGTCTGCGAAGATTTGGAATGCTAGGCTTTCTTCATACGAATAAATTCAGAAATATTCGCAAGAACGTTTTTCTGTTCTCTGAAAATCTTCGCCAATTTGACAAAATGTTCGTGGATTTCTGCAAGACAATGGTCTTAACCACTCGCAAAATTCCACGAACATTTTTTGCAATGTAAAAGCGCAGATTGAAAGGCTAGAAATTGTTAAAATGGCGTGCAGATTTTTATATTTGCAAGAAAACAGAGCTAGAAATTCTCGCCAAGCAGTGGCAGATGACACGTTAAGTATGAGTAGCACTGAATTAATCTAACAATTTCGAATGAATCGTGAAGAAATCGAAGAAATTTGTGAGCTGGTCAAAGACGAAATACAGTCGGTTGGTCATAGGATGATGGATTTGAGCCTCAAACAAATAGTACTTTTCTGCCTAAAAACGCTTAGAAGTGGGAGTTTTCAATCAACAAGTAAAGATTTTCTCAAAGTAGCTCAACCAACTGTCAGCAAAAAGCTAACTCAGTTTATGAATAGCATTACTACAAAAGCTTCTGGGTATATTTATATGCCAAGAAGCAGAGAGGAAGTTGCAAAGACGAAACACGATTTTTATCAGCTTGCTGGATTTCCAGGAGTAATTGGCTGCATAGATGGTTCGCACATTCCTATAGTTGCACCTCAAGAAGATGAATTTGTCTTCTTTAACCGCAAAGGGTTTCATTCCACAATTATTCAAGCGGTATGCGACTCAAATTTATTTTTCGCGATGTTGTTGCTCGATGGCCAGGATCCCACCACGATTTGTTTATTATGGAAATGTCATCCTTGAGAAATCGCTTTGCAAATAACGAATTTGATGACAGCTGTTGGTTACTTGGAGACAGCGGTTACAGCTTAAAGAAATGGTTGATGACTCGTTTTGGCACACCAATTAGTGCAGGTGAAAAAAAAATTTGCTGCACCGAAAAACGAGGCGTGTGATAGAACAGGCATTTGGAGTTCTCAAAAGTAGATGGAGGATATTGGATCACACTGGAGGGAGTCTTTGTTATTCTCCAGCTAAAGTTTCGAAAATAGCTATTACTTGTTGCGTGCTCCACAATATTTGCCGTCGCAATGGTACACCGATTATTGGAGAAGATTGTTTTGTACCACCACTGGTTGGTGATTCACCCGAACACTTACAACTTGACTGTTCTGGAATCGCTCAACGGCAAACAATCGTAGACATTTTGCATTAGCTAATTAATTATACATCCTGACATAAGAGGCGTGTCTAGTTTGGGTTTTTGTTGTAGTGTACGGGCAATCAAAATGCTCAAATACGTCTTGCATTTAGTTGAATTGAATTTTGCTTTCACTCACAACCCCAAGTTTCTGGTTTTTGCGGATATGCTTTAATTGCTGCTCAGGCTCTGTCATTTTTTTAGTTGATTTTGGATAGCATGAGTACTTATGCAGTCCTATAATACTTCAGTTAAGCTTTCAATGATTTGCTAGTTTTTTGTGTGGTCACATTTACATCCTACTGTGCAGTATGCTATACTATAACAGACAAAAAATTATATCCAGCAATGTTTTATTAAACAACGAATTTTATTTAAGAACAAATTTATTAAACAACGAATTCGTAACCCATACTGGCTTTTAAGATGCGATTACAATTGTTCATAAAGTGGGAATTGATAAGTTTGCTCGTTGCTCCCAATTGTTTCCAAAAAGACTCGAAGCATGTTATTTGTTCGCCGAAACTCTTGAACTAAATTGCCGAGTTTTTCATTAGTGTGACCCAGTTGACGACTCACGGCTAGCACAGCTTCTTCAATATTTATTTCAATTTTCAGCATTTTTTCACCTTGTAATTCTCGCTTAGCCAATGTAGTTCGAGGACGTTTGCGTGGGGGCAAAGAATTATCTTCATTCGTGCAAGCAAATGGGTGCTTTGTGTTTACAATAGAAGGTAGCTCTGAAATTACGGTCGTGGCATTACAAACGTTTGCACTAATACATGGGTCGCACTATTACTTGCATCATTTTCTCTTTGGTTGTCACCAGTATCGCAAAACTCAGTGCCGGGTATACCTTCAGTGCATATGCTTCCGATAATGTTCGAAATTTTAAATTGAAGCTCCGTTGGTTTTGGAATTGGATTTGGACCCCCTCCTATCCGACCTGCTTCTTTTTTAAATAGCGCAACATCACGTTTTACCCGGCTTTTAACATCAAACCATTTTTTCTTGATTTTTTCGGTTGAAAATGGGGTTCCTTTAGCCAGGCTGTTGATAGCACTAGCTATGTCTCTCCATTTGCTATCCACCATCGACTTTGTTTTTGCATTTGTTAACGCCCCGGTCAAAAGCGTATAATTATCTTTCACTAAATCAACTAATAGCTCCACCTCCTCTTGAATCCATCTTCGGCCGATTTCTTTAGACGCCATTTCTATCAATATTGAGGGTATAGGATTATGCTCAACTCTGCAGTGCACTTTTAATACAGTTTGATATACGCGTGCTATACATCTTTATATAGGAAAAGTGCATCTAACAGGTGGTCGTTTATGACGTCAAAAATATTGTTAAGTGTATCAATCATTATTACGGAGAGATGAAGTTTCAAAATTGCGAATACGAACAAAGCATAGCATACCAATTACGAACCTTCGTATTTGCATTCGCTTTCGTCAAATGACGAAGATTTTTGAGAAATTCGCAAAGAAAATTGGCGAATGCGAACAAGTAGAAATCACGAACATTTTTGTTCGCACGAAGAGTATAGCATGTTCCCCATTCGGGTTCGGGCCTAAACTAATTGGTCAGTTTGCAATTCTTTTCGTAATTCAAATTTTTGCCAACTAATTTAAACTTACAGCGCATGACAAATTCATGATTTTTGTCCTAAAAGTTGTTACCCCAGGAGCAATTTAAAGGGGCTGAAGAATCCAGCTTATTAGGGTAGTTTATAATAGTTAGGATTGAAATATAATTTTTTAAATTTTAGGTTCTCATTTAGGGATTTAGGGGCTGCAATTACAAAGATATTTAACAAATACAAAAAGATATCCCCCTGAAAAAGTTTTTAAGATTCTGAGTCTGTTCTCTCAGGATGAATTTCAAGAAAAAGGGAGAGTTTTACTGCAAGGATAAATATTATTTAGTCTCTCTTTTTTCTTGGAAGTTCAGGCTGAGAAAACAGATGCAGGGTTTCCTTAACTTTTTACGAGGTATATCTTTTTGTATTTGCTGAAAATCATTGCAACCGCAGCCGCTAAATGAGAATAAAACATTTTAAAAATTATGTTTCGATTTTAGCGATTGTAAACTTCGGAATTGACTGGATGCTTTATCCTCTTTAGCTTTTTTTATGAACTTAAGTCAATAACAAGATTAGTGATCATCAATTACTTGCCGACGTTAAATAGCCATTTACCTCCGCTGGTTTTTCGCGATAAAATTCTTTTGAAAAAAAGTTTGCTAGAAAAACATTTTAAGGTTGATGGTGAACAAATTGATATTGTGGACTTAATGATAATCAAGCTGGAAGTAAATCCCAGAATAGGGTTATAAATGATTACCAGCTGTCCCAAAATTGTTTAACGTTTGTTATTTTACATTACTGTCTTGAAATTGGCGTTTCCTCGCGCAATAATGAAATTAAACCTCAAGAGATGTAGACATCAGCAACGTATTTTGGATGGGGAATCACTAAAGCTTGACCTCTCTATGCTCAGAGCACAATACAAAAAAAAAAAAAAAAACAGGAAAAAATTGTTAATTGGGGAAGATTACAAAATATTTTTAGTCCAGCGAGTCAAACTTTTCGCTGCCTTGAAATCGTTCAGTTTAAGACTGCAAATTTGATACAACAAAACGCTAGCTGTGCTGCTGTATTTCATGTACTAAATAACGTTATCATGTTTCTTTGAATTGGGCCATGTCATAAAAACTAAAAAAAATCTACAACACGATATTCAGTGATGATAATGAAATATATTGTTTTTAGTTTGTTTTTGGTTTGGTAATTTTTTCAGTACTTTGTTCTTGATAATGAAATAGTTTTCATCGGGTAAATGTTTTACGTTTTTGTATGTTTAGGACTGCTAAAAGGCACGTATTCTAAACAAACTTCAACAAAAATAGTCTCAGCATTGAATTGTTCTCGTTAAAGTATCTTAAAAATCTCGGAGAGCTGAAACTCGTTTCCAAACACCCTTATATGTCTGCCGCGGTGAAGAGTTTTACTCTGCATGCCTCCCTCCCACACAAGGACACACTTAATTGTGACCTGGAACCAGGGCCATGGCAGCATTAATGCAAAAAAAACAACAAAAAAAAAAACTAAAATGAAGCGCTAAAACCATGGCCATAGAAATAACCTAAAAATAAAGTGGTTAAGGTTTTGACTTCTAATGTACCATAAAAATTCCCTCTTTCCGAAAATTCGAAGTTGCATGTGTTGACGCCATTGCATGTGATTTTCGGTTTGGATCCCTTCCTAATCGACAATTCTGGCCATGTCTATGCTACTTACATAAAGCTTGAAAATGGCAATTGCTTGTAATGAATAAATTAAAAAAAAATCGTTAATTAGCAAAATGATGGAGTAGAACATGAAGTGCTATCTGGCGAAAAATTAACAACAGGAAATTAGCCGTATTCAACGTTATTTTTTAAAAGTGCAATTCTCTAATTTATCATGTGGCCAAATTTTACTTGATGTTTATTGTTTTCGTCGTTAGTTTGAGACCGCATACTGAAAAAAAGCCATTTCACGTTTTTGTATGGCCGTGCATTATCAAGGCTCGTGACATCTCATGTATTTGGCATTAAAGCGTCGATTTTTCTAATTTATTTTCTGAACTGAGAACATGACCAGTTGTAGAAAGACTATGAGATCATTCTAGAATATGCTTACTTTTTACCTGTCATGCAGAAGTCTGCTGACTATTTTGTTTGCAATTTTTAAGCTTGAAAAAGTAATTTTGTCTGGAAAGCAATTTTTTATTTTAGATGTCAGTACAGTTTAATTTAAATTAACCTTATCCAACCTTGGAGGCTTGTTTTAACTTTTTATGATCAAGCATTTCCATAATTCCCTTCATTAATAACAAAAAATTTTATTTTCCAAACTTTGGTGCCATATTTCCAGTCAGTTATTGGTTATTTATTGGTGAGCAAATCGTCGGTTGGTTATATTGTTGGATGTTGACATTTTGACTACGTTGTTATTTTAAAAACTTTAAAAATCAAAATTCTATTCTACTCAATCGATACGCCGAAACGTGTAACAAGTTGATAGTGTCCGTCCCAGCGTAGAATTGCGCTTCGGCAATGCAGCAGTTCTTGTCAAAAAAATTCTTTTCGTAGCAGTAATGAGCTCTAGAAAATACTGTGCCAAATTATCCAGCAAGGAATTAAACCCAAATCTTGCGTTCCAGGAACGAACGCAGGCCTAATCGCTCAAACAATTTCAAAAACTATGTGTTAGAAAACCATATCGAGAAATAATTGATCCAGCCGATTGCCGATTTATTAACAGTAGATCAAAAAAAAAATCATTTTTGACTACTGAAGTAAAGTATGTGATATTGCTTACTTGCTTCTGATTAAATATCTCTTGTCATTCTGGTCAAAATAACAAAACATAATGTAATCACCATATATAAACAAGAAAATGAGATATTATCTGATATGATATGAACAAAAGTTTGCAACAAATTTTAATTTTAATTTACGCTTTCGGAATTGTTGCAATAAAGCTGCAAACTCTGGCGCAAAATTCAATGATATTAGAATTTAAACAACGAAAGAATGTGAAAAACCATTCAAACCGGACGTCTCACTTTAGCAAAGTATCTTACACTTAAAACTGTCGCTTATTTTTCTGCGTTAATTTAGACTTTATCGAAAAACTAATTTATTAAAAAATGGAAAAACTTAATACAGTATACATTAAAATTGTTTAAATTTGGTATAAGCGAAGGAAATAAAAGAGCAAATGAACGAATGAAGGCCCGCTCTTTGCACGCTTATTTTCTTTATGGGAGTTACGTAACGTAACATTAGCCACTTCCTTTTTTAATATTTCAAAACGTTTCATACTTTCGCACATTTTTCAAACTAAACTCAGGGCGAATAAATGAGGCATAGTATACGGGCATTTTGGTGTTTTAAAAAGCGATATGGTCAATTTTCAATTAAAATGAGACGCATTTTTAATGCATGAAAAGGTTTTTATTGTTGATGTACAATTGTACATTCACTATGCAATAGTTTCGAGTGAAAGGCTAATCACGAACCATTTAGAAACAGATTTGGTAAATGAAAATAAATAATGCAAAGGATTTTTGAATGTCTAAATACAAGAGTTTTAAAAAATAAAAGTTTGATTAGTAGAGTATAGCACAATAAAGTTTTACAGTGTCTTTGTTAAAAGGAGGGAGTATCTCTGAAAAGTGTTCTCTTTGTAGTCTTTAAGAAAAGTGCCCAGCTGCATGGAACCAAAGACGCCTGAAATTTATTTGAGTGACATAAATTATACTTTAAATTTTTGTCATGCTCTGGTATAAAACACTTAAAACGAGATTAACAATCACAACCTTTCCCGGTTTTTAAATTGTGTGGTTAATGATGTCATTACTATTACCTATAGTAAACTTAAGCTTTCATACAGTATTTTTAAAAAGATTAACTATCACATATAGGTTTCTTACCGCAGGAAAACGTGCTTGAATGTTGCTATATTTAGATTAGCTGATGAGATAACAGTCTTTAAAAGAATTAAGGACAAATGTGACAACAATTAGAAAACTTTGCTCAACCGACCATCTAATTTTACGTTTTAATTTTTGCAGATTATCAAGAACAGTCTATAATTGAGCTAAAAATGAAAACATATTCATTTTCAATAAAATCGTTAGTTTTATTTTTTACTTTGGTCGAGTCAAGGGCAGCTTATTTCCGTCATTGCAGAAACGGTAAGATTTTGAAGGTTGATTTTTATTAAAATGTGTATTATATTATTAAAATATCATCGAAACCATTACAGCTGCAAAACAATTTTTTTTCTTAACAAACAATACATGTTCTTTTATTTTAAACAGTGTTTTTAGAGTAGTTGTTGCTAAGCTAAAATTCAATCAGTTTTTACCTGTACTAGTGTTGCTTAATTTTGACGGGCAACAATTTTTTTTCATTACAAGTGAAGTGAAACAATCTTAAAACATTCATTTTCAATTTCACACTAACAAGTTAAAATTTGAAAATTTAAAAGTTTTAAAATTTCAGCTGGTTTTTATAACGTTTCCTTGCAGTACTTTTGCTGAAATTATGACCAGTTGCAAGTATTTTTCTTCTTAATTCCCAGCACAAGTCATTCTTAATTATAAAGGGTGTCTAAATTTTTTTTCAAAATTATTTAGTTGAAACTTCCCAGCTTTCAAATAATGTATTTGAAAGTTTTTACAAGTAATTAATTGGACAATAATGTTATCAAAAGTACTAATATCAATAGTTTTCTAGACTTTTAGCCTATTAAATCTCTTCTATTTATTATAAGTTTTATGTCATGTCAGCAGCGCGTCTTTGCAAAAGTATTGATTGTGCTAATTGTATTGAGAATTAAATAGCCTTTATTTCATAATAATGCTTTTTGTTTTATTTTGTTTAGATTCGATAAATCGCGTTCACATCTACAATATATCATCCAACTATTCTAGCAGGTTAACTTCCAGCGATGAAGGGCCAGCAGTGGAGCTGATGATTGGCATTTCTTGGAAAGCAATCGTCCCGCAAGGCAGGTCTATTAGTCTTTTGTTCATCATTTATATTTGTACAATTTATACGGCAGCATGCAGTATTATAATACGGCGTCAATGAAAAGCAGGCGCACAATTAGGATTTTGCCAATGGGGTTGGGGAGAGGGGCTTTGACCAAAAGTCAACAATTCTTTGTTTAAAAAGTGTCTCTGTTGGGCGGCGTCTTGAGTAAACTGGTACAACTCAAGTGTATCACAGACGGTGGTCTGGGGCAAAGTTCTCAGTAGCTGGTCAATTTTCGTATTTGTTCGGAAAAAATAGCCATCTTAACGCCATTTGGATAACATTTCGCACGTTTTTAGCGCCAGTTAGAACTAAACTGCTAAGGTTTGGAAAGTAGTTGAAAGAGTTAAATTGTCCGGCCCTTAGCTGTACTTACAAGTCAAGCCCCAAACACGTTTAAATGCTTGCATTTGGGTTGAATTTCTAAGTGACTTAGGCAATGAGCTGGAGGTGAAGCTTTATAGACACAGTAATTTCCAGAACATTGCTATAAACTCTTTTAAAATCTGAGAGCATAAATTTCTTGGTAACGTTTAATGGTACGAATCGCAGTTAGTGAAAAGCCAAAAGAACTCGCTGGTATACAAAACACTAAGCAACGAAACCATAATCAGTTTTTCACAACACAAACTCAATCATTTTATCAAATCTTTATTAAATAAAATATAGACTATTGTTGAAGCCACCAAACAGACAATACCGTTAAAGTGCTGGAAAGCATTTTTAGGACGGTGTTATTTTGCAATTCAATTTTATTAGTTTTTTATTCGCGTTTCAAAAAAAAAATAAAAAAAACAAAGCAGACCGCCCAATCAAATTTTCATTTAAGTCTGAATCGTAAATATAGTCAAGAACAAGAAAGATATGCAAGTGTTGTTCTCAGGAAACCATTGACTGAAAAAAATAGATGGGTGCTAACTAAAATTAACGAGTGTGCTTAGTAAAAAAAGCCTATTGAACGACCGAGACACGTTAAATATTGATTTTTGAGAGGTCCATATGGGGGTTTCCAAAGGGGTGGTACCTCCAAACTATTTCAAAATATTTGTCTCTCAGATATTTACATATTTGTCTTAAATATCTTTTGATATCAAAATAACTAGCACCCTAGCTTGAGTCGTTCAAAAAAATTAAGTTTGGAGAGGGGCATTTGAAGGTGTCCCCGGGGGTGGGTACCCCCAAACTATTTCAAAATATTTGTCTGTTAAATATCTACTGACATCAAAAAGCACTGGCACTCTAAGTTAAGCCGTTCAAAAAAAGTGAACATTGGGGGGTCTTCAGAGGGAGGGAGTGGTATCCCCAAACTCCGTCAAAATATTTGTCTGTTAAATATCTACTGATATCAAAAAACACTGACACCCTAGGACAAGCCGTTCAAAAAATTGATTTTTTGGGGGTTTATTTGGGGGGGTTCGGGGAGTGGTACCCCCAAACTATGTCGAAATAACTCTCTGTTTAGTATCTGCTGATATAAAAAAAACCGGCGCCCTAGCTCGAGCCGTTTAAAAAATTGATTTTTGGGGGGGGGTGCCAAGGGAGTGACCTCAAAGAATTTCGGGAGACAAAATTGCATTTGCAACTCAACAACTTAGCACAAAAACTAAATTTTAGTGTTTTGTGGCTTAGGAGAAGAAGAGCGTACAAAATTTAGGAAGAAAAAAAAGGAAAAAACACGAAAAAAACGGAAAAAAAGGAAAAAAAGGAGAAAATAAAGGAAAAAAAGGAAAAATTGATTGCGCCCAAAAGTGGGTTGGTTGGGATAAAAGGGTGTCTTGATATATATAACCGCGTGAAATTAATAGGCTTATTTCTGAAAGTTATTTCAATTATTTCCTACAGGCCTTTTTCACGCGTTACCGCGATCATCAGGGAGTAGATCTAAACAAAATAATAACAAATGGTTAGAAAAGATAAAATGGTACTCACCAGCGACGAAACAATCCATTATTTTATCTAAACTCGACCCACCTTTATTACCAACCGTGTGACGGATAGGCAATATGGCGACAAAGAGCATTCAAGCCGAGAAAAAAAACGATGTTCGCTCTCCTCCACAGCTAAACGTCATACCATTACGTTGACAAATCCAAAATGAAATTACTGTAAAATAAAATAAATAATATGAATTGTGTGAAATATTTTTTGCCGTACTTAAACTGTTTTTGAATGAGACCGCTTTTGCGCTTAACTTTCGCAACAGATTTTAGATTCTAAAACCGAAGTCACATAATTTATTGCCTCGAAATTTTGTACAAATACGCAACTCATTAATCTCAAACTGTTGTCAAAATTTCATGCAACTAGACGTAACCGTTCTCGAGTTAGAAGCAAAAGTCTGAAACTTCGTAGTCGTTAGTTGGAAAATGGCCGAGTAAAAACATAGGAACACGCGACGCAATCGTCGGTCGTTCCAATGAAAGACAATGGAATTATGTTCTATGTTAAACTAATAGTAAATACTGGAGTTAATGACTTTAATGTACTACGTGACATTTCCAGTACCGATAACCGCAGTATCTTAATACACATCACCAAATCATTTTACTGAATCGTTCTTAGTAAATGCTTAATTGTGAACTATCAAGCTAAAATATAACCAATAATAAACCCTGTAAAATCATTTTACGTACTTATTAAATTGATTATAGCAAAATGAAAAGGATCTTTGCCCGAAACTATTTATCCACGTCGATATTCGTTTAAAACATTTCCATTGTTATGCTAATGTGTGATTTTTTATGTAATTATGTATTTATGAAAGTACTGCAAGTTTTTCTTGGGTTTACGAACTGTTCTAGTTGTCCCCTCGCGGTCCATGATTTTAGGTTCTGGGTTTTTTCATTTTTGTTGGCTGCCTTGGAATTACTTTCAAACATGTTTTGTAACGACTGCTAATTTTAAGCCCAAAAAGTCATTTGATGATCGCTTTATGGAAGAAATTAAGAAAATATGGTGTATATTTGTGTCCTCACGTTCTTTTGAATATTAAAATATGCATTAAAGCTCTTGATATGATTGCTGACATTTCAAAATAACAATTGTCACAGTGCTAATAAAACCAAGAAATATAAAAGAGTTTTAATGATATCAACTAACTCATATCATCATTTTCGTATTTGCCAAATTACCATCATTATACTGCATAGTTGCCACTAAATATTATAAAGTTGTTATTGAAAATAGCGACGCGTTTATTGAAATTCATCATCAACTTGTGTTGACCATAAAACTTTATATATTTATTTGATGTTTCGCATCCCGAACAATCACCTTTTCGTAACTGCAAAAGGGGCAGTGCGGAAAATTTGCCAAAAACGCCCCCCCCCCACGGTTTGGGAGACAAAGCATCAAATAAATTTTAAATATTTCAAATGGTTATGGAAGACTATTATTGTGACCAAATTCTATTTGAAAAATAATGCAGTTTTAAACAAAAAATTTCAAATTTTTCGTGTAATTTTGTTTTGGCTAATATTTCTCTTTTTCTGAAGAGAGTTTTGATATTATTCTTGAAAGAATTCGGATCATATTTGATGTCTTTCCACCGCCAAATATTACAGACCGGAAATTTTTTTTATCGTAGTTACGGTTACTTTCTCATAAGTTTTAAGATTTCAAGCATTTTGTGTTTTAAAACCTGCATCAACTGAATCTTTACTCAAAACCGGAGCTAAGGATGCATTAACTAATGTTGCTTTGCCAAATACCACCGAGAGACACCAATCGAGTTTTTTCTCCAGATTGCCAATTACCATAAGAAGATTTGTAACTTTTGAATCGAATTAGATCGCGCGTAGCCAAGACCAATAAAATCCAATCTGGCTTTTAATGTGGTTTTCAAACTAGCAACTCACACTTTGGCTGTCAAGAAGAAACTTTGGAGCACAGTATGTTCAAGAGTTTTACACGTCAAACCTTTAATAATAATGCCCAATGGCACATCAAAGACCTTAAACAATACATCCAAGCAAGAAATTTTATCTGAAGCCTAACAATGAGCGAACCAGGGGACACGAAAACAACAACAACAACAACAACAAAACAACAAATTTCTTGAATTTTTGTACTAAGTTAATAATGTATTATAACTTATATGGACTGAATTCATGCTGTGTAAAAATACATGTGGACGAAATTCATAATTATCCAAACTTAATAAAAAATAAAAGCAAGAAAAACTATCAATAGCCGTTCTTGGTAACCAAAGTCTTTTTTCAGTTTCGGCATCAAAGTAGGCAAAATTTAAAAAATTTTACGACATCAAACAATTTGATTCGAACCCACACCATCGAAATAACTGGTGCCTCAAACCAGTTATTGGAATCAGATCATTGAAGCTGCTCCGATTGGCAACATAACATAATTTAACATAGTATAATAGCGCTACTCAATTTCTGAATAAATAATTCTCGTAAAATAAATAGCACATTTGAGTGTAGCGACAAGGGGGATGCAAAGGGACTGGGAAGTCATATGGTTGAGCATCCATCTTGCTTATCACACTGCAGTCTAAATAAATAGCCCAATGAGGAAAAAAACTCAGAAAAACTCAAATAAAAAACAAAGGAATAAAAAATAAATCACGAAAACAACAACAAAAAAGAGCGGTAATTAACTTGTGTGAGCAACGAGCTAAGTTTGCATAATTACTGGAAAAGCGATACTCATGAGCTTAAATTTGCTGTCAAAATTTTTTTTTATCTTTTTAAAAATTTTGAAACAAATATTTTTGATCAAAATTGAAATTGATTAATACTAAATTTTAGCACCAGTGCATTTTATAGATTTTTGGGTTTTTTGGATTTAAAAAATGGAATTACTAATTAATTATTGCTAGAGGCTCATATCCTCCTCGAATGTACATTTTTAGTTAAAGTATAATGATTCAAAAAATTTGCCCGTGATTTGGACTTATCGTGTTGGTAAACAAATTTTGATGTTTCGTAACTTAAAAGTGAAACCATTGGTGATATATTTAGTTTTCGATAGAGCAGATTTGCGCTATCATTCCAATTCTCCCAGTCACAATTCTAATAGCTTTGTTTTGGAATTTACTTAATTTAGTTAAATAGGATGGAAAAGTGTTACCCCACACAAGAATTCCATAAATAAGAATTAAATATGCTAAAGCATAATAAAGGTTTAGTATTGCACTTTCAAGTAATAAATATTTTAGTTTGTATAATATGCCAACTGCACGAGCAATTTTGGTTTCCAAAGATTTCAATTGCAGTCGAAAGTTTAGGTTGCAGTCCAAAACCTCTCCCAGCTTAGCCAACTGATCGAATAGTGCCAGCTTTGCTGTTGATACTTAATTCATATTGAGGAGCATTTCGTTTTGGATTTATAATTATTAGATTGGATTTAGAAGTATTTAGAGTCAATTTGTTTGCCATCATTCAATCACATACTTTATTAATTTCAGATACCTGATTTTTTTCCAATTGTGTTAAAGAAGAGGCTTTAATCATAAGACACGTATCATCCGCAAATAGTCTTCAAGTGCTGTTTATACAATTTGGTAAATCGTTAATGTGAATCAGAAACAGAAGCGGGCCCTAAGGCACTGAGACCCCCAACGATAAACTTTAGGCCAACCGCTAGTACAGCTGTTCAAAACAGTTTTACAAATAACGTCATTTTGCGAAGTGTCTTTTGTATGTTGAAAGACCCCCAACAATAAACTCCTAAGACCCCCAACGATAAACTTCAAGATAATGAAAAGACACTTTGCAAAATGACATTGTTTGTAAAACTGTTTGAATGACTGTAAAAGTGGTTGGCCTAAAGTAAGCAAACTGAGTAGAGATTTGCTTCCATTCTGTAATTTACGTACAAATCTCTCGGTGAAAAATGAATTGTTTTTGAAAAGAGAGACCCAGATTATTCCTAATATGCTACGAAAATACATCTATCTATAACAATTAATGGAATAGGGTGGGCAAACTTCGTAAAATGAATACCGGAAAACAAAATGCCTTCAGTTATTTTAAACGTTGATTTGAAACCAATGTCCAAAAAAAGTGGGCAAAAAGATTTTGTGGGTTGGGTAACAGCCCAACAAGGTAGGAAAAGCCAAAAGCCCACTCCTAAAGGCAATTAAAAAGGTTGTGAATAGTAATGCCCCATTTATTCGCTGTAATAAGATCAAGGTCTCATTTTATTCGAGATTCATGATTTGGCTTGAAAATAGTTTAAAATAATTCGTAGACTAAGCAACCGCAAAACTCTCAACAAGTGTGTAATTATAGTGAGAATTGGGTAATTGTAATCGGTTAATTGATTTAATTACAGGATTTTTGGCAGCTTTCTAACGGACAAATTTGTGACAAGCAATAAACTCCCACGTTTGGCAGTTTAAAATTTCCATTTAACAGGTGTACCCCTAGGTAAAGTATAATTTTCTCAAAATCTAGAGTGGAAATTTCGAAAACAAAATACGTTTTCAATCAATCAAATTTGCAGAACGGAAAAAGTCTAACATTTTATAAACTTTCACAAAAAGATAATTTTGGAAAGAACGTATAAAGAATTGATCATAAATTAATTGTAGCTGCAAAAATAGAAATTTCTAGATTCGGCTACTCGATATCTCAAGCCAACATTAGCGTAAAAACATTATTGGCTGGCAAGAATCAGCCGCTAGTTCTTATTTTTCCTGAAACTTTGAAGTGCTTTTCATAATTTTAAATTTTTTAATTGATCAGTAGGGTAGTCCACATTGACGCGCACACTGTACTACACAACACCTATCACACTTTTCACAACAGCTCAGGCGCAGCGAACAATTCGGTAAATGCTCATCACTTTCTTTGCTCATATTTTCTCTACAACTTGTTGCGATTTGTGATCCATGTTGATGAGAAATTGAATGCTTTGCGATAATGTAAAACTAATCCAGTTCTAGCATGCAGAGCGCGAGGTGAAGATGCGCAGAACAGCGCCCATTTTGGGAGCGTATTTTCAGGCTTTGTAAATTTGGAGTTTGAGACAGTGGCGTCGCAAGGGGGGGCCGCCCCGAGTGACACCATGTTGGGTGAAACCATATTATGATGTAAAACCATAACTCTACTGATTTGAGGGGAAGACCTTGCTTTTTCGTTTTGTTTGTTCTCCAACTTCATTTGGACTAATAACCCACTAGTTTTACGGACGAAGACCTTTTTTTCGGTCTTAACCTATTTTTGGACCGAAAAAGGGTGACACCACGTAATCCCGCCCCGGGTGCCACCATCCCTAACAACGCCTCTGGTTTGAGATTGTGCATCTGTCTCGACTTCTGTCTATCATAGTATTGCACTTTTGGAGTATTAATTTTTTGAATTTTTTTCGGAACTTGTGCTTGATTACGGATTACCGATTTGTTATATGCTCTTACTGTATCAAAGACAACATTAAAATGACTCAGTACCCAAGCAAAAAAAACAAACTATTTTTAAAGTTTTTGGCTGTTAATGCAATGTCATAGCAGCATACTTTCACAAACTAGTTTATTTTTTGGAAATAGATTTGGTTTTTGCTTAACATTATCGATTTAGTGTTTGATAAAAATCAAAATAACTCCGTTATTTTTCCTCAAAACAAAACCAAGCAGGTAATGCTTAGTGGTAAGATTAATCTATAATGTAACAATAGATAATTGTGGCCATTGTGATTTTCGTAAGCTGCGGCATAACAGGAAAATATTTTGCCAGTTAGGTCATTATTGGATGCAAGCACTGAACTGTAAAATATTCATGGAGAAACGCTTTTGTAGTCGTGACCGGCAGGGGTGCCGAAACTAGGGAGGATGGGGGGGATATATCCCCCCAATAATTTGACTGTATATCCCCCAATAATTTGAGAATGGTCTACATCTGCATCCCCTCCAATAATTTGACTCTGGTGTGCATCTGAGCGCAGGTCTCCTCTTGAATTCGGGGGAAAAAAGTGTTCCATTTTTGGTGAAGACCTTTTATTTTGCTCTTCACTTTATTTGCTCACCTGAAAAAAATCATGGTCGAGGTTCATCCCCTCAAGGTTGAAAATAGTGCAAAATTGGGGTAAAATTGCAAATTACCTCCCCAAATGCTCAACAAAGATTTGCACCCCTGGTGACCGGACGCATTCGGAATGTGGCAGCAATTTGGTGAAAAGCTTGCTCCAAATTCACGTGAAAACCAGAAAAAGGTCTTCACCGCAATTTGATGGAATATTCAGCCGGAAATTGACTTTTATCAGCCATTTTTTTGTTCATACGTCCAGGACGCTTTCTTTTAGTAGGAAAACGCTAAATTTCCATAAAGGGACGCTAAATCTCGATGGGGCCGCTAACTCTCAGGGGGGGACGCATCCCCTTACAATTTAGGTAGTGGATAAGCGGTGGGCTACCGGTTCGTAAAACGTCCAGAAACTGCAGCTTGCCTGCAGTTAATACTAGCATCAGACTTATATTGTGGAACTGAATTTTACAATAAGCGGTTATCGCTTGCTTGGGCCCAGAATTGGCACGTAGTTTCATTGGTTTAATAAAATAGCAATGTTTTCTAACTAGAGCGTACTACTTCTCTAATAAATTATACAATTAAAAAGTAAAAAAAAATTATTGCAATGATACAGGCAGTAAGATAAACGCAAGAAAAACGACAGGCGTAAAATTCGCCAACCAAAAATCCGAACAGAGTCTTCTGCGTGTTGGACTGTGGCGGCCGTTCAGGTGACGGACTTGGGTTTTGATGGAACGCGACGATGGCAGCTTGGGAGGTTGCCGGAACTGTAGAAAAATAATTTAATTAAAACAAATATCATACGTAATAACTATAGGACAGCTTAGAAGCAAAACTTCTGCAAATTAATGTAAGCATTTCTGTGGTCACCTTTTTATAGTGACTCTGTAATCCATAACAATGGTGCATACGAAGTTTCCCTGGAAATACCAATTTCATTGACAAAACACAGCTGAGGATAAAAAAAGAACAAAACAGAGGCATTGGTATTTACTTTCAATGAAAAAATTGTTCAGAACTGTTTTGGTGCTCAGTGCACTCGAAAGTTTTCAATAATATTAAAATTTCAAGATATTGCATATTATAAAATTCACTGTTTCGTTAGATTGGATTTAATGCTAATTGATTATTTAAACAAAGTGTTTATCAAAACTAGCCTTAACAACTGCCATAATAATTCTCAGCTGTCGGAGAAAAATCGATTGGTTACTATTTTACAAATACTACATAACCGCAGCTTTTCCCAACTCGACAATGCAAAAATACTACGTCACCAATTGTGATAGAGTAACTGGTTTATGATGCGCCACATCCTTCGGCGACCAACCTGATGTGAGACAACTCATCAAGGAGCTCTGATGCAAAGTAAAATTTTTTTTTTTGGGGGGGCAGTTGCCCCTCCTGGCTACGTGTCGACGTGCACATCTGCTAGTAAACTAGGTAAAATTCGTGTCTTTTCGAATAAGACACATTTTCTAAAAAAGACAATTGCATTTTCGCATTAATGCGTTAAACGGCGGTTTGACTGTATCTTGAGTCAAAGTTTGCAAGTTTAGACTAATTTCAAGCAAAATTAAGATCAGGCGGCACAGTTGACTACCATAATATGCTGACACTCGATTATTGAAAGAATACAAAACTACCTGTAGACTGAGCAGCATTGCAAAGATGTGGTTCTGTCCAGGCCCGGCGCCAGGATAGCGTGACTGGGGGGGGGGGGGCAGAAATAAATTTTTTTGGGGGCCAGAAATAAATTTTGGGGGGGCACGAGAAGTTTATTAATGTGAATTCGAGAGGGGCACGGGGGCACGAGAAATTTATTCCAGTGTAAATCAACCGAAAAATGTGAAGACCAAAAAAAAGGTCTTCAATTCAAAAATTTCCACAAATTCTGGTTGTCGTCTCAAAATTCTTGCAATTTTTCACGAATTCTTAAGTGAAGACCAAAAAAAAAGGTCTTCGTCCAAAAAGTTTTGTGAAATCCGGTGTGAGTCCACAAAAATTACGAAAATACGGGCGGCAAACACGAATTTGGGAGTCTCACGCCTCGATTTGCACTCCAAAAATCCCGACCCTGTTAATTTCTTCGGGGCGCAGTCCTCGCTTGGGGGGCACAATTTTCGTTTGGGGGGGGGCACAAGCACTCATTTGGGGGGCATGGCCCCGAAATGCCCCCCCCCAGTGGCGCCGGGCCTGGTTCTGTCGCAAAACGATTGCTGGTGACTGAGTCCGATACCCGAAAGGTCGTCTTTGCACTGAAGTAGAAACCTACATAACCTACAAAACGATCGCTGGTGACTGAGTCCGATACCCGAAAGGTCGTCTTTGCAATGAAGTAGAAACCTACACAACACAGTTAAATTGACACAAACTGCGAAAGTATAATTAGCCGATTTAATAAGCTTTGCTTATTGAACTTCTAGCCGTAGCAGCGTTTATTCAAAAAGACACTTTGTATAGTAGGTTGCCCAAAGTGCGGCCCCAGGATTATTTCTTGAAAAGAAGCAAATTTGCATTTCGTTGGCCACTACATAAGCTACGGTATAACTTTTTTTGTTTTAGTGGTTATATTTTTGTCTCCGCGCAATTTGCATTCCAAAACGCGTGTCACAGCAGATCCATACTTCACAATTCGTAAAAGGTATGTTCAGTAGTACAACCATTGGAAAATAAGCGTTGCTTGGGAGGGAGGGGGTTGAAGCTTCCGTCTTAGCCAAGTAATTTAAAAAGTTTCACCTTAATAACATAAAAAGAAGTTAAATTTTGTTAAAGGTTAACTCCGTGGTTTAGCAATGATTTAATGTGGTAGGGCAATTCAAAACTTACACGAGCATTAAGCAGTATTCGGAATAAAAATTATCCAAGCATTTTATGAGAATTTTGCGGCCCACTAAAGTTCAGAAAAAAAGTCATGCAGTCAGCTTTTCAACAAGTTTGAGCAACCCTGGTCTATAGTGTAGCGTCAGCGCCAACGTAGCCACAAGTCAAAGATGAATTGGATATATGAATTATGAAGTCAACCCGGAGAGTAGCTCGATAGGTTGTTCAACCGAGCCGGTCTACCGCATTGGGACGCGTCTTTTTGACACGTACGTTACAATGCCGAGCACGCCAGGACGTTGGAGTGGTGGACGCACTCCCTTGCGCTGGTTGGAGACGTGGATGAGCCGTCGCCAGCGTTAAAGGGAGGGGATGATGTAGCATCAGCTCCAACGTAGCCACAAGTAAAAAGTGAAGCTGGATATATGGATCAATAAGTCAACCCGGAGTGTAGCTCGATAGGTTGATCAACCAAGCCGGTCGACCGCATTGGGACGCGTCCTTTTGACATAAACGTTACAATAGCATAAATTTTAAACTACAAGCTTTACGCAATTGATTCCCAAATCTCGTCTATATATATAGTAGAACAAATAAAATTGTAAAAAATACCATTGCTTTTGGTGTCAAACATTCAGTCTAAAAAACTAAATTATTAGGCACAGTTACTAATGCTTGTGTTTATCACAGTGAAATCGACT
The DNA here is from genome assembly GCA_963965965.1 of Trididemnum nubilum. Classification (NCBI taxonomy): domain Eukaryota; kingdom Metazoa; phylum Chordata; class Ascidiacea; order Aplousobranchia; family Didemnidae; genus Trididemnum; species Trididemnum nubilum. Next base: position 22,857,675 of record OZ014486.1, read on the forward strand.
TCCTCTAATGCTGTTGTTTTCCAAAGCCAAAAGAGAGTACAGTATTATCTTCCAGCTTTAGAAATCCGTAGCATAACTAGTTTTCCAAAGCCAAAAGAGAGTGTAGTATTATCTTCCAGCTTTGGAACGACATGGCATATTAATGAAGGCTCATTAGAGTATATTAATAAAAAACATTGCATATTAATAAAGGTTTGGTGCAACAGCAGCTTGCCTGAACAAAATCAGGGCTATGCAAGAGTGGAAACTTTTAGATTTAGTAGGAGGAATTTTTTCAACATTTACATCAGAATTATTTATAGAGTTACTGTCTCACATTACATGCAGCAATCAGTTTGTAATTTCTTATATTTTTTTGTCTTGACTATTTCCGTAAGAAATACACTCCTTCTACTGTCAAAAACAATGACAAAAGTTAAAATGCAATTCGCTGGGACAGTATGGTCAGATGCACATTTAAAAAATTTGATCAACTGATTTCTAATGTCAGTTTGCTACAAATCAATAAGCACCCCATAGCTGTTACCCAGTACAGTAATACTAAAATCTACAGGACCACAGCAAGGAATGCAGATTGTCAGCAAGGACTGTCAGAGAATCACTTGCAATTCTACAATATTGGAACAGCAACGGAATGACATTGTGTATAGTAATGAGATAGTGGAACTTTGAAATGGATTGTTGGAAAATGCCAGTACTGCAAATGCCGGTACTGTAAAATGCCGGTACAGGAAATCACCGGTACTGGAAAACGCCGGTACTAGAAAATGCCAGTAGTGGAAAATGCCGATACTGGAAAAATAATAGGCTATTAGAAATGAAAATTTTTGGCATTGGCAACACCGCAGTACTTACATTTTCCTGTACGCAAAATTTTTTTTCTACCATGGTTTTGCAGATTTATTACGTCACATCCTGCGTCCCAACCTTGTGATTCTTACTCCGCTCTCGCTTTTCGCTTGATCCGCTATATTCACAGGCTAATTGGTACGATGGTACTGGGCAGTTGGGCTAGACTTTGGTTTGTAATAATGTCCTACCGTCGACAGTGGTAGAATAGGCTTGAAAGAATAGCAAAAAGCAATAATAGCAGTTAGTCAATAAGCCTAGACTTACGTTTTATAATCAAGTCAAAATATTAAGACAAAATTTGTGATACAAGGTAGTCAAAATAGCCTAGCCTAGTAATCTTTTTAACTTACCGGTAAGCTTTTAAATTTAAAAGGTTGAACTGCTGAGTCTTAAGCGATTATAGCATTATAGACAGAATATCAGAGGGAAGCCTAAAACATATTTCATTAATTATTGCATCATTCAAGTTACTGTATGCGTATTGCAAAAATAAATAGCAGATCTGAGATACTGGTACGGTAACGGTGCTGAGATACTGGATAGCCTAGTCAGATAGTACAGTAAGCAGTTGGCTAGGTACCGTAAATGACTAGCCTAAACTGTGTAGGCCCTGAATCTGGGAAAATAAAATGTCAAAGTTATTTTACTACTGTAATTTCACCAATGATGTTATTGCTTTCAAATTTAGAGTCAGAATTAACTAGACAGATTCACTTACTGACTTCATCACTTAGTCACTCATCTGCTCATACTCCTCACTCAGTACTGTAATAGTGGATAGAATTAGGAAAAAATTTACTTGTTGAATTGATACAGTATTAAACTGATAGTGATAGATTGTTGAATCAGTTTGAAGGAAGACTTGCAAAAAAATTTACATAGGCTGCTAACTTTACCAGCTTCTCACAGTACTGCAACACGTATATGGTCTGAAGGTCTGATCGTTACATTATCCTGGTATTCAATTCGATTTATTTGGACAGCGAAAAGACTGTGTAAGTCATCAACGTCTAATGCCACAAAAAAGCATCAACAAACTTTAAACAGTAACGTATTGCAGTAAGAAACAGAGCTGTAGAGTAAAATCTACTACTGTCATAACTCAAAACGAAAACTCACAACATCAAATTTAACAACAATGCTTTGCATCAAACATGGCATATGCTCAAAAACTTGATTTCCTCAACCCCCTTATTCAATATTTTGTGTTACTTAAATTGGGTACTGTGATATACATAAATTCTTTAGTTCTTTATTAAACGTCAAGAATTTCATCTCTCTGATTTCCTTTGAAATTTGGTTCCTTATTTTAGTTCCATTATAGATCAGCAATTTTTCAGTTTGTGCTGTGTTAACTCTGGGGAGAAAGTAGTTTGTTTTGCTTTTTCTTCAAGTGTTGTAAGAATGTATAGGATTTCATCCAGTATTATGAAAAGCCCTAAGTTAGACCTGGAAGTGTGAGATGACTTATTGCTTATTCTGTACATCAATTTTGCTGTTTCCATTTTGTACAAATCATTTAGATGTAATAGATGTAAGCTTGAGAATAACGGTTTAGTATCAGGTATGTGTCCTAATTTTGTTGTGAGTTATTATTATTCTTACTGCTTTTTTTTGTAACTTGATCAAAGGCGAAAGGGTAGATGCTGAAGCACCACCCCAGCCGCTAATACAGTAATTTAGATGAAAATGGATGGAGCTGTAATAAATCAACATTAAAGTTTTACAATCACCATACTTCTGTAAATGATATAATGCCCAACAACCACTGGCTAATTTTGAACTAACTTTCTGAATTTAGGGTTTCCAATTTAGTGAATGATCAATCAGGACACCCAAATATGTAACGCATGTATTTGCACACATGTACTACGCAAACATGTAGAGTGTTTACGTAGACCTAATTGATGTTTGCAAATTATAGCTACATATTGTATAATTGTTTAAAATCCAAAATTGCATTTCAGGCAGAAAAAATAGCCTACTGAAGCTAGTTTGAAAGAAATGTAGTATTTAGATATGTTTGCATAAACAAGTGGTTTCTGATGTAGTGATTAATCGTCCAAACTATGCAGCATTGACTGATTGATGCCAACTTTTAACACATTGTGTTACCGAGGAAGATTGATAGGCAATCTACAATTATCTGGCAATAATACAAGAAGTTTTAAAAGATTTTTTGGATGAAAAAATATACAGTAACAAGACTTACCAAGTGTTTGGGTATGTTCTTCAAATAATGGTTTGTAGCTTAGTTTTGTTTGCAATGATATTTCAAACTTGTTACAGCATTTATATGAGATACAAGTTTTGGTGCTGACTGCAGTCTCACTTGCAGTAAGATTTAACCAAATTAAAACTGGCCAGTTGGTCGAGCAGTAACGCATTTGTCCTGAATTGGGAGGTTCGTATTTCGGGCCGGTCATATCAGACACAGTGTTACCAACAGCTTGCCACCACTGCAACATTTCTTCAAAAGTAGCTGTGCTGCCCTTCACAAATGTGAGGAGATTGCCTCCGTGTTACACACTTCAGCATAATACAAGTATCGTGAAAGCTTTGATGTAACCAAAACCTCAAAACATATAAACTGGCCACAAACGTTGTTTGTTTAGCTGATTACACGGGTCAACAGCAAATTTTAAACAAAAATTCTAATTAATTTATCTCGATGTGTTTTTGATGCAGATTCCAAAATTGTTTTACTTTTTCTCTAGAACATCAGGTTTTTGAGATTTTTTGGTTTTTATAGTTCTTAATTAACTTTTGTTTTAAAGCTCTTTGCAGTCCAAATACAATAGAATATTGCATTATGATGTCACAGAATAACATTCTTAAGTGGTGAAACAACGTAAGTACGAGCTCTGAGTGACAAGAAAAGGATGGAAGCAGGCAGTTTTGCAAGTTATTTAAGATGTCTACAGTAAGTGTAAAAAGTGAAAAATGTAGAAACATACGCAGGCGGAACTGAGGAAATTAATATTAACAGTATATGGCAATATGTTATGTCAAATAAGGTACTTACTTCTACAGGTGTAAAATAGGTATATACTGTACACATAGGTGTTGATTTTGGGGGGCCAGGGGGCGCTACTACCTCGCATCCGACATTGAAGGGGCAAAATATGTCTGGTCCCCTTGGTTGTTTGGCAACTAATACCCACTTAGCTGCAAGAAATCGAAGTTCCGAACTGAGATAGAACCAGAATGCAGCGAAGACCCTTTTTTTGCTTTCACCTGAATTTGGGGGCAAAATTTCGAACTGAAATAGAATTATGAAGTTTAACCAAACTTCACAAAAACAATTCGCCTTCTCGAAATTTGCGTAGTCAACAAAATTCGACGCCTATGTATGTACATTCACAGTATTTCTAAAAGTATGGTAATTTCCAAATATATTCATAATACCTAGAAAGTGCATAAACCATCCTGCTCGGTTTTGCTTTGTTTGTGAAAAGTTCACGAGCAAAAAATAACAAAGAAATATCATTCATGATATCAAGAAGATGTATGCGGCATATTTTGGTTGCCCATTAGGCGACTAAAATAAGACCTGGGCTGTTGAGCACCCCATAAAATATGCTGTTTAAGCTTGCACAACTGGCTAAATAAATGGTCTCCTTCTACGTCGTTTTCCATCCCAATGATTTGGCGTGAACCTAAAGATCACTGTTAAGATTGCTATTTTTGTCTCACCAAAACAAAGGGTTTTCCTTTAAACAGAGAGACAAAATAACATATCCCAATTTGGATTCAGCAAGGACCCTAGTTCCTTGTGATGATTCAATGCCACCGTTACTGCCTTTTTAACAAGAACTAGATGCTATTGATAGCAGTGCTGATGGAGACAATTCCGACGGATTAATTTTTTCCAACTACACAGATTCTGATACCACAGAAGATCCCATCTTATTCTCACAAAAACATCTAAATTACTTAATTAGAGATTTATGTCTTTCTGAGGAAAAGGGGAGCTTCTTGCATCAAGGTTAAAAGAACGAAATATGGTTGAAAAAGATGATAAAGGAAGTTACTACAGGAAGCGCGATAGGGATTTATCTTCGACCTTCAAAGTTGAAGGACCTCTTTGTTGCTGCCATGATATTGAAGAGCCATTTCAAACTCTGGGTATAGTTCACATTGTGAACGAATGGAGGCTTTTTATTGATTCCTCAAAGAGAAGCTTAAAGGCAGTTCTACATATTGAAAATAAAAAACCCTCCATCCCTATTGCACACTCTGCCCAGTTAAAAGAATTGTATGAAATTTTGTTGAATTTTGTTGAATATGATTCACTATTCTGACTACCAGTGGAGCTTATGTGGGGACCTTAAGGTAAATGGTAGTTTGATGGCATTGCAAGGGGTGTTACAAAACACTGTTGTTTTTTATGTTTGTGGGACAATTGCGCTACTGCACAGCACTATGAAATAAACGAAAGGTCGAGAAGGAATTCATATGCACCTGGAGTGAAAAATATCCAACACATCCTTTCAGTAAATCTCGATAAAGTTTTTATGCCACCATTGCATGGAATAGTAAATGGCGAGGAATAGTAAAGACAATGACCATATGAAATCCGGCCAACTCCGTCGACGGGGAAAATACCGGATCCAACATGTGATATGATGATATGATGATTGCATATCAAGCTAGGATTAGTAAAGAACTTTGTGAAAGCTATAGCAAAACAGAATTCGAATAGTTTTGAATTTCTCTACAAAAAGTTTACCGAGCTAAGCCAAGCCAAGTTAAAAGAAGAAATCTTTGTTGGTCGACAGATTCTGGAAGTTTTTGAAGACCCAGAGTTTGAAAAAGCATTAAATGCGTTGGAACTACAAGCTTGGCATGCATTTAAACGGATTTGCTCCAATTTTTTTGGAAATTTCAAGTCAAATTCAAATCAGGGTGTTGCAGAGTTGCTTGTGCATACCAAGAGATAGGGTGTCGCATGTCCTTGAAGATGCATTTTCTTCATTTGCACCTTGAGTTTTTCCCGGAAAATCTTGGAGCAGTTGGTGATGAGCAGGGTGAAAAATATTGCCAAGATATCCAATCTATGGAAGAAACGAATAAAGGAGTTTGGAATGAGGGTATGATGGAGATGATTGCTGAATGTTGTACTGTGATGATGCGAACCTTCCATGCAAACTGAAATCATATGTCAAACATTTTTAAGTTTTCCTCATTTGAACTGGTATTGATTGCAGTATTAAGTGGTACCCAGATTGAGAGCAAACATTTTCCACATGTGTTATTCTGAAAAACACTTTTTTCGAAGCTACTCCAAAAAGACTTTTTCAAAATCACCCATGTACAGGCTGTTTAAAGGCTGCCACTAAACAGTCTTTTTCAAGACTACGATTAACAAAAACGAGTTTGTCCATTGTTTAGTCTTCAGCCTATTGGTAAACAACCACACTTTCTTAGCTTGCTGTTATACCTAATTAAACAAATTTGAAAAAAAAAAGATTGAGCAAAAAAGATTAAACAAGTTTAATGTGCTGTTCAGTACATTAAACTTGTTTAATCTTTTTTTTTCGATCTTTTTTTTTCAAATTTTTTTCAAATCCTAAACAACTGCCATGATAATGGCAGAGATATTGTCATTTATGGGGTACAAAATGCATGCAATCTCACGCACCATGCTCCTCATATCTCAAAATTCTGATGTGCTAGAAGAAACCTAATGCCAGATTCAGAATCAGTGCCCATATGTTACCCAGAAATGGGTGATCTTGTTCTCGTTTAAAAAAACTATTATTTGGTTGACCAGTATAATTTTTTGCATTTAGCAAAACTTGTAATGTTGTCAAGCCATGTTGTGAGTCTGATTATGGTTAGTGGCACATAGTTGCTCGAGCAAGAAAACATTTTACATTAGGTATGTCTTAATTATTTTTAGTTTTTGCTGCTGATTGCTTTCATTCTTTCAGGAAAAAATTTCTGGTACTTCAAGGATTATAATTCACTGCCGTAGAAAGATCACCTGCCGTGCTGCGACCACTCAGGCCACTACCGGAATATCGCGAACTATGAAAGTGGAATTTCACCGATTGCTTTTTGAATAGTGGAATTTCATTATCTATTGACAACAGTATTCAGAAAGGTATAATTTAAAATCATAGTTGTAAAGTAATAAAAGTATCTTTACATAACTAACCTACTCAAGTAGAGTTTGTCTGTAACAAGCACTTCTAAAGCAATTATATTTTTTAATACTTTCTATTTTCACTTGCTTACTTTTACCGTGAAGTAACGCTACTTTAGCAGCATTTGATTTAGAAGTGAACAAAGTACTGTACTGTAGGTATAAATTAATCACAAATTTATGAGAACAATTGAGTTTTCTACCGGCAAAGCAAAGATTTTATGACCAAATAAATTTTGTGTGACATGATTTTCAAATCTCAAAGTTTCTCTATTGTTCGTTTTGATTTGATTATAATAACAAAAACTTGTATCAGTTATTAATTTATAACTTCTTGAGAGAGTAAGTGGAATTTTGAAAGACCAAGCATTATGTGGCAGTGATGTGAAGGCAGTCGTCTGGTTGTCATACACTACAGTTTGTCGATTGAATAATTTGTTTATTTTGCAATTGGGGGTTTGGGGCGAATCCTCCATCTGCCAGAGCCTGGAGGTCTGGGGGCAAAGCCTCAGCCACCGGAGGCACGAGGCCTGGGGGAAGAGCCTCCATCGCTCAAAAAAAAAATTTTTTTTTTGCAAAAATAACTTAATTTTAGGCCTATTGTTTACAAGCTGCTAATCATAAAATCCTTTTCGTTAGGTAGTTCAATAAAACTCTCAAGGATTAATCTGTTTTGTCTATATTTTATAGAGAAAGATTTAATTAGGAGGGTTATTGGAAGGAAGTTAGAGAGAAGTGATTGGTAATTAATGAATGATGATGAATATTCCCCCTCTATTCCTGAGCTTATATATTTTTTGATAAAACCTTTGTTAAACATTTTTCAATAAGCGATCGAATTTGATTACCAATTTTCGGCCATTTTTGAAGTTTTTTTTTGGATCTATGAGTTTTGTTTTTGACAAAGTAACCCCCACCCCACCCCTAAATAAACATTTTAAAATATGCTTTAAATCATTGTTTGAGTCTATTCCAGTGCAAAAGACAGTCTCAGAAGTAATAAAAACGTGGTGTTTTCCTTATTCTGCATTTTGCCAGCAGGCCAATTGGGGGGCAATAACCCTCCTGGTCATACTGCTGATCGTTACCAATTATGCCTGACTTAGTTTGACATACTTGACCTTTGATTTCTAGTTTCCACGCACACAAAGCTTCTTCACTACGGGAGTTCTGTCTTAACAAAAGTTCTACAATACATCGTTTACTGCTTCGAAGCGTTTTACAACTTTGCGGTCTCCTGAAGCTCAAAACTTCACTGCTTGAGTTTTTCGTATACAAAAATGCAACAAGGGATGAAGCGGCGTTGCGTTTATTTTATTATTTTTTCTGCAAGTTTCACTCTTTGTAGATGTTAAAAAAAAAACAAGTCACCCAAAAGAATTTTTAGGCGACCCAACTTTGGGTTACGACCCATAGGTTGAGAACCATGGCAATAAACAAAACACTACATAAAAAATAGTTAACACTAGCAAACACAAAAAATAACTTTTTTACGACCAAATAATAGAAGGGACCTGCTAGGGTCATCAAGTCAATAAGTCCCTGGTTTGTAATATTTTATTTTTTTGTCATTTGGGGTTTAATTGATTATGGGTCATGCGCACAAGCCAGTTAGTCCTAGTTGTTTTTTGCTTTTTTTTAACGAGAGGTACTTTGTGACAAAATTTGGTTTATAAGTAATGTTGTGGTTTATCTGGTGATAGATACTAGTCAATAGTCAGCCATCCCGGTTAGACTACAGATTTGTTCATTTTTTAGTCATTTATACTCGACTAGTCTATTTGTGTCACTGTGTACATTTGCATTAATTAAAAATGCAATTAATCAAAGAATAGAGTTTCACAGATAATATCTTTTTAGAAGTCTTGGATGATGGATTTCATCCGCAGAAAGCACCCACTACTTCCCAACGTCGAATCAACTGCTTTCATGTCTCTGCATTAACAATACCTTCGACTGTGCATTTGTGCAAGCGTTCATGCAACATTGCACAGTCCAAGTCAAACAATGTGTGCACACAGCACAGTCAAACAATATCCATAACTAAAAATTGGGCATTTGCGTTTCATTTACATCTCCGGTTTGCTGCGTTTATTCCGAGCCAAGTCAACTGACCGCAGCAAACTGACCACGAATTGAGGGTAACCAGTGATATCGTCACAAAGGAGGATTTGGGCACGATGGCTGTGGGGATAGTAAAATATATTTATGACCTCCTTTTAGACCAATCGGGGTCAGTTGGTTCGCGGTCAGTTTGTTCGTGGTCAGTTTGTCGCAGTCAGTTGTCGTGGACCCGTTTATGCTATCACACTATTTCCACAGTTGGTAGTTAAGTTTGAATGGAATGCAGGGTATCATTTTTGTTCAAATTTAAACGGTGACTGAAGGCAACATCTATGGAGTAGATTTCATTTTTCTTCACCCAGCCATTTCACAGATATTCTACTTCAAGCACGACGTAGGGGTCTCCAAATTACAATTTTTATTGGCAACTCTGACATTTTAGTGCAGTATTCAGGTTTGAGGTCTTTATTAAACTAGGTTTATATTAACCTAGCTATAAATAGGCTAAAACGCTTCTGTGGCTCAGTATAATTTGCTGCATTGCCTTAGGATAGGACTAGGATGACGTTGCGGATGTTATCTATGCCAGAGTTGCCAATAAAAATAATGATTAGAGAGGCCCTTATGTCGTGTTTGAAGTAGAATATCTCTGGAAGGGCTGGATCAAGAAGGATGAAGTCAACGCCGATCTAATCTATTACGATTGGCCTAACTTTAGATACCCCCGCTGGTTTTACCTTCAATCCTCGTTCAAGTTGAGATTCAAGTTCAAATTTGAGGTTAACATTTATTGGAACTGGATCGAATTGTGTTATGGTTTACTGTCAGAAGTGGGTAAAGCGTAACTTTTGAGCCTCTGCAATTGCTTAAGTTGCGTTTTACTTTAATGTTTTATTTTGAGATGTTATTGAAGTTACACTGCGGACTAATGCACCCTTAAAAGTAATTGGGCCACCCTTTCAAATTCTTTTTTTTTTGTTAGTAGCGCTATTTTATTCGATGAACTTAATTTTGTTTCATATCAATCCTAATGTTATCAAATGTCGGCCATTTTCAATCACAATGTTGTCAAGTTGGCTTAAATTGCCTCTGACAACAGAAAAGTTGCTTGATTCGAATGATCGTCAGGTCTTTTGCAACTTTCCTGTCGCTTTCTGAAACGAATGCTGATGAATTTTTACGTCGTGCTGTTACTGAGCTATGAAATAAATTTGTCTTGCTTTTAGCAAATAACTTATTCTTTTTCCGTCTAGAATTGTAAAAATGCGCAGTTTGCATCGTGTTGTGTAATTTTAGTCAAATTACTCTTTGACTTGGTAGAAGAATTTTGTTCCGCACTTGCGGAAATTGCGCTACCCTTCCGAGATAAAAACTTTAAATTGCATATCTTGCGCTTTGCTTTAAGTGGTTTAGAATTAGATAATCATTGCCCTGCGCGTTTGGTAAAATGTTATTCGTGCGAGCCTTCGTTTGTTGTTATAGTTTCATATTAACTAACCGTACTCGTGAGTCGTGTCTTATACTGTGAATATATAACGCTACAGCAGTAGTCAGGAGGTTTGCTTTTGTGTTTACACTCATTTAAATTGTTTGTAAAGTTATTGAAAACCGCTATTTTGGCGAGCAAGTCGCTGTCTTTTTCCAACCAACCATATATCAAAATTTCTCCGCAGGTTGAAACCCCGATTTCCCACGGAAACTATAGGACAGGTTTTTGCGTTCAAAATATTTCAGCTTTTTCAACGCACCGTACGTGGTATTGAAAGAATTTTTGGGTGTCAAAAATCAAATCTTTTTAAACGATAAATTAAGCCGAAGCGTGTAACAACTTAGCCGAGTCCATCTCCGAATCATCGCGCCTCGGCAACACTACTTCGAAAGGTTGCGTCGACGGCTTGCTGTTGTTTGTAACTCCGTGTCCGAATTCACTGACCCCAAATTTAAACTTCTTGTGCAGTATCTATGCTCCAAAGACGAACGCGTTATTATTACTTGATCAATTTTGCTCCGGTGCTAAACATATTTGTCAGCTTCTCAGCAAAACCTGATTGGTACGGTACCTGCTGACTACGATTAGCCTGTAGATTTCAGCATTTAAGACAACTATTCTAAAAGAAAGATTTAAAAATATATTTGAAATGTTGATTTTTTTTGTATCTCTGTAGTTTTATGCCGGACTTGTAAAATGAGTTTTCTTTTTCTCATTTATTCGCGTTTCTGATTTTTCAAATGTATAAGTTACTTCACTCGGTAATTATTCCATACCTTCTTTGGTTGATATTTTGGATAAATTTTCAAAAAAATAGACCTGAATATATAATTTAAAATTTTGTGGAGCGCTGCATTCGCTAACAAAAACCGTTCGACGCTCGCTCATTCTTTTATCATTGTTTGGTTGCTGACTTGCATTATGTTTTTATTGATTACTGCTTAATAAATCTCGATTTCATTACACACCGTCGTAAACGAAGTAGAATTAGAAAGTTTTATCGAGAATCGAACCCTTACGTGTCACTGAAACCCAAATTGTGATCAAGAGATGAGGAAGCGCCAATTTGCCAATCGTTTTCACTTCCACTCTGCAGATCAGCCACTTCGTAAGAAAGTTTTGAAGTAGAATTTTTTTCTGAAAATTATTTTGGCAAGTATTTTCGTGCAGTTTGATGGAATCGTCGAAACGGTTTACATTATCAAACATAAAAGAATGGAATTGCGTAATTGGATTTGTCATCGCAGAGATTTAAAGTTTTAGCTTAGACAGAACTAGGAATGTGGATTGGAATGATTCAAACGTCTAATCGCATGATAACTTATACGTTACAATAACAAGGAGTAATTACTTCAGGCACTGGGCCAAGGGCAGAACACTTAGCCCAGGTGACCCAGCACTCGGAAAGTTTTGAAAAGAGTTGCAACGAAAAGGTATTGCATAAGACTTTGCAAATGCTGATCAGACAAACAATGTGCTGTAGTTGTTGTTCAAGAGGAGCGATTCTCTTTTAAAACCATGGTAAAAAGGTTACCATCACCATGTGCTTCCCCCCCTATTTGCAGTTCTACGTATGAGTGCATAGTTGCAGAAAAGCAATCATAATTCACTCTGCAGTATCTGTGCACATAAATCAATCATAAATCATAATTCTTCTGCAGTATCTGTGCACAGAGTGAAGATGCTGTAGTAGAGTGTTTGTGTTGATTTAGCTTACTTATAATTGGTTTTGCAATCGCAACTTTGTAGCAACACATGAAGGTTATTTAGCAGATAAGATTCTTACGAAATAGAAACATCACTCAACCAATCAGATTTTATTCGTAAATTAAAAAGTGCTACAACGACTTGAAAAAGTTTCAGATATGCAAGAAAAAAACAAAAAAAAAACAAACCTAACTACTGCAGATCTCATTCAAAAACATTTGAAAAAAATCTAGATGTATCGTCATACGTACGGGGGTCCAAATGTCTATAACGATCATTGCTTGGTTGATCCTCTAATTCGGCAATCTCTTATCAACTAATGCACCACCACAACCATGTCAGAGGCTAGCTGAACAAAACATCGTAACCCTACAGTTGCTAGAAGCCATACACTAACAGTGGTGGGCAAGTTACTTTCTAAAAGTAACTAGTTACAAGTTACAGTTACTTGGCAAAAAAAGTAACTCAGTTACAGTTACAGTTACAAATTTGAAAAAGTAACTAGTTACAGTTACAGTTACAAGTTACAGTTACTTTTAGTTATTAAAAATTTGGACTAAAAACAGGCCTGTAGGCACTTGGATTTATGGATTGTGGGTTACTGTTTTGCAGTTTAAAATAAAAGGTTGGGATTTTGGGTTAGGGTTTAGTCTTTGAGTTTTAGGAAGGGTGTCAGGCGGCATTGTAATGTAGCATCGTATCAGTACTGGTACGAGGCAGCTAGGTAACATAGACTCCTGAACACAAAAAGTATCTCATACGATACCGATAATCAATGTGCTTCCAGTATACAACAGTTGGGTAACTTATGGGGATTATTTAATCTGATATCAAACTCTTAAACTCTAACTCTAAAGCCTGAAAGCTGGTTTGAAAACGTGTTATCGATACCAGAACATACCAGTTTAAGTGGAGGCTAGAGGACGGTGCAAATCAATACAGAACAACTGGAAGGTTGCCTGACACCCTTCCTAAAACTCAAATCTAAACTCTTACCCAAAATTTCAACCTTTTATTTTAAACTGCAAAACTGTAATCCACAATCCATAAAACCAAAACCGAACTTTAACTGCAAACTCCAAATACGAAACCTGGAAACTTAAACGTTAATCTTAAAGTTGACCCAGAAACTTGATCCAGAACCCCAAACACAATTTTACCATAACAGATGAGATAATCACTAACCCCTCCGATTCTTCTTGCTCCAGCCTCTTGAACAAGGTTGCACTGATTAGAAGCGCATTTCACTGAAATTGCAAACTAACAATGATTGCTAGTACACGTACAGCTGTGCAGTAGGCCTATTCAACACTGAATCCCCAAACGGTTTCAATCACCAGAAAGCGAAGGTGGAAAACTACCACTGGCTTCACTTTAACCAGCAACCACATGTATAGTCCAGTGAACACAGTGAAGAAAATATGGATGAAAGGTTATGGTTGATCAGACATGCGACTGTGCGTCCTGTGTTGCCAGTGTAATACAATTATTTTGAATGGAATTCATAAAAAATCTGTAATTTGCTTCAAAAAATGTAGTACAAAAAGTAACTGTAACTGTAACTTTTTTTAGGGTTCTAAACTAGTAACTAGTTACAAATATCGTTACATCTGAAAAAAAGTAACGAAGTTACAGTTACAGTTACTAAAAAAGTAACTAGTTACAGTAACTAGTTACAATTGTAACTAGTTACTGCCCACCACTGTACACTAATACGATATAAATTAAGCTTTAACTCTCCTTCAATATATAGTTGTCTAATTTCAGATTTGCGTAATGGGTTGGCAGAAGCTCGAGCTGAAACAGTTTTTATTTAGAAGCGTGAACTTTAGTTTTTTCGATAGAACATTCATAAACAAAATCAAATCCAGCACACTCGAATTCTTTTTGAAACGTTTCATTACTTAAACTACATCTGTTACCAGCAATTCTACACTAGCCATTAAACTCATGCAATTGTGGAATAATTATGGAGTGAATTTTCGTACCTAACTGCTTTTGCACCAGACTAAGTTGCCAGACAAACAAGTTTGTTTAAAGATTTACTACTTGAAATTGGTTTTATTAAGAACTGAGAACTACTGGTGGTAATAAAGAGGTGTCCCAAACCTTGTTTTACTGTTTTTTTTATCCTCAAAAATAAATATAATCCATTTGACTCAGGGGCGCCCGCAGGGGGGGCATTTGCCTCCCCCCTGGAAATTAAGATGTCAAGTATTTTTTATGTTTAAATTTGCAAAATAAGTCCAAATAATTCTATCTAAACTAAGAAAGCAACCTTTTAGAGAGTTTTTTTAAAACTTGGTGCAGAGGGAGAGGCAGCAGTGAGGTTGCTAGGGGTGCGGCCCGCCCCGGGTGTCATCATTTTGGAGTGACACCAGTATATGATACCAATCGAACAAAAAAGAAAACAACAATATGTTTAATATCATTGAAAATAGTTGGCACACTGAAATGGACTAAAAACGATTTAAAGCGTCTTTTAAAACATTAATTTAGAGGGCTGGGCGCTAATTTGTCAAACACATAGCTCATAAATCAGTAAAAATTTTGATAATTGGCCAAAACTTAGCAATCAATTTTCGTCGCTTCTTGAAACATGCTGAATATAGGTTTCATGAAAAAATATGTAAGCTTGGGAATAGGGAAGGGGATGTTTAGTATCAGTTAAATACCAATCACTTCGACTCACTTATCCTTCCATTAGCCCCAGTGGCGTCGCTAGGGGGGCGGGGGGCGGCCAGCCCCAGGTGTCACCATTTTGGGGTGACACCATTTGGGTTTTTTTCTTTTGAGAGCGAAAACCCACTGATTGGTAGGCACAGACCTTTTTTTTCGGTCATCACATACTTTCGGACTGAAAACCAACTCGTTTTGCAGCGAAGATCTTTTTTTGGTCTTTACCTATATTTTGGTCGATAAAGGGTGCCACCACGAAATCCCGCCCCGGGTGCCACTATTCTTAGCGACGCCTCTGATTAGCCCCCCCCTAATCATTTTTCTCTATTAAATATATACGAAATTTATTACTTGTTGTAAGTTTCATTAACTATAAAATTTTTTGATTTATGGGACCAGCTTGTAAATAAAGAGCTCTAAAATTTCACGATTAGGTACCTCCCATATAGCCATTGCCCATTTATGTCACCAGTTTAATCATGCTTTGTTACACTGCTAGTTTCTATGCCACATTTCAAAAGCATTAATTTCAATTAAAATTGGCCTAAAATTAAATTATTTTTGAAAAATAAAATAAAATTTTTCGAGTGTTGATAGCTCCACTCCCAGAACCCCAAAAGCCTCCGGTGAATGGGAGACGGAGCTTCCAGATCCCCGAAACAGCCCCTCACCCACAGCAGATTTCTGGTTACGCGCCTGATATTAAATGTGCGCTGCTCATACTTCCAAGTTTTAAAATCTTACAATGAGAAGTTATTGAGATAACCAAATTACAATCGCGCCATCTACAGTAATGGCGTAGAACCGGTTTCTTTAAAATATAACCTTTTGCGGCCTTCTATACATTATGAAGGGTGACACCATAAATATCGCCCCGGGTGTTACCATCCTTAGCAACGCCACTGGAGGGCAGAAGGAACAGGATTGCTTATTTTACGTGAATTATCATACAGCATTTTCTTAAAAGCGAGCGTAAGCAATATTCTAGGATTAAGCATTAAACTGTTTGATTAAATAATCAATATCAAACGTTTCAGCATCTGGCATTAAGCCCTTATCAGGATTTGAACACAATATACAGCGTTTAATATTTCAAGTTTACGCTGTGGTTATACAAACCCTAAAATAATAATTACTCCGCCATTAAAGTAATTTTGCTCAGAAACCGAAATCAAAAACCAAACTTGTGATCAATAGCGTAGCCAGGGGGGTTGTGCCCCTGTATTGGCCTAGTAGACCAAAGTGCACGATAAGGAAAATGCCACAATTTTTGCCCTTCTGAGGCAGTCTTTTGCAGTTATATGGCCTCTAAAGTGGTTCAAAGTCACTTTTGATACATTAGTATTCTTTTTTTGGAGGAGGTATTAACGTACTTGTCAAAATACAGCTTAAAAATTAATCGATAAAAACTTGAAAACATGGCTAAAAATGAGCTGTCAAAATTAATCGCTTAACGCAAAATGCTTAACGTAAGTTTCATAAAAAAAGAGGATGGGGGCTAATCATCATTTAATTTATTCAATTACAACAAGTTTTGGATTCGACCTATGGGTAACATGGGGGTTTGAAGGGACTAAGTTATTTAATTCTTTCAAATGACTTTCAAATTGTAGGCTATCAATTTAGGTTTTTAAATGGCTCTAAAAAGATGCGAAATTTGATTCGAATTGCGTTAAAATGGCTATTTTTTTCTGAAATATCGGAAAAATAGCCCAGCAGTTAGGGTTTTGCACCTACACCTCGTTATGTGATGTGCTTTAGTTACACCAGTTTCTCGGCACGCTTCACAATTGCAGCATTTTTCAAGCAAAAACTTCAATTTTTTGGGTTAATCAAGCCCCCTTTAACAAAATTCAGGTTGCAGTCAGTGGCGCAACCAAAGGGGCTAAGGGAGCTTAGCTTCTGCTTCTTCTCTAAGTCATTTGGAAAACTTAACTCACTTATGCGAGCGTTTAAACGTGGTTTGAATTTGATCTGCAATTAAAGAGCGCTGAAAAGGCTGGGCAATTAAAAAATTTCAAGTAGATTTTTAATCTCAAAAATTTTGTTCTTTCCAATGGCCTTAAAAGCGTTCGAAATGAGATCCAACTGATGTTAAAATGATTATTTTTTTCAAGAAATTGCGAAAATTGCCCAGTGACTGGGGCAGTAGCGTAGCAAAGGGGGGGGCTATAGTCCCCTCCCATTGGGCCGTTGACAAAAGTGCAGAAGAAGAAAAATACTATATATTTTAGCTTTTCGGAGACTGTTTTTTTTTGCGCTGGAATGGACTAAAAAGTGATTTAAAGCATCTTTTGAAAAATATATTCAGGGGGTGGGGGTGAATTTGTCAAACATTAAAGTCACAAATCAATGAAAACTTTGAAAATTGCCCAAAAATAAACAATCAAATTTGATCGCTAGTGTAAAAACGCCAAACATAGGTTTTATCAACAAATATATTGTAAACTCAGAAATAAAAGGGGGGTATTCAGTGTTAATAAATTACCAATCACTTCTCTCAAATATCTTTCCATTAGTCCCCCCCTCCCTCGATTATTTTTCTTCATAAAATTTAGACGAAAAAGATTACTACGCGTGAGTTTTATTGAATAATAGGATTTTATGATTTACCAGCACGTAAACAAAAGAACTGCAATGTTATCATTAGCCACCTCCCACATAGCCCATGAATGCAACCAGTTGAATCATGTTGCGCTGCCAATTTCTATGCCATGTTTTAAAAGCATTATTTTTTATAAAAACAGCTCTAAAATTAAGTTATTTTTGCAAAAAAATGCAAAATTTTCGAGCGCTGGGGGCTCCGCCTCCTGACCCCCGTGCCTCCGGCGGCTGGAGGCTTCGCCCCCGTACCCCCATTGGTGTTCGGCAGCTGGGGGCTCAGCCCCCAGATTCTTAAAACAGCTCCCCCATTGCGAATTTCTGGCTACGCGCCTGGACTGGGGGCTTCGCTTCCAGACCTCCATCCATAATATAGGCTACTTGAATTGCATTAATTTGCTCAACATGTCGCCCATTTGCAACAATTTTTTAACAGGATCATTTAACTTTTGGTTTAAGCCCTTTAGCAAAATCCTGGTTGCAGCTGTAAAGTTTTATTCGATCCAGTAGATAATAGACCATCGCTTGCCCCCACGCTGAAAAAATTTCTGCGGGCGCCCCTGATTTGACTCCGTACCATTAGCAAGCCTGTGTTTCGAAATTTCGTGACATCATAAAAGGATAACTTAAAAAATTCTTATAAGAACGCAATGTTTACAATAATAACACTGTGCAACAAATTTTCGGTTTGAAAAAAACTCAAGAACAAACAGATGTGCTTTGGGGTAATTTGCAGGCGCTGAGTCCGAATTCGAACTTGTTTTTTTACGTAGACGTCAAAATTTTCTGAAAAAAGCATCTGAATTTCTGGTTGAGATAGAGTATTCTTTACATTGTCAAGCACTACTGTCCATAACTAATTTATCTAATATGTCTTCTAATAGGTTTTTTATGAGTTGCAACAAGTCTATTATATTTGTAAAGAATGCAGTTCCCCAAGTTTAGGAAAACCTGGCATAGTTAGTAGTAAAATATTCAAATTTCGAATAAAATGTATTAACCACTCTGTAGCATTTTACCAAAGCAATTTAGTTATGGTTTTACAGCAAAATTGTTAGTCTTTATTATAGTTTTTTTTTGCTCTCCCACGTATTACATGTTTCAGCATTATCTAATATGAAAAAATGAAGCTTTAAAATGGAGCAACACAAACACTCAGCAAGAAAACCACACTGTATGCAAAAACTGAACAGAAGTTCAACGTCGTCGTCTTTTGTGTTCTTGCTCTGGCTTATCTCGTTTCAGTGACCAGCAGTATTCGGCGAGCATTCCAGTTGACCACTTTCCTTAGAACCTCTTTTTAATAACAGCAATGTTCTGGTGAAATCTCTCTCTGTGCTACCTGAAACTGCTCCCAAGCTTTCATGAAAAAATGGTAAATGTGAATGTAGAAAGTGAACTTAGAGTGAAATCTTGCATCCCATTTTGTGGTAGTTGCGCACCAAGTTAGCTAACACATCTTTGAATTCATCAGACTTACGTAAACCAAGAAAATTTAGACATACTTGTCTAAAACTTTTCCACGCAGCCATCTCGGTTTCATTGAACGTTTTGTCAAACATGTCATTCAGGATAAGTTTTCATATTTAAGGCCCAACAAACACACCTTTTATTTTGGCTTCAGAAAATTTGGGAAAATATTCAAATGCAGGAGAATCTTCTCTTAAGGCTTTGACGAATTGTTTGAATAGCCCAAGCTTAATGTGCTGAAATGGCAAAATGATTTTATTTTACGGGACCAAAGGCAAAGCTATTATGTTATGTTGATCTTCCTCTTCTTCTATTCTTTGCAGCCAGGTCTTCTCAATGTAATGCTTATTACGAGCTCTGAAATCCAAGAGGCATAGAAAGCAGCAGTATTTAGTAAAGCCAAGTTGAAGGCCTCTTAAAAAAGCCACGACTTTTAAGTCTGCGCACACATTCCACAAATGAGAATCGAAATTTAATTTATCCAAAATAAGTTGCAAGTTGTAGTATGTTTCTTTGAGGGTGGTTGAATACACTACTGGCGCGGATGGATAGCGGTTCCGTTATGCAGAAGCACAGCTTTGATACTTTTCTTAGAGGTGTCTCTGAAAAGTCTCTAGTTTGCTTGATCGTGGATCATGCCAATACTTTGAAATAATGCAGAAACATCGTTGCGATAGCACAGTTCGCCATCAGTAGAGAAATGGGAAAGTAGGTCTTGGCTTCTTTAACGATAGAAAATTACCTTTGTGTCTGGAGCAAGCAAATTCCACTGTTGTCAGCGTGAAGCCAAGAGTTCGCTATTAGACTTGGTGATTTAAATCTCCCACAAGATCATTTAAATCTTCCTGACTGATCAAATGTGGTTTGGTAGCTTCTTGACTTAGTTGAAAGGTATCATCAGATTCATGACTCGAGTTGCAGAGTTCTCTGAAGACTCGGCATTTAGTTCAGGTAAACACGATATAGGAATGGGAATGGGTAGATCATAAGAATGTAGGACAGGACGAATAGCAGATCGTAGGTTTGGATACAAAATTTTCTTCCTGTTTCTTTGGTTGTAGCCTGTTGGTTTGGTTAAGCAGAAATAGCAATCAGTGCTGTGGTCTCTCTGCTCTCGCCAGATCATTGGCACAGTGAATCTCATATCTTTTTTTTTTTTCCCGAAAACCATTTGCTTAGTTTACCAGTACAATCTACTCAACAATTGTATGGAGACCAAATTTTATCTTAATCTCCAACCGCACATCCAAAATAAGCATAATACAAACGCTTGATCTTGTCAGTTAAGTTCATTCGATGTTTTAGCAGAGTCAATTCTCCACAAATGTAGTAAAATATATGAAGATCATTTTTATAAGATCGTCTCTTTTTTGGCATTTTTAACATCCTTATGGGCAAAATCAATGTGTAACTGTCCTGCAAAATACGTACAATACTATGAGTATATTTGTCTTACAACTTGCTTACAACATACCTAAATGCAAAGATTGTGATTAAAAGAATGTATGCTGTAGCTAAATCACAAGGACTATCGATTTCTAACTACTTGTAAGCAGCAACTGTGACAGTATGTTTCTGTTTTAACTGACTAGATCATGGGCGACCAGAATCGCTATTTTTTTGTATAGATTTAACAGCTGCCAGCAATAGTGCCGATGATGGCTCATAAATCAAGCAGATTAAACAAAGGCCTGTGCTTACAAATTAAAATGTAAAATGCTGAAAAAACCTGACGTGATAGAAAAAAATAAATTTCATATTCGTGTTCAGCACCCCCAAATTTACCAAACTCAACTTGTTTTATCTTTGAGTTTTTTTTGTGTTGCACAGTGTAATCGAACATTGCGTTGCCTATTCTGCAGAAGAAATTTTGTAAAGTCATCCTTTTCTGATGTTACGAAATTTGGAAATGCTGGTTTGTCAATGGTCCGTAGTTAAACGGATTAAATCTACTGTTGCAGATAAAGAAAATAGTGGGAAAAGTTTGCAGCATCTCTTTACTATCTCAAGCTATTTTCATTCTTTCAATGAAAACAATTTCGAGCAGTATCTTTTTAAAAGAATTCGATTAAAAGCGAGCTAATAATATTGTCAGCAGCAAACGCGTTAATTAAGCTCGAACACAAATTGGCGTTCGTTTGGTTTGGCAGTCAGATCATAGACTTTCTATTTAGTAGACTAGAAACAAACGCACGGAGAAAAAAAAGAGGATTGAACGCAAAAAAAAGGTTGCTCTTTTTGCGAAGATTTTTTGCAGTCACGCGTATTCGACTGATTTGATTCGACATTTTCAAAGAACACGTGAATTGTAAAAAAAACAAAAACGACAAAACTGTCAGTTTCCAACTACTACTAAAGAGTCCTATGGTCAGACGTATCACAGACGAATTCGTTAACCGAAAAAGTATTACCGGTAATTAAAATAACAAAATGCAAGCTGTCCAGCAGCCAAGTGACAACGAAATGATGGCCGCTTTGGAAAAAAGGAAAAGAACTTTGTAACAAATACGAACGAAAAAAGTGAGTGATAAGTTGATATTCTACGATAACAAGAGTCATTTTGCAGTATTTTTTTCAAAAATCATCTTCTAGGCGATGACGAATTACATACACAATAGTTGTTTACAATTTTGACAGCACGACTCAATTTAAATCAATTAAGAACAGCACGTACATACACAAAACACTCAAAACAAATAAATGTCATAGCAGTAAAACTAAAATGTTACTAATTCTGGGTGGTGCAAAAGTCATTCTTCACTCTTTTTGTTTAACACCCGGAACCAGTTTATATATAGCCATTTTTATTTTTACGGCAATTTGTTTTCCCGTTTTCTGATGCTGCTGCATAGTTGTTCAAGCTTTTTTCAAGGTAGCATTCGCAGCAGAAACCAATTTCTTTTTGCCACTTCAATAGCAGGCATGTGTTCACTAGTGACAGCTATTTATAAGCTTCCACTTGCGTGTTCCAACAGTTTTTGTGCAACTAGCAAATTCTTTTGAGCTTTCGCTTGTTCTTGTTGCATGTGCTGTTCTTTTTGCACAGGAAACATAATATTATCGTGGAGAGAAATAGGGTACAAACCAGGGGGACATCACAGAACGTGCTAGCGAGCTCGTAAAGGCTATTCTCGCTCGCTAAAAAGCGCTAACGAACAAAAAATCTTCGTAGACAAACTGCCATTTCTGAGCCGTCTCGCCCAACACACGTTAAATCTGTTCGCTCGAATTTCTTTGCAAGATGTTCATTACTTGTGTTAGTACGTAATAAACACTCTCATTGTGACGTCAGATGCATTTCTACTTCAAAATAATGCGTTCAAGCGTACTGTATGTACTACATTGTTATGGAAAAAGTTACCATAAGCTATGTGTTATTATTCTATGCAAGCAAATTCCTCAACTGATGTTAGTAAATGAACGACAGAATTTAATTATATTTTTGGATCAATGTGAAATAAGAACACCTTTTTCCATACTACAATTTTTTAAACGACGTAAAGCGCTCTTGAGGTTGTTGGTGGGTAAACTCATACGTTAACAGTAACTCTAGGTCTTTAGGTTTCAAAATTTTTCAAAAGTGAGCAAGTCGAAGTACACTCTTCCTTTTTAGAATTGGTAAATCTTGAGTCGAGATTGGCTGTTTTTAATTTTTTGCCAAAATTTAATCTCATTTGTTCTTGATTTTGTAAAACTTTTGAGAGCATCGATGTCAATTTTAGCGGGCATGTTTGAAGTGGCGTCGCTAGGGGGGGGAACGCGCGGCCCGCCCCGGGTGTCACCATTTTGGAGTGACACCGAATTATGATGTGAAACCATAACTCGACCGATTTGTGGTGAATACCTTACGTTTTTCACTTTGTTTGGTCGTTCCCATCCTCAGTTGGACTAAAAACCACTGATTTTTAGACGAAGACCTTTCTTTTTTTTGGTCTTCACATAGCTTACTGTTGGACTGAAAACCCACTTATTTTGCAGCGGAGACCTTTTTTTTTGGTCTTATCTATTTTTGGTACGAAAAAAGGTGCCACCACGAAATCCCGCCCCGGGTGCCACCATTCTTAGCAACGCCTCTGCATGTTTGAAACACTTTAATTCCTATTGCTCTGTCTGCTTAAGTGAAGGCTTTTTTCTTGCTTTTGCAGCATCGTAAAATTGCAAAAGCGAAAAAGCAAGCTTTTTTCAAGTTGAACAACTGCCAAAAAAATTCTCAATTGCTTGCGCAGAGCAACAAAGCTTTATAATCTTGATTAGTTGCAATTTTGCTTGCAAATGCAAGAAAATCACTAAAATTTTATCGCTTTAAATCAGCACAAATTTTAGTTTCTTTGATTAGTTTAATTTTTTTTTTTTGGTTTATTTTGCTGCCGAGGCTGGCGTTGTTTTTAATTTGTTCTTAAATTTTGAGCAAAAATGAGCCTCGTGTTTTAGAAAATCATTCTTATAAAAGGAGTGTATTGCTATTTTTGTCAATTGGCACTACTCAACATTTCTTTATCAGTCGAAACATCAAGTGGTTCTCAATGCAATTCGCTTTTTTTTAGCAGTCTGGAAGCAAACACGGCGAAGATTTTAATTAATTTTCAGCAAAAATTCGCTTTGTTTAGAAGTTTTCAACATTTCGCCATTAAATTTCTGAACCAAAAAGATTTCTCGCACGCTTAAAGAGTGCTTCAAGATCCTCTTTATGTTGGCGAGGAAAATGTAACGTTTTTTTACTCGAACTGCTTTCCGCAATCGCTCAAAGCAACTTAACGAGAAAGAATGACGTAACGGATTTCGCAAGGCTTTACATACACGTGCAAAAATGACCTCTTACGTTTAACGAGTATTTCGTTCGGTAGCGCCTCTTAAAAAAACTCGTTAATTAAAGCGAACGAGGAAATTTCTGTCATGTGGGCCCAGATCCATACATTACACGAACTGAAGATTAAAGTGCACGTTGTACTTTTAAGAAAATCTAGGTATTTTACGTTAGTCTTATGTCCGAAAAACACGGTAACTAGATTAAAAATTAGTTTATAACCAAACAAAATCCGGAAAAAATAACAAAGAAATGATTTATTAAAAAAGAAAAATATAAATAAAAATGAACGCTTAACAGCCTGAAAAATGGAAAGAAATTTAATAAAAGCGTTTTGAATGATGATAATCCACAACTCCTTGCAAATCTCAACAAAAAGCAATGGAGATTGCATGCAAGTTCAGGAAAATTTGGTGCTCTCTTAGTTTTCGGAGGAATATTTCTTATCGAGACTTCTTCTCTTCTGATAACCAGGGCCACCGAGAGGGGGGAGGGCAGGGGTACAATGACCCTGGGGCCCATGGACTTTGGGGGGCCCATGAGCTCGAAAAGGGCCCATCGAAATTTCCGTGAAGACCTTTGCTTTTTTTTGTTTTTTTTGAGATCACCTAATTTTGGCCGAAAAAACGTTAGAATTTCGGTGAAGACCCTTTTTTTTGGAGATCACATCATAATTTGGACAAAACTGTGGCATTGTTTCTATCTGTTTTGCAGTTCACAAAACCGGAAATCCGTCATATTTGAGCTGGCCCCAGGCCCACGTTCGGCTCTCGGCGCCCCTGCTGATGACTGTTTTTAATGTGGCATCATTTGTACTGTAGTTCTGTTGTTCCACATTTTTCGAAGTCCACGATTTATTCATAATATTCCATAAGTACATTTCAAGATTTTGGTAATTTTTTGTGAAGATCAAAATGCTGAATGCACACTTGCATAGTCGAAGATATTGTTAATGCAGAGACATGAAAGCAGTTGATTCGAGGATGGGAATTAGTGGATGCTTTCTGTGACTGAACTTCATTGTCCAAGACTTCTAAAAAGATATGATCTGTGAAACTCTAATCTTTGATTTTGTATATTCAATTTTAAAATGCAAGTGCACGCAGTGACACCAATGGACTAATAAAATATAAATGACTAAAAAATGACCAAATCTGTAGTCTAACTGGGATGACTTTTGACTAGTGAATATCACCAGATAAACTACAACATAACTCGTAAACCAAATTTTGTCACAAAGTATCTTTCTTTAACAAACAAAAAACAACTAAGATTAACTGGCTTAGGTGCATTACCCATAATTAGTTAAATTAATGATTACAAAAAACAAAATATTACAAAACCGCGAAACTTAAAAGTGCATTTAGATTGGACACACTGCAATGTAAAACAACTTTGCGTTTTGCCTTACATCAATTGCAAAGATCAGCATAACACTGCATTGGTTCTGGTCTCAACCATATCAGTATGAAACACATTCTAGATTTTAAATTGTACTTTTCTGAATTCTATTGTCAGTCAGTCAGTCAGTCAGTCAGTATCAGTTTATTCATGTACCAGTACACGCAAACAAGAAAAATCCACATTTGGCATTTATATGAAGTACGGCACATAGGGAGACCACGAAAGAGCGAAACGCTCACCCAGTCATGGCCACCCTATTTCACATATTTTTACTTTTATGAAGTAGTGCACAGCATTTCATTTTAAGTCGTTACGATGACATACATAGCATTGACGGACTATTCATTCACAGTTCTTCTAAGTAGAGTAAAACATTAGAACAATCTCATTTTCTCGTTATAGGCAACACAATATCAATGGATTTGGGCTTCGAACTAATATTTTAGGTTTAATATTAATTTTTTAAGCCATGCACTTCTTCACAACAATCCTTGCAGTTATAACTATTTTAAGAACAAAAATTACGCAGAAGAAACAGACTTCGCTTCTGCTAGCTTACCCCCCACCCCCCAAAATGCAAATAACTTGGTACAATGTGCTGCATTATCAGATTTAGATTTTCACGCAATCGCAAGCAAAGGGATTAATTTTAGCAATATTTTGAAAATTAGAAAAACATGTCTAATTTTATTTGTACTTTAAGATGAGATCTCTTTTAACTGCTTCTTTAAATTTGTGAAAAGAAAGATCTTTCCACTTCGGTTGCAAACTATTCCAAATTTGAGCACCACCAAATTACAATGCCTTTTTTGCAGCATTCGAGTTTATAGAATGTAAACAAAAGTTGCAGTAACTAGTGAATCTTGTGTTGTACTTGTGTACTGTTTTAGCAGATGTGAAATATTGATTGTATAGATTTGGAAGTTTATTGTGTTGGAAGAAATACTTAAATTTTGCCATTTCAAAATGATACATGTCCTTGACTTTTAAAAGTTTCAATTTATGATACAAGCTGTTGTTTCTTACATGCTCATTTTTGCTGACATTGCAGATAATTCTTAAAATTTTATTTTGAAGGACTTGTAATGGCTGTAAGATTGAATGGTTTGTTGAACTCCATACTAAAATCCCATAAAGTATATGCGAGTTCACTAAACTATAATACAACATTAGAAGAGTTTTCTTACAGATGTAGTGTTGAAGATAACAAAATATACCACAAATTTGCGACAATTTTTTGAAAACATGCTTAATATGGACATCAAACTTAAGCTTTTCATCAATAAGTAATTCTAAATATTTTGCAACTAGCGTTCTGTTGATTCTTACTCCTCGTATATTTAAGGAAAACTTATCAATACTCATTTTCTTAGGTGAAAAAAGCATAAAACTAGTTTTGGATGTATTTAGGGTTAATTTGTTTGAAGTTAACCATTCATCAATTATCTTAGCCTCATTGTTTGCTGCATTGTTTAATTTCTCTAAACTATTGTCATTCATAATCATAACTGTGTCATCAGCAAATAGTCTGACACTAAACTCAGTAATTTTAGGGAGGTCATTAACATACAAAGAAAATAAAGTAATGCCAAGGATTGAACCCTGAAGCACTCCACTTGTCATTTTTTGCTTGCTAGAAGCAATTTCATTAACACATACAAACTGAAATCTGTTTGACAAATAACTTTGGAAGAGGTTATTACTACTTCCTCTAAGACCATACTTATTTAATTTTCGTAACAATAACTCATGATTGACTGTATCGAAAGCTTTTTTGAGATCTAATAAAAATACGTAAGAATGTTTACCCTTATCTAGGTTATTGCGAATATGAGATTAGAGATCAGTAACTGCATGGGTTGTAGAATGATCTTTACGGAACCCTAGTTGTTGGTCTGCAAGTATACTATTTTCTTCCAGGAATTTGTTTAATCTTATTGAAATCAATTTTTCAAAAACTTTGGCTAAAGGAGACAGTAATGATATAGGTCTATAATTGTTCATGGAGCTGCGTTTACCTGATTTGAAAATGGGTTTAACTAGCTTTAGTGCATAGTTAATGAAATTCCACTACTCAAAAAGCAATCGGTGAAATTACACTTTCATAGTTTGCGATATTCTGGTAGTGGCCTGAGTGGATGAAGCACGGCAGGTGATCTTTCTAAGGCAGAGAATTATAATCCTTGAAGAACCAGCAAATTTTTCCTGAAAGAAAGAAAGCAATTAGCAGCAAAGGCTAATAAAAATATTTGCTTGCCCGAGCAACTACTAGTATGTCTCACTTGCAATAATCAAACTCACAACATGGCTTGAAAACATTATAAGTTTTGCTAAATGCAAAAAATAATCAGCAAAAAAAAGCTTCTGTTCCCAGTTTATATGTTTTGAGGTTTTGGTTACATCAAAGCTTTCACGATACTTGTATTATGCTGAAGTGTGTAACACGGAGGCAATCTCCTCACATTTGTGAAGGGCAGCACAGCTACTTTTGAAGAAATGTTGCAGTGGTGGCAAGCTGTTGGTAACACTGTGTCTGATACGACTGGCCCGAAATACGAACCTCCCAATTCAGGACAAATGCGTTACTGCTCGACCAACTGGCCAGTTTTAATTTGGTTAAATCTTACTGCAAGTGAGACTGCAGTCAGCACCAAAACTTGTATCTCATATAAATGCTGTAACAAGTTTGAAATATCATTGCAAACAAAACTAAGCTACAAACCATTATTTGAAGAACATACCCAAACACTTGGTAAGTCTTGTTACTGTATATTTTTTCATCCAAAAAATCTTTTAAAACTTCTTGTATTATTGCCAGATAATTGTAGATTGCCTATCAATCTTCCTCGGTAACACAATGTGTTAAAAGTTGGCATCAATCAGTCAATGCTGCATAGTTTGGACGATTAATCACTACATCAGAAACCACTTGTTTATGCAAACATATCTAAATACTACATTTCTTTCAAACTAGCTTCAGTAGGCTATTTTTTCTGCCTGAAATGCAATTTTGGATTTTAAACAATTATACAATATGTAGCTATAATTTGCAAACATCAATTAGGTCTACGTAAACACTCTACATGTTTGCGTAGTACATGTGTTAAAGGACATGTAGTGCAAATACATGTGTTACATATTTGGGTGTCCTGATTGATCATTCACTAAATTGGAAACCCTAAATTCAGAAAGTTAGTTCAAAATTAGCCAGTGGTTGTTGGGCATTATATCATTTGCAGAAGTATGGTGATTGTAAAACTTTAATGTTGATTTATTACAGCTCCATCCATTTTCATCTAAATTACTGTATTAGCGGCTGGGGTGGTGCTTCAGCATCTGCCCTTTCGCCTTTGATCAAGTTACAAAAAAAAGCAGTAAGAATAATAATAACTCACAACAAAATTAGGACACATACCTGATACTAAACCGTTATTCTCAAGCTTACATCTATTACATCTAAATGATTTGTACAAAATGGAAACAGCAAAATTGATGTACAGAATAAGCAATAAGTCATCTCACACTTCCAGGTCTAACTTAGGGCTTTTCATAATACTGGATAAAATCCTATACATTCTTACAACACTCGAAGAAAAAGCAAAACAAACTACTTTCTCCCCAGAGTTAACACAGCACAAACTGAAAAATTGCTGATCTATAATGGAACTAAAATAAGGAACCAAATTTCAAAGGAAATCAGAGAGATGAAATTCTTGACGTTTAATAAAGAACTAAAGAATTTATGTATATCACAGTACCCAATTTAAGTAACACAAAATATTGAATAAGGGGGTTGAGGAAATCAAGTTTTTGAGCATATGTCATGTTTGATACAAAGCATAATTGTTAAATTCATAGGTGGGCAAGTTAATGCAAAACGTTAGCTTCGTTAATCACTAGTCTGTTTACAAACATCACACCTCCATTAACGTTAATCCGTTATTTTCAGCTTTAATTAACGGAAGTTAATAACGTCCGGTAATTCGTTAACATTTTGCGTGTAATTTACATTTCTTTTTATTCACTCGCTTCTAGAATACGTAAACACGCTGTTGAGCTGATTGTAAGGAAATATTTATTGCTGTGGTGGTCTTTTTGTGTTTTGGAAGTTACAGTTTACAGTCTCATCTAATTTCAAGACAAAAATAGGTTCAAATGCACTAACAAAGCTGCGATGGGAAAATCTTTGGAAATTGTGAACAATGATAATTAATAGACCTATGAAGCAGCTGCTTATTATTTGCCACAAAAAAGATCCTTTCTTCGCTTTCTTCTATAAAACTCGTGCTAATACGCCACAAGTGTTACCAGTGCAAACTGGTTTCTACCGGTACGATGAATAAATGGTGCAAGATATTAACAATAAAAACCTTAACGGAAGTTAACAGAACTTAACGGAAGTTACTTTAGTCCGTTAACAGAACTTAACAGAAGTTAATTTAGTCCGTTAAAATAAAAAAACTTTGTAACGGATTAACGAGTTAATGAAAAAGTTAGCTTCGTTATTGACGGATTAACGATTAACAACTTTAATTGTAAAATAGATCAGCGATGTTTGAAATGATGTCACTCAGTAACGATGAAACGGAGAGAAATAATTTTTTTGCACAAATCTTAGAAAATTCCAGAGTTTTGATTTGTTTACTTTTTAACGAAATTCAAACATCGTTCAGTCCCTGTTTTTACAACTTCTTATTCAGAATGGAGTCCTATACCGTGACATGCGTATTGCGTAAACTACAGTAAATGAAAAAAGAAATCTTACCATCATAATCTGTTTTAATTTAGAATAGTTTTTTGCTTATTTTGAAGCTATTTTCACAGACGTTCCGCTTGATGGTTTCTTGATACGCTTCACTGAATTACTCAGTCGTGAAAGCTCTCTTCGACCAATCGGTGATTGCCAAATCGGGTAAGTTCAATTTCAGGCTAAAGATAAAGCTTATCCGAGCCATGAGCAACATTAGCTTAATGGAGCAAGAACATGTGCTACAAGAATGAAATAAGTAAACAATAAATTCCAAGAGTTTCGTTTTAATAAACATTTTAAACTTTTTTTTGCTGAAAACTTTATGGACGTTTCGAAATCCAAAAAAATGTGTTCAGAATTGATTTTTATATGTCATTACGTGTACTTAATTGAAATGTATTCTATAAATTAGACGTGCTGTAGTTGTATTAAATATCTTGTGTTAATTACGCATTTTAAGCAAGGTTAAGTCGTTCGGTAGGCTTCAAAATGTTACAAAACGATTTGCAAAACTTAATGTGGTTATCGTCATGCAGAAACGATTCATTATGGGTGACGTCATCAAATATGCAATCATGCTTAAATGAAACTATGAATGAAAAATTGTGCCCAAAATCTTCTCCGTTTGAATGTCGTTGTTTGGCAATGGACTGTGGAGTGCTCTACGACGTCCAAGAACCTGCTTGTTTGGGAACCGACAAATGGGTGACAAGCAAGGGCTATCTCTCCGTTCAATCGGTACGAGCACCAACTAGAACAGTTTGTTCAGTTCAATACAGCAAAAGCCATAAGCGTTGTACCAAAAAATCATGAAACTATACGTGTGACACAAAAGTTCATTTATCGTAACTGATGCATTTTTTTGCATCAGCAATATTATGTTCAGTTTTGCGTGATGTCCGGCCAACATCGTACTTCGGAAAACTATGTAATGTACAGCAATATCCATGCTGCCGAAGAGTCAGATATCTACTGTATTAAGAATATTACCACAAAGCTTTTCTGATGTGTATATATCGAAGTTTAAAATCCTCAGAAATGTTATCGGACTATATTCGCTGATTTTCTTTCAAACGAAAGCTTATTTTGCATAGTTTACTGCATTTATTAAATTTATTTTCTTGTGCTTGTACTTTTACTCTCTACTGGAGTGCTTCGTTTATCAGAGCATCGCTAATGAGCATAGGCAAAAAATTTCATAAAAAGTTTTTTTTGCTTAAACTTAAAACTGGCGGCATAATCGCTCTGCAAGCTGTAGCTCTCTAAGCATGTTCTTATGTCTTTGAATACGAGTATATCAAATATGGAACCTTGCAAGTAATAAACACCGTGACAAAGCTTACTTTTGGCAAGAAAAATTATTAAAAGGAAAATATTTATAGCATGTTCGAAATCTGGTTTTCAATGCCAAGTTCAACTCACACTACGTCTTTGATATCAAGGCTTATTACAGGCAAGAAGTTTGCTATTTTGTTGTTGTTATTATAAGCAAAATAAAATCCTACTGCTATATTGCAGGTAAATTCATAACATTAATTACTACTTTGAAAATATTTCAATAACCATCCAAAAATATGGATGGTTATTGAAATATTTGTATTTTATAAAAATGAGGTGAAATCAGTTATTTTATAAAATGAGGTGAAAATTTGTGATCCGTATCAGCTAAAAATTGTCTACTAATCCAAGAAGAAATAGATTTTAAAAACTCAAATTTTAACCTGGAACCAATTGAACAGCTTTTGTATTGTATGTCGTATTTTAAATCGCAAGCAGTCTAATTTTCTCTAAACGAAAATTTGCAAAATAAAACACAGTTTCAGTCGCCGGAGGCCATGGCGATCTGTGGGCGAAGCCCCAGCAGCTGGGCAATGTTTGTGATTTTTCAGAAAAAGAAGTTATTTTAAAGCCAATTAAATATTATTTAAACGATTTTATGGAACCATTGAAAAATAATTAATTGCTAAGGTTTGGAAGCTACTTAAAAAATTATTTGCTCAGTATCTTTAGCCCCCTTTCACCTTACTGGTTAAGTCACCAACTCATTTTAAATTTGCATTTTCAGATTAATTATTTCCAAGTATTTAGCCGCTATAGCCCCGTTGGTTACTGCACTGGCTAAAGAGCTATAACACGTTTTTAAGATCACTTTGTAACATCACCATTCCAATTTTCGTACTTCGTGTCTATTAATTTTGATTATTATATTTTTACTTTGTTTTGTTATTCTTTGATGCATGCCAGCACGCCCGCAAGATTTTCAATTAAAGGCCTTTGTTCTTCAGCATAGCGTTACATTTTTACATTACATAGCGTTACATTGCATCACGGATTTAGATTTTACTTACAAGCAAAAAAAGCTCAATTTTGAAAAATTTTGAAAGACAGTACGTTTGAAAAGCATTTCAAAAATATTTAGGTAATATCAACAAGCGTTGTATGAAGTTTTGGTCTTTAATTATACAACTATTTTTTTTCCAGGCGGTTTGTTGGAAGCCTTGCTGGAAGCTCTTACGTGGTACCAACCAGTGCAGATTGCATAGAATCACTCATGCGTGACGAGATGATGGGAACAGCTGAAGCTGCTGAAACTTGTTGTGGTAAGTAAAAATAATTCATGCAACTGAGTTTAAAACTCACTCGCAAGGACGGCAGTACGGAACGGGCAGAATTTGCGTACTACGTATCTCGCACCTTTAACCGTACCGTACCAGCGTACCGTACTTTAGTTCAATTTTTGAAGCGTCTATACCGTACCTACGTGGTATGTTTTTTTTTTGCGGTACGTACCTTTAATCAATCTGGTTAAACAACGATCCATTAATGACATATTTGACCTATATTTTGACGTGTTTTTTGTTTATATCTGATTCTTATTATACCGAAAGATAAGCTCAAAGCAGCGTTTCTCAAAGAGGTGAATGGTTCAACCAAGCGTGAATTATATTTTTGCAAAAGAGAACCAGTATAAAGGGGGAACCACAAAAAATGGAAACTGGTAAGTTAATGTGAGCAACAGTGGTAACACGCTTTTTGCTAAAAGATAAAGTCTCAAACCAGCAATTACTTCAACAATAGTCTAAATTTCTAAAAACTGAGCTATTTTTATTGGAAATTCATTCAAAATCACCTAGTTTTGATAGCTCGCCCTCATACTCCCAGCTTTTTGAAATTAATTGGAATAATCAAAAAGAGGATTTTCATCAGGGTAGGATGACATGAGGAACTCAATAAGGGTGAACGGAACCGAAGAAGTTAATAAGCATTGGCTTAAGGGGTACTTGAAATTAATAACAAGCTGAACTTAAAAGCTGCTGAGCTTTATATGTCGATACTTCATTCAAGGCCGTCAAAACGTTATAGAACAAAAAATAATATAACATCTAGAGGTGATTCTTTGTGCTTCAGGAATAGTTTAGTGATAAAAAAATGACACTTTGTGGGCGAAAATTCAGTTTTATTAAAAACAAAAACATCAAATAGGCTACTTCCACAATGATGTTTGTATTTTCTTGTATTTTTGTACAGCAAAGATATCTGCATTTCTTTGTTTGGTCAAACTGATTTTATCCTTCTCGAGTGGAAAGAGAAAACACATCTTCAGAATCTTGTTAAATAAATGACTTTGCAACAGTCGCTTTTAACTACTCGCAACTTTAAATGACTTTGAAATCACTAACCTATAAATCAACAGAACCGGCCCCACGGGGGATTTCGGGGCCTTGCCCACCCCCAAATTACTGCTTTTGCCCCCCAAGCGAGAAATGTTCCCCCCAAGCAAGACTTGTACCCCGAAAGAAACTAACAGGCCCGGTGCCACTGGAGTTCATTTTGGGGCCTGTGTCCCCCAAACTACTGTTTGTGCCCCCCAAGTGTTAGCAAAACCTTTTTCCAGGACGAAAAACACAAGTGAACACCAAGACAAAGCCTAAAATTCCGCACCGAAGACCTTTTTTTTGGTCTTCACCCTTGAATTTGGGGGCAAGAACCGAAATCTGCACCATAAGATTCCATCGTGCCCCGCCAGGCAATGAACGTGCAGCGTGCCCCCCCGAGCGAGAATTTAGAAAAACGGCTCGTATCCATGGGGCGTAATTTCGTCTAAAGACCTTTTCTTTTGGTATTCACTCCTGAATTTGAGGGAAAATTTATCTGTGCCCTCCCAAATATTTTTCTAGCCCCCCCCTCCCCAGTCACGCCACTCTGGCGCCGGGCCAGTAAATCAGTGATGTCAGTTCACACATTAAGCGTCGGCTTCAGCTGTCTTTTGCCTCTGCATACAAAAAAACGGCGCAATGTAATTTTAAACTGGGATTTTTAAACCACTGCGTATTCAGTTAAAGTGTCGCAGTTGTTTCCGTTCAAATTTTTCTTCAATATATGACATTCCACGATAGTCCTAACATCCAAGCATCAACAGGCAATATTAGTTATGATGTCACAGTTGGCCAAACTTGTGAGCTGTGACATCATCATGAAATAGTCACCACAAATTAAGACTATACGGTATAATGATTACTTGAAATACATCATGCAGTCAACGTAGACTAAATTAAATAGAGTCTGGACACAAATATGGGCCTAGCAACTGGTGCTATCTTGTGAATTTTAAATTGTATTTGTGCGGCCGCACGAATCTTCATTGACGACCGCAGATTGCACATAAATAAAAACGTACCATACCAATAAGTACGGTACGTCTGGAACGGTTAGTACGCAAATTCAAACAGCGTACCAACGTACCGTACCCGTACCGTGCCATTACAAAAAACGCGTACCGCACTTCTTAGCAAAAAATTGAGGCGTACCGTAGTCCGTACCGTATTGCCATCCTTGCTCACCCGTGTCAAGGCAATCGGTCTATTAGAAAGCGCAGCAGGTGCACTGTATTGTGTGCGTTTATGTTCTGTGATTTAAAAAAATCCACTTAGAAGTATAAAATTATTGCTTTGATTTACAAAAAGACTGCCGGCAAAAAGAACGTAGTTTCTCAAATCAGCGCAACACTATCAGATTATGTTCGCTTTGACTCCAATCTTCTTGACCCAACTGCTCCCAAGATTTTCCACTTTAAACACATTGTTGTTTTGTCCAATTTTTAGCGACTTTATAGACTGCAACGGCTTTGCTCTATGCCGATGCAACGTGCCGCAGGTTGCTGCCACAAGCTGCTTTAAAGTGTAGGAGAAATCAGCAATGAGTAGCAACGGCACCGATGGTAATCAAAGTGAGTGTTGGTCACTAAAATTTTCAATAATGCTGCGCCGACTGTTAGGTGTATTAGAGCTAGCGTAATCTATTCGAATTGTACCACTTTTAAAAAGCTCGTTTATTTTCGCTACAGCCCGTTCATTTATTTGTTGCACAGTTGTCAAAATTGAATAACGTGGATCTTGAGATTAACATAACTTGAGGGGAAATAATTGAACAAACTAGCGGATCCTAAAGTTTAGTAATTGCTAGAAAATCTTCCATAAATTCAGTGAGTTATTTATCGAAATTTTGAGCCGTTTTACACAATCTTATAGATAGCGTAATATGATTATTTTGCAAATTAGCTTCATATTCATTGGTGCGCGCAACTTCAAAACGACAAAAATGTCAACTGCCGGGGGAATCCGTTAAACCGGAACACTTTGACTCAGCTGATTTGTTGAAAAATGTAAAAATGTACTAGTATTAGTAATTGTACGTTGTAAATTTTAATTTTGCTGTGATAACCCCATTAGAAAGTATAGTTACCATACTAAGTTTAACGAAATAAAATGAGCGATCCTACATTAAATGATGCATTAAAGAATTTACGTATGTAAAGTTCATAGTGGCATGAATAAACATGTAAATGTGGTATTTAACACGAAGCTGCATTAAAATGCAAAGCTCTACAAGCGCAGTGGCTATTTCGACTTTAATAAAGATTTACATACTACAATTTAGCAAAGTTGATCATCAAAATAAAAAAGAACGGATCCGTGTAAAGTGATCATCAGTTTTTAGTTTGGAAACCACTATGCTAGGTTGCAACGGCAATTAGCGGTATTGATTAAAAGTATACTAACTTGCATTAAAATTTCTAAAGCGAAAGCTTGTAACGTGATAGGGTTGCTCATCACAACAGCGTGATACTTGCCAGTTGCCACAGATTATATAAATCTCATCAAGATTTTAATTTTTCGCATCATTGCCCATTAATGGATATGGAAAGTAGACACCATTTTTGCTTTAACTAAAAAGAACCATCTCAGGTGTTGTCGCAAGGAATATAAATTAAATCCAGTCTATTAGCTTAACTGGTGGAGCTGAAAACTGTTTTGCCAACGTTTTGATAGCTATGCTCGGGGCATGTACTATCTATCTAAATTTGGACTAAAATGAGAAAATTATGTGGCAAAATGAAAGCTGCGTTAACGCAAAAATTATTACAACTTGGAAACGAAAAAGTGACAGATTGGCAGAGGGGAAAAATAATGTAACGTCATTCGGTTTGAAGTAGAGTAGCCGAGTAAATGCTGGGGAATTTTATAATATATTTAATAGTTTTAATAATTGTGATGTTTTGACTCTTTCAGGCGAAAGTTTTAATGTTTGATCGTTTACCTGCTTTCTAGCTAAAGGCTACCAGCGCGGAAGCCTAGGGAAGAGCCATCAAAAAAACGACTACTTTTTCCATAGGATTCGAACCTGAAGCCTTTGGATTACCACAGGATTCGACTGTTCTACCACTCCACTGCTCTACCACTTGAGCTAGGAAGAATGTCTCCTCGCATGCTTAATTTTGGCTCGAAATAATTTTACGAGCCAAAATCGCATGCTTAATTTTGGCTCGTAAAAACCAGATAGCACGTAAACCAGAAGTGGAGTCGAGGAACACAACGTTGGGGGCCAAGGCCGAGAATCCGAGAAAAAAAATCCGTGGCTAAGGCCAAGCACTGACTTTTCGACGACCGACCCTCTCGAGGCCAAGAACGGGAATGGGCGAGGCCAAAGCCAAGGACCGAGGACATAATTTTCTAATTTATGGTCGACAAATTTTCCATTATTTTCCCGCACGATAGTCTTATGATATTGCATTTCTTTAAGCCTTTAATGCTAATTCGAAAAAAAGTAGTTTCTGAAAATAAGGA
The DNA here is from genome assembly GCA_963965965.1 of Trididemnum nubilum. Taxonomy (NCBI): domain Eukaryota; kingdom Metazoa; phylum Chordata; class Ascidiacea; order Aplousobranchia; family Didemnidae; genus Trididemnum; species Trididemnum nubilum. The sequence continues at coordinate 22,894,770 of OZ014486.1, forward strand.
ATGTCATGTTAAAATTTTGCACGATAGCAGCAATGTTGATTACGTGCCGTAGCGGTATCGTGGCAATGAAATAATCAAGGCCGTAACTCGTGAATTTTAAATGGGAACAACTAATAACTTTGAATTCTAAACGTGGAAATGGTCAATTTTAAGGTCTTAATTTCATCAGTTAGTGCCCGGTGCAAACGTCCACCGATTATGGATCCCATGTTTTTTAGTAGTTTCTCATGCGCATACCTCATTGCTTATGGTTAAACGTTTCTTTTAGAAGAAAATTTTCAATATTGTCATACTTTTTAAATATTGCATAGCGACTATGATATCATTATCCAAAAGCATTGCAAAATACCGCAAATTTATGTTTTTTAAATAAAATGAGGTACCGCATAGCAAGCTCAAGTCCTCGGAAAAACTGGGTTCCGGGGGGTGGAGCAAAGTACCCATACCTCCGTAGACCAAGTTTAGTAAATTTTTTTTCAGAAAAATAACAATTTTTGTGACTTTTAAACGAGATTAAACAATTAGCCTTAAAAAAGCGAATTGAAAAAAGAAAATACCGTAAAAGTTAAGTTAGAAAAACTTTAGTTTCCCCACATTTTCCCAACCTTGATTTCAAGCCAATCTTTTCTTTGCGTTTCATTGCGTGTGATGTTTCTCCTTAGTCTTGCATCTAATGCCTTCCAATGAATGAGCGCATACATTTCGGTCCCCAAAAGACTTTTTGTAAAATTTAACCGAAATTCGGCAAACGGTATAATTGGGAGGAGGCTAATATTTTAATCATAAAAATCACAGCCAATGTTATTGTAATAAGTTTATTGCGAACGTTTCGGCCCTCCTCTGGTGCCAGTATCAACGCACAGTCAAAAACTGACGCGAATTACATCCTGGTATTGATTGAAATGAAAACTAAAAATAGGCCAATGTCTTTCACGCATTGAAAAGGCAGAGTGGATAAGATGAGGAGTCGAGTTTGAGATTAGGTTTGAGGAGTTGGATGCATAGTGATTCTTGGATCAAAATTTGTGTTTTTCTGGGCAAGAGACGTACACAAACTAAACATCCAACTCCTCAAACCTAATCTCAACCTCGACACCTCATCTTAATAAACTTATTACAGTAACATTGACTGTGATTTTTATGATTAACCAAAGTTATTTAACTACAAAAAGTAACCTGAGAATCATGTTAATGCAAAACGTTAGCTTTGCTAACCACTAGTTCGTTAACAAACTTCATACCTTCGTTAAAGTTAATTCGTTATTTTCAGCTTTAATTCACGAAAGTTAATAAAGTCCGGTAATTCGTTAACATTTTGAGTGTAATTTACATTTCTTTTTATTCATTCACTTTTAGAATACGTAACGACACTGTTGAGCTGATCGTAAGAAAAAATTTATTGCTGTAGTGGTCTTTTTGTGTTTTGGAAGTTACATTTTACGGTCTAATCTAATTTCAAGATAAAAAATAGGTTCAAATGCACTAACGAAGCTGCGATGGGAAAATCTTTGGAAATTGTGAACAGTAATAATTAATAGACCTATGAAGCTGCAGCTTATTATTTGCCACAAAAAAGAGCTCCTTTCTTCGCTTTCTTCTATATAACTCGCGCTAATACGCAACAAGTGTTACCAGTGCAAATTCATTTGTACCGGTGCGGTGAATGAAGGGTGCAAGAAATTAACGATGAAAATCTTAACGTATTTAAGTTAATTGAGTTCGTTAACATATAAAAAACTTTTCAACAATTTAACGAGTAAATGAAACAGTTTGCTTTGTTATTAACGGATTAACGATTAACGAATTTGTGCCCACCTATGCTGAGAATCCCAGCTGGGCCGTATTAAGGAGGAAGGAAAGCATTCGAGATATTTGCCCCGAGACCCTTCTTCAAAAATTCCGCAAATAGTAAAAAATTATAAATTATAAATCATTATTTTTTGCTAAAAACGACCAAATTTTTTGCGGAAGCTTCGCCTTCTCATCTTTATGACGTCGTGTGAAAGTTTGATTAAGTACAGCGCGCGTTTTTCCAGGTATTGAAACTATTACAGTTATTATATTTATTATCACACTTGTTTTTTCTGAAACAATAGTTATTATTTGGGACTCCTAGCGGCGATTTTCGATACAAAAATCTTTTAGCGGTTACGGCTTTTCCCCCAAATTGCTTGCCAGTACTTAGAGAGTTTTCTTTCTTATCTCAAAACAAATTCTTTGCAATTTTCGCTCGCGTATTTTCAAAACATTAGCTGTCGTTTTTAAGAAACGTTTAGTTAGTTGTGTCAGAGCTAGACTCATGTAACATATTCAGTATGCCATAAGGCCATCAGTCCCATCACTGGTAACTGATTGTATTTTATCATCACGCACATACTTTCTTCTGAATCCACATTCACATGGGAACGATCATGTATTAGTATTAGCAACCCAAAAATGTTTGTGTCGGGACCCTCGGATACCTTGTTATGGACCTGAATGGTTTTAGTGTTTTGCTGTTTGTACCACCCGCACCGAAATTATTAGCAGAAATTACAAAAACTTTGTACACTAGGTTTTGCTCCCTCATTCTCCGATTAGAGCTTTCACGCAATGCCACTGAAAATAAGGTTCACTATGACTTGGCTACCACGGGTTCAAATAAGAAAAGAAAACAAATTGACAGGCCAAAAGTCATAGGCGTAGATAAGGGGGACCCAGGGGGCCCGCCCCTTGTAATTGAAATGCCACCAATGATAAAAATGATGACAACAAAGTCTATTGTTTGTTTAATTTCAGTTTCTTTTAGCATTTTTGCGTAAAACAGTAATAAACATTAAGCAATAATATTAATGCTGACGACCAGGAGACCAGGGCCCCTCAATTCAAGTTTTGTCAATCAATTTAAACGGATAACCCGAAGAAATTCAAGGTTTTTGCCCTAGAAGTTGCAACCTCGGGCCTTCATCAAAATTTTTTATAAACTTAATGCAATAACATGATTAGTACCCATCTATTGTACCAACTTTAAATAACAATCCACTCCCACCTGGCCAGTTTTTACGTGACAAAATATTTTTTGAAAAATAGCTAGGGCAAAAGTTTATTGAACAAATTATTGAACTGAGGGACCTCGGGAGCCTTGGTCGTACATGTAGTCCTGAAACTGGTTATTTTCATGATAAAGCAAAGATCTCCTAGGCAAATTTTTGAGTGAGTTATTATTTACTACTAAAATATTACAGAAAGCACTGTAACTTGCTTCCCTTTACCTGGACCAAGTCACTTACAAAATTTATCCCAAAAATGCTATGCTTTAAAGGTGAATTGTAAGTAAAGCCATGACTGAACAATTTGATTTTTCCAATTGGGTTGCAAATCTTAAAAATTTTGTTTTTCAAATGGCTCCAAAAACGTGCTAAAAACATCCAAATGGCATTAAAATAGGTATTTTTTTTAATAACAAAATTTTTCAAATAGTCAACCTTAACCTCGGCGTCTGGAGGCCCCTGCTCCCAGACCCCTGTCTATGTTACATTTGAGTTACATTACTTTTTTCACTGCTCCTCCACAATTCAACGCATATTTTGAAAACATCAACTTTTGGTTCAAGTCCTCCCCCTTTAGCAACATTTTCTTTACGCACCAGATCACGCTTCAGGATTCTGATCTTCCATTCTAAGGTATTTCTGAGGTATTTCCATAAAAAGCCCCTCCTTTTGAAAACTTATAAAGACATCATATTCCATGTGATTGCAGTTTGCCCCCTCCCCCCAATCAAAAATCCTGGCTACGCCTGTGCTAGAAGTTCACGAAATTTCTATGTTTGGTTATTTTCCATTTTAACCAGTCAAAAAACAAAACTATCCTCGAGCGGAGGACAGGACATTTTCGAGGGCTTGCACGGTTCGAGGCAAAGGACTTGAGCTTGGAGGCCAAGACCAAGGCCAAGAACTTCAAAATGTGTCCTTGAGGACGTCCTCGAGGCCAAGAACGTCCCCGAGAACTCCACCTCTGACGTAAACGATTAAGCGTGCTAGGAAATTTGTCATTTTGATGACAAATTCTCTAGCATTTATTCGGGTACTCTATACTTCAAACTCCATAAAGTTATATTATTGTTTTTCCCCTCCCTTAGTCTATCACTTTTTCGTTTCCAATTTGTGATAATTTTTGTGTTATGGTGTGATTCATTTTGCCACATGATTTTTTCATTTATCGTACATTTGTTTTTAACTTCGCACTCTAGTCCTGAAGAAGATAGAAGCACATGCCCTGAGCATAGCCTATCGAAACGTTGGCAAAAAAGTTTTTCTGCTCCACCAGTTGAGTTAATAAACTTGATTTAAAAAGAACCATTTTCAAAACACTGCACAGTGACATCACGCACAATTGCACATTCATTCTAGAACACAATTTAAGGTTGAGTTTATTTTAACGACCATGAGTTGCAGGTTTTCAAACATAATAAACATTTAATATAAAATATTGCTTTGATGGAGAATCTGCCAGTCAGAGAAACCAAATGTTTTTTGAAAATAATTTATTTGATTTAGATCGATTTCGGATGGGTAGCCAATAGCTATCTTCTGTAACTAAACTAAACGAATAACTTTATCTTATTCAGATTTTAATTAGAAGAAGATACAGTCATTTTTTTGGTTTAGTTATTGAAGATGGCTACCCAGCTAAAATCAATCTTAATTAAATAGATTATTTTCAAAAAAAATTTTTTTTTCTGACTGGCAAATTCTCCATCAAAACAACATATTATAATCCAGGGTTGGAGCGAGTCTCTCTTTGCGTGACTCGAGTCTAGTCAATTGGATATGTTAACTCAAGTCGAGTCGAGTCTTTTAAGCAAAAGTGACTCGATTTATGTTCTGAAAAAAACAAAAACAAAAGAACTCTAATCGAGTCACTAAAACACCGACTCAAGTTGAGTCTCGAGTCATTCTGAAAAAATAAAATAAAAAAAGTTCTACCTACTTCCGAAGTCGGGATTTCGCGTATTGCTTAAACCTTTTCGCGAAAATAAATTTGTTTAACATAAATGAAAATAAACTCACGTTTTCTACAAAAAGAAGAATGATTTTTGTTGGTTCTTAATTGCAAATAAAGTCTAAAACATGTCTCGAGTCATAGGAACAAAATTTGAGTCGAGTACGTTACAAAAATGTGACTCGAGTCTAGTCCGAGTCGTTTCACAAAACAACAAAAATGACTTAAGTCGAGTCCAAGTCTTTGAAACATGCGACTCGAGTCGAGTCATTGACTCGTGTGGTGTTGTTTCTGTTACAATCTTCACTATACGAATGAAGAATCACCAACACCTTATTTCAATTGTTTGATATTACGACTTATCCCTAATTACCGCTGTGAATGAGATTCAACTTCCAAAATAAGGTCCTACATCAAAAAAGAATCAAGACTTAATATTTAATTCAGTTTACGTTATACTAGCTATTCACTAAACAAACTAGTCTTGCAATAATGAAGAAAAGAATTTCAATTCAAAAGTGCTCGACAACGTTAATCAGAGCGGATATCATGATGATTATCCCAATTCCGGGTGAAGCAGTCTGTCGTGTACCTTGTGTTATGAGTTTCCTTTAATTATTTATTTTTATTCAAGATTCTTTTGCTGCTGCTTCAGCATTCAACGCTTTTGGTAAAACTTACAATTACTGCTACTTTCATCTTTACAAAAATGCTCTTGCAAATGGTCCAGTGAAAAATAATTTTTGTACAAGTTTGAAGCACGAAGATTAAGATAATTAATCCGTAAATTATCAGTTTTGCTGTCTTTTATTAAGCTGTTGGCTAGTTTTGAGCGTATTAGTGTAAAACAAATTGATTTCATAAGTTCTCGAAGGAAGTCCTTAGATTGCAGTACTTACTAGTATTTATGAAAAGTTGTCTGGCCATTTACCCAATATTTACCTATAAGTCAAATTAATTTGCGGTTAAGATTAGTCCACGTAAGCACATTTGACTTTAAACTTCTGCAAAAAAATGGTTTGCGTTCCGATTTAAGTCTGCTATAGGAGATACTAAAAATTATTCTAATTGCTGAGTTAGGTGTTCATGCTTTTTTTTGCCAAGTAAGATGAAACAATCATCGGACAATTTAGAGCTTGAAGTTAGCAAACTTTGTTTTTAGATGCTGGCATCCCGCATGTGATAGCGCGTAACGTAACCGTGGGAAAAGCAGTTCCGGATTTCAAGCGAAACACGGTCAATGTCACAGTGACGTGGCTGCCACCAATCAACCAATTAAATTTGACTGGGTTTCATTTTTTTCCAATCCCATATAATCATTTCCAAGTGGATTTGAGAAGTTATCCTAAATTTACAGTAAGCATACTTTTACAAATATGGCAAATTTTTTTGACATGGGTTAAGTTGGTAACTATGATAAAAATGTACAGAGTTGGACAGCGCTGTTTCGAGCTTTTAGCTCTCATCAGCAGCCCTCAGCCGATCTAAGCCAAAGGTAGTTCCCAGCCAACTCTCGGCCAAACTGGACAAACCTTAATGGCCTGAACAGTGGTGGAGGCTTTCTGGGAAATAAACGATTTTTCAATTGTGGTACCTCACAGAAGAACGAGTAAAAATCGCTGAGCTCTTGTATTAAGGATAGCTATGCTTAATACAAGGGCTCTCCTCTTCGTGACCACGGAAATCAAAACTGAAAAAGCTTGACGTCTTTCGTTGCCAACTCCTGGGAAGTCAGAACGCCTGCCATTGGCAGATAGGTGGCTATATCAAACACCAAACCTGCAGCAGCAAGCAGCTCGAGTCATTTATGCACAGAGCTGGAGAGCGCTGTTTCCAAGGGCTGCAGATGAGAGCTAAAAGCTTGAAACAGCGCTGTCCAGTTCAATGCATAATTGACTCGAGCTGCTTGTGGCTACAGGGTTGGTGGTTGATTTTGCCACCTATCTGCTAGTGGTAGTCGTTCTGACTTCCCGGGAGTCGGCCACGAAGGACATCAAGCTTTTTCAGCTATGATAAAAATGTTTGATGTTTGTATCCTAATAGCGGTGATTGACTTGCAAAAATTGAATTACGTTTATTCCACACCGAATTGTCATCCGTAACCAAAAATTGTTGGAGCTTTGAATTTGGATGCTGCAAAGCGGATGCAATTTTGGTCGAATTATGTAAAACGGGGTTGTGTAAACTGCGTCCTGCAAAGTGGCCCGCAAAGAGCTGCCAATTAGAGAGAAAAAAAATAATGATGTGGTTCATCTTTCTACTAGAGGTCTTTGATAACTCAAAGATTTTATTTTTGCTTCTGCAGTTTTTGCAAAAAAATTTTTTTAGTGACTATCCCGTTCTATCCCTTTCAAACACATGTTTATTTCGATTTACTCTACCAGAGTTTGAATTTTCTTTTAAATGATGTAAAAAACAAATGTTTTTTAATGTAAATAATTCAGCGGAAGGCGAATTTCAGACACTCATCATAATTGAAGATTATATCCAAGTTTAAACATGCAAATGATATGATTCGATCAGTTTAGTGTTTGGCTTAGTCAGGATGAAGGAGTCGGTGGTGGCGATTGCCATCTGGTCTGTCAACCAAGTGCTAAACAGAAAATACGACGTTTTTGCGCCAGGCTTTTGCACTTCAAAGTCGTTGAAAGCCATTTTTGAAACACCAATGGAGCACGGGAAGAAGCAAGTTTGTCTTGTCTAGTCAAAAAATAATACATAAAATTTGTGATAATTTTTTCCAAAATAACGATCAAAATTAAAGTTTTGCCACAGAATAATCAACTACAAACCTACTTTTATAGAAGCAGCTTCTTTGTACCTCAAAAACTGTAGAGTTTATTAGTTAATTTTCAGAGATGGAGTCGATAACACAACCTTCGAGGCCAAAAACTCAAAAAAATCCAAGGACAAGGCTGAGGACTGAGTTCTCGAGGACAGACCATCTCGAGGCCAAGAACAGGAATGGTTGAGGCCAAGGCCAAGAACCGATGACACAATTTTTCTAAATTATGGTTGGTAGATTTTCCATAATTTTTAAACACAAAAGTGCTCAAGATATTGCATTTCGTTAAGTTTTTGATAATAATTCGAAAATGATAGTTTTTTAAAATAATAATGAATGCCATTTTGAAGTTTTACACGTTAGCAGCTTATGTTGATGACGTACTATAGCGGTATCGTGGTAATGAACATAACCCATGAATGGGAATATAGCTAAATTATAAAAACAGAAATGGTCAATTTTAAGGCCTTAATTTCATGAGTTAGGGCCCCAGTGCAAACGTCCACTGATTACAGATTCCCACATTTTTAGTAGTTTTCTAAACGAAAACAATATTGTTAGGTTCAACCATTTCTTTTCATGGAATTTTAAAAATTATTGCCGAAAAGTTTTGCAAAATACTGCGAAATTATGCTTCCAAAATAATTTTATTGAAAAATAGCAATTTTAGTGAATTAAAAAAAATAGCAATTTTTTTGACTTTAAAAAATATTACACATTTAGATTTTTAAAGCAATTTGAAAAGAAAATACCGTAAATGCTATCTTAAAAAAACTTTATTTTTCGCACAATTTTTCTAACTCTAGTTTTAAGCCAATCTTTTTTTTACATTTTAGTGTATTTTGTTTTTTTTACATCTAATGCCAAGCAATAAATGAGCGCGAATGTTTCCGGCGCCAAAAGGCACTTAGCTAAATTCAACATAAGATATCTAATTTCAAAAAAGCTGAGAATCCTAGCAGGGTCGTATTAAGGAGGAAGGCATTGGAGACATTTGCCCAGGGTACCCCTTCAAAGGGTCCACAATCGTCGAAGCGGAAAAATAATAAACCATTCATTTTTTTCTAAAATGCCCAATTTTTGGCGGAAACTTCGCCTCTTCATTTTAATGACGTGGTGAGAAAAGTTAGATGTATTCAACGTCACACTTACCGTAACTTCTTGATAATTCTTCCTGCAACGTTTTTTGTGATCTAGTAGTTTTGTTATGTGGGATTCTAAACGGCGATTTCCAACACATAAATTATTCAGTGGATGTGGTTTTGTCCCCAGACCGGTCTTTCTTAATTCAAAACAAACTCATCGCTCCCGGCGTATTTTCGGAACAAGTTAGTGTTCTCAAGATACGTTTTGCTATTTGTAGTGAAGTATACTGTATTGTTTAATATCAATACGCCTTCCCTGGTAACACTCAGTACTTAAATTGTAGGGGGGACGGGGGGGACGCGAGATCGAGATCGAGCGTCCCGCCATCGAGATTGAGCGTCCCCCCATCGAGATATAGGCGTCCCCCCATCGAGACTTGAGCGCTGGTTAATGGGAGGAAAAAGTTACTGTCTTTGGCCGGAAAAACCGCTTAGATTTTCGATTTCCGCCAGAAAAAGCCTTCAGATTTCGTCGAAGACCTTTTTTTTGGAGATCACCAGTGTTTGGCCGGAAAGATTTCCGATTTCGTCCAGAAAAAGCCTTCGGATTTTGGCGAAGACCTTTTTTTTTTGGAGATCACCTGTTTTTGGCCGGAAAAACCGCTTAAATTTCCGATTTCGGCCAGAAAAAGCCTTCGGATTTCGGCGAAGATCTTTTATTTTTTATTTTTTGGAGATCACCTAATTTTCACTGAAATATTGCCTCAATCCAATTCAGGAACAATGAAAATTTGGGTCAAGTTCGTTTACGGAACAAACTCCCAAAAATCCTGGCTACGTGACTGTTCTTCACTAAGGTTCAGTCAACGCTGAAAAACGTCCCACCAAGCAAAATTTTCCAATTTAAGAACTGGTAACACTGTATTAGATTTCATTATCACACACATACTTTTTGCTGGATTCACACGCACAATAGGCTCGGTCATGTTTTTGCATCAGCAACCCAAAATTATAATTTCGTCAAAGATCAACTTTTTCTATCAAACAGTAGCAATATTATGCAGCAACCATGAACCATGAGAATTTCGAATTTTGTCTTTTCAGTTGTTGTAAATTTGAACCTCCTTTCTAAATTGAAGCTAGCGTAGTAGACAGTGTGGAGTTCAGAAAATGTTTTAGCTTTTATCTAATTAGTTTTTTAATCGATTAGAAAATTGAAGATATTAACAACTTCGCAACATCAATTGACATATTTAAAGTTTTTTATTTGACCGTAAAACATAATGTAATAAAAATCAAACGTTTTCGGCCTAAAGCAGTTAAGCCCTCATCAGGATAACATATCTGAATAAAATAAAAATAATTTTTCATGCGAATTACCGAAACATTCATTACAAACAAAATCAATTTATGACGTAATATTACCAAGCATTCACAAAAACTTTTGGTGAGTTAATTCATGACAATTCATGCACATAGCTGGACAGCACTGTTTCGAGCTTTTAGCTCTCATCAGCAAGCCTTAGCATATCTAACCAAAGGTATTCCCCAGCTGGACAAGACTCTTGGCCTAACTGACATCAAGCTTGTACGGTCAAGACAATTTAGCCAAGCAGCAGTAAGCAAGGGTATTTTTGCGGCTTGTTAAAGGTCAGACAATCAAGAAAAATGAAGCGAAAAGTCGCAAAACAAGCAAGTTTAAGGTAAGAACTGAATAATAATGCGTACCGGAATATCACTAAAAACACTAAGTAAAAATGAGGCCCCTATAGCATATAACTGTTTGCTTAACTTTGGATTCAACTTTTTAATTAATACAGCTTCTTGAATTTTAGTACCATACTCGGTGACACAGTTTTTAAGAACTTTGAAAGATTCCACTGAATGCCTCGTTGAAGAGGATTTGTTACAATCGTATAAATGGTCTTTGATAGCACTTTTTGTTTTAATATCAGCTAGATTTAGATGCTCCCGTGCTCGAGTTCCAAGGCGTCGCGAACTCATGCCCACATTTTACAAATTTGCAGTGGTGTAAAGTAACGAAATACTTTTACTTGAGTAGATCACTCAAGGATAGTTTTTTACGGTAATGAGTAATTTTTGAGTAGTTTTTTTTTGTGGCAACTTTTACTTTCTTAATGTTATGGTGAAGTAACGCTTCTTAAGTAGAATTTTGAGTCGGAAAAGTACAAAATACTGTAATTTTAAATTTGAACCACAAATTGCGTCTGAACAGTCGACTTTTCTACCGGCAATTGTTCAATGCAACTAAGTTAGGTGTTTTTTCCTCCATTTTCAGCTGGCAACTTTTGCGTCAGAGTTTAGACCACCACAGCGACTGTCACAATGCTTTTTTTATATGTGTGCGAGTACGTATCAGATTCAGTCTGGCGAATAGCAGTTTAAGATGGTTTTAGTTTCACGTTCGTTGTTTGGTGTCTGCCCTTCGCCGCGTACTGGCATGCATGTTTACTATATTAAAAGCAAATCATAAAAGAAGCACACAGAGATATAAATTTGCCATGTGATTGCTAAACGTTTCTATAGCTAAATTTTACAGAGTGAGCCAAAAACCACGCGGAATATATGCAATAAACGTTATTGTACGGTACTGTAATTTTCTGTGCAATGTACTTACTAAACGTTTTTAATATGATGATCAATTTTGTCCCAATAGAGACCCATACTATCTAAATGGCTATATACAATAATTTTGTGTGATTTAGTGGCGTAATGTTTTTCAGGCTTCTGCCTGAATTCACACGTCGTGAAATAAATTCAAGTCAAAAAAATCCACTGTAATTTTTATTAATTAATCCAAAAAAGGTAATCGCAGAATATATTGAAAATAGCTATCGTGCATAACTTTTGGCCCACCCTGTAGATACAATAGACTCTACACTGATAAGACACGAACACAGTGCTTTTAAATTTTAGCATGATTTAAAACAATGACAATGGATGTATATTTGAGCAAAGATATTGTGAAATGATTCCATGTAAATTCTGCACAGCATGCTTTTCAAATCTCGAAGTCTTGCTGTGTTGTTCTTTTTGATTAATTGTCTTGAATATAATACCAAAAACTTGCAAACAATAAATAATTTATGACTTCTTGAGAGAATGAGGGGTTAGACCACCAAGCGCTTTGTGGCAGTGTTGTAAAGGTAGTTGCTGTATTAGCTAAAAAGGTACCACTGCAAATTCCTATCACACGAACATAAAAATTGATATACGACCTTGGAGCTCAGACTGATGGGAGTAGCTGACTTCAGCTAAAAATAACGGCCAACTTTATATGTTGTATAAATTGCACAAATCTCAACGCCAAATTTGCATTTAACCACCTCAGAAAGTTGTTTAACAAATCGCTTAGAAGCTACACCAGCGTAAAGGACGTTAACAAAATGTTTGTCAGTATCATTGTCACAGTTGGTAGTGGCGCATGAGAATGAATCGAGAAACTGCTTTAGTATTTTGTTAAAGAAATTATTTGTGTAACTGTTAGCGAGAAATAATGATCGTAATTTATTCATTTCCGCAAAAAAGGAATTATTGCTGAGAGCAAATCATTCTAGCACTGTGTAGCATACACATAATAAGACCAGATTTCTACTTTAAAGAACAAATAGCATCAAAATTCAAAAATAGGCCAATGCTAGCAGGTTTTCGTCATACCGAAGTATCTACGTAGTACTCATTAACTTTGATATCCGCATCCAAATATTGCAACGTGTTTGCGCACTTTTCTACAGTAAAGTGTATATTCTTATGTTGAGTTTTAAGTATACGTTCAAAAAAGAATCACATTTCTTATCATTATCCAAAACAGCAAACAAATCGCCCTCGTGTTACGAAGATACATTTTAGAATGAGTTGAAGATGGCTGTTTAAAAATAACGATCTCCAAATGGCCAAGAAAGAAATTTGCCGGTGTGATTTTCAGGGGAGAGCCCATTGCGACCCCGTCAATTTGCTTGTGTAATTTATTTTTATACAAAAACATTCTTTGAGTCGCAAAATGCATTAATTTAATTCAAATTTCTTTTTTAATTGGTGATTAGTCTTGACGTTCTGGAGAAAAAATGTAGTCAGCAATGATGTCGATGGTGTAACTTAAAGAGACGTTGGTAAAAAGTGACTTAGCCTCAAAACTTACTAAAAATTAATTCGAGTTAAATGAAAAATCTTTGATATGCTTTAAAAAATCATTTGTAGAATTTATCAAACATGTTTTAGGAATATAAGGCTTTATAATTGTGTCTAAGAATTTTGCTAGCATATTCTCTGGTGTCCCAATCATTGAAACAACTGGTCTTGCTAGATTGCCTTTCTTGTGAATTTTGATCAGTCCATATAATTTCCTAAGAGTACTGCCTGATGGAAAAAAATTTTAACTGTTTCCTCGCCGAATTCTTTTAGGTATTTCCTGATATAATACGTGATGGATCTCTTTTTAGCTATGGTAGGGTGGATAGATTGATTTTCAGCCTTGATTTCCACAAATTTAGAAGTATCATTAACAATCACTTCCAATTTAGCATAATAATGATCAGAATTTAATACAGCTACACCTTTACCTTCGTCAAATATGCACATTTTAATTTTTGGATTAAGAGAAAAAGAACTGAGAGTGCAGTGAATAAATTGGTTATGCCGTTTGTCGCATTGTTAATTTGTATTTATCATGAACTTCCGAAATATGTGTTTGATTTCGTGCTTATAGTTTTGTCATTGATCGAAGATATGTGAAGTTTATTTTTAATGGAGTAAAGAAGGCGTTGAAATGATATTTTAACTGTGTCCCGATTAATTTTACGTGGCAAGATGTGATCAGTAAGTCCAAAAAGCAATATTTCCTTTGGAATGGGCAATTGTTTGTTGCTTAGATTTACGATACAGTTAGGACTACGTGCTCTTTGCTGGCTCCATAAGTAGTAGAATTTCCGATGATGTAAAATTTGTATTTTCTTGAATGAATTTTGAAAGTGTTTTTGAAGGAGCTATTTCAAACAATACGTTTTTACAGAAAAGAAGTGTTGCTGAATATCAAGGATTTTAGCTGGTTATATTTTCTTACTGCAATTCGTTGGGTTCTTTTCGTATTTTTATTTTTTTTTAAGTCCAATTGCATAGAGTGGATCTGCATTTCGGTATACGTTGATGTTGAGCGGTTTGAACTTCAAAAATTTTGGACAAATTTTAAGGTCTGCACAGGATTCCAAATATTTAATATCCAATTTTGGTTTGACAATCTTTCGGCCATGCTTTTCACCAGCACGGAGTTGATTGATGTGGATCCTTCTTTTGTTGCTTACATGATAATAAAGTTTTAACAAAGAGTTTGATTTTGAATACCAGAGAATTGAAAGTAATAGCAACTTCGCAGCATCAATTGATATATTTTAAGTTTTTTATTTAACAGTAAAATATATTGCAATAAAAATCAAACATTTTCGGCCTAACGCAGTTAAGCCCGCTCCAGGATAACATATCTAAATGAAATAAATTAAAGTTATGATTCATCAAAGTTACTAGAATTTATTAAAATTATGAGGATTCATTAAATTTACGAGAATTCTAAAATTATGAATTTATTAAAGTTATTAGGATTCATTAAAGTTATGATTACCATTTCAGATAAACCTGAATAGGGGCAATTGTACATAGAGCCGAAAATGTTGCTTAGTGATTTCTTTTTATTGTAGATAATGCAAATACATGTAACAAGCCTAAAATTGCTCCAGACCTTATTGTTGCTGAATATTACTACTGTTTGGTTCAGCTCGAAATTGTAGTTGGACCCCGGATTTTTTGTTATGATGCTGGATGGTTCAGTGCTTTACAATTTGTGGGACCTACACCAGAAGTGTTAGCCAAAATAAAGCAACTATTTTCTACATTGCGTTTTGCCCCCTCATCTACTAATTAGACCTTTCACAGTATACCATTTAAAATAAGTTTTAGTATGACTCGGCTTAGTTGGCTATCACATTGTATTATTTTTCAAATAAGGAAAGGAAACAACGAATTGACAGACTAGCAGTTATGTTGTCTTTTGTTTAGTTATTTTTCTTTTTAACCAACCAAAAAATAATGCTGTCCTCAAACCGAAAACAGGATATTTTTGAGGACTTGTAGGCTTCAAGGCCAAAGCCAAGGACTTGAGCTTCGAGACCAAGGCGAAGAACTTCAAAATGTGCCCTCGAGGATGTCCTCGAGGCCAAGGACGTCCGTAAGGACTCCATCTCTGTTAATTTTTATGTTTTTCAAAGATTGCTCCACTAGTCCTCCGCAGATTTTTACTAGAATACTGTGGTAATAAAAGAACTGAAATTTTGGAACTATAAACTTGCCAGAATCACAATCCGATATTCAACAAAAAGTCTCAGTTCGGCTCGGGGCCTAATCCAGTTATTGCTATATGGCCCGGCAATGCAAAGTTTACACACACTTAACTTAAAACACTAAAAAATGTTATAATGCTATTATTGTTTAAACTATAGGCAGTGCCGGATCCAGAAAATTTTGGTGGGGAATGATAAAATTTATTAGCACAAACTGTGTATGATCTCGAAATTTAGGATGTTTATGTTTAACGCTCTTGATCTCGCGCCAACTTGTTTGTCGTATTTCTGGTCAGGTGCTTAGTCAGAAATCTGCAACGGGGGGGACTGCTTCGGGAATCTGGGGGCGGGAGCCCCCAGCCACTGGAGGTATTTGGGGGCATGTTGGCGAAGCGCCCTGTTTCGGAGGCTGGGGGTCTGGGGACCTTAGCGCTCGAAAATTTTGTATTTTTTTTTGGCAAAAATAACTTAATTTTGGAGCTATTTAAAAAAAAATACTATTAAAACGTTTCATAGTAATTAGCAGTGAAAAAACATGATTATACTAGTTGCATATATGGGCTATGTGGTAGGTAGCTATAGCTAGAGTTTCAGTTTTCTTATTTACAAGCTGGTAAATCATAAAATTCTGTGTCGGTAGTTTAATAAAACTCCAAGAAGTAATCTATTTTGTCTATATATAATAGAGAAAAGATATAATAGGGTGGCAAATGGAAGGAAGTTTGAGAGAAGTGATTGGTAATTAACTAATGATGAATAGCCTCCCTCCCTCATTCCTGAGCATACATACTTTTTGATGATACCTATATTAAATATTTTTCCATAAACGATTAAATTCAATACCAGTTTTGGCCATTTTTCAACTTTTTTTTCCGATTTATAAGTACGTTGTTTTTATACATTTCAAACTATGCTTTGAATAATTTTTTGAGTCTGCTCCGAGGCAAAATACAGTCTCAGAAGTGGTAAAAACATGGTAATTTCCTTGTGCTGCATTTTGGTCTGCAGACCAATTGGAGGCTTTAACCATGATTTCGTGGTTGATGTTGATTTGAAGTGGCGTTTGAGAGATTGCATGACTTGCCCTAATGCGGTTGACCGAGCAGTTCACTGCACAGCGTATGAGTTAGAGGCTAGATTGCTTTGTTAACCTATACTGTTGAAGTTGCGTCTTGCTTGCTGCTATTTCGTTTTGCTTGATTTGATTTGATATGCAACGTTATCGGTTGGAGCAGTTGCTTGACTGCGACAGCAATATACGGAGTTTTAGAGACATCGCTTTTACAATCGCATGATATTCGTTCAACTCGCATCCTGGTCACGTTGTTGCAGCCTTGGGCAAGACGCTTTACGATGATTATCTCTGCTTGGTGGCTTCGAACAAGCTGCAAACTTAAGTGGGAAAAAGTCAAACGTCAATCGGAAAGCTGGGAAAGTAGTCAATTCCTAAATGGGTGCGGATTCGTCGAAAGGTTAGCGCCACCGTCGCTTTCTCGTGATAGGAGGATGAAGATGCATCAATCAATCACAATAAAAACTTTGATCAATAACCTAAGAAAAACTGTTTTGGAATCGACGTTTCGTCATAGCTAGGACTGCAGGTATGAAACTGAATGACAGGAGCCTAGTAGAAAGGCAGCCTGAAGTAACTTAACCTGACCATAATGGAAAATATCAATCACAATCCAATAATATGAAAGTCGATTCCGAAACAGTATGTATTAGGCTGTTAATCATTGGTTTGAATGTGGCTCTAAGACTCTGGATACTGTTTATAGCTCATCATTAAATTTTTAGTACATTGTTTTTAATAAATTATTGTTTTATTTTGCCAACGCTTTTTTCGGCAATTTTATATTTTAGATGGTTTTTGTTAAATAGCTTTCAAATTCGCAGCAAAATATAAATTTTTATTTTTATTTAATATTCTAGTGAAAAAAAGAAAATTCAAAATAAATGATTTTTTATTGCAAGTTACGTATTTCGATCTATTTTTATCATTTACAAACAGTGGATTATTATTATAAAATTTAATATTATTAGTTACCAGCAAAATATTCAAATACAGCTGGCTATGCTAAACTACCCTTTTTAGCCATCTACCCACATGAGCTAATTCGCTGTTTATATCAACTTATTAGAAACTAACAGTTTTTATAGCATTTAGAGTATCGGCAATCAAAAAATCAATATAAAAATTTTGATTCTTTTTTTGTAACAAATGCAGAGTCCAGAAAAGATTTCTGATTCCTCTTTGTCGTCAGAAGACTCATGCGATAGAATCACTTATTACTTTCAAGTTACAATCTACGACTTGATTCCTGGGGAAATCTACGATCTTCAACTCTCTTCCACATATGAAGCCAAAGAAACAGCAGAATATGGATGCAGGGGAGGCCAATGCCGGACTCATTCAACATTCGCAGTGCCAGGTAGGCTGCGCATTTACTAAAGTCAGTATACAGCTTAATTATAGCTCAGTTGGTAGAGCTTTGGTCGGGAGATTGTAAGGTTGCAGATTCTTGGTTTGATTCTTGAATTGGCGGTGTGTCTTTGTGCCTATCTAATGTTCATTTCTTATTAGGGCCCTATATCCGTCAACTCGTTGTGGTGGCCCAGCCTGACAATAACCTTATAAACAGAACCCAAAAAAGAGTGGTCTGGTTTGGTACGTTTTGACCGACGCAAAGTAGATATGTTCATTCATATGCTTAAAGGGAACGCAAGTCGACCTGTAATGTCGCAACGTCAAAGTCGATCGCAAAGTCGACCTGTAATGGCACTTGGAAAATATTTCAAAAATAGCGTTAATTTATTTTGAACCCAGCAGCATAAGCATGACTCTAAAAACCCATTCGCTTTCGAAAAATCGCAAATTTAATGTTCCATTGTCTTGGTGATTATGACGACAATGAGCCTCTACTTTTTTGGTGGGTGTTCAGTTTGGCTGGGTTTTGCCATAAGAGCGAGAAAGTGTCAAGAAAAAAAGCGAATATAGAAGCAAAAAACAGCTTGCGCGATCGGTCATATTGCTGGCGAGTACTATCAGATCAAGTACGTGTAAACAACATCGTTTTCGCGATTGTAGGCAATACTGGTATAGTTTTTTTTTGGTGGCGAACGATAGGCCTGTATCGGCAGCTTGTGCTTACCAGTACTGTCTACCTAGTATCATATAGTCTACCGATACAGTAGTTTCACTCTGCCAATTTTGCGTCCATGACTTTTAACTGATGGGCGCCTTTATTTTTTTCTGGCCATTTTTTCATTTTTTTCCTGGCCACCAATGCAAAGTGAACATCCAAACTTTTCAACACGAAAGGCGCTAAAGTATTTTCGAGTGTTATATTTTGTTTTTCGTTAGGTTACCTTCATCGCTAGTTTTCGCTTTGCCGATATGAAATAATATAAACTACAAACCTGAAAGTGGTGTATCAAATCAAGGCACGCTTGGAGTAGTCCCGATGCCAATTTGACGTCATAATAACCTGACAAAGACGCTGATTTCCAGAGATTTCAGCGCCATTATTGATTGTAGATCGATACAAGGTCTTTTCGAAGCAGCTGACAATATTTCACCAAGTCGATGTGATCGGGATGCAGTTGTGAGGTCACAATGTCTTTACAGTTTTTTTTATTTTGTATCAATGCTTGCCACTAAACAGCGTTTTAGCGCTCAAATTGAATAAATAAAATTACAAACTTGAAAATGGTGAATCGATTCGAAGTAGTCATGACTGTATTATGACATCGTATTAAAGTGACCAAAATGCATATTTCGATGACTCTTAACAAAGTTATCAATCATGAATTTCATCAATGTCTTTGTCACGACTGAAAGTTTCATGTGTCTCCTCTCCCAAGTCGAAGTGGTGTCTCCTCTCCCAAAATGTTTTTGTGATGTCATAATGAATTTATAGTTTAAGTAAATTTGTAAAGTATTGATGCACAGTTCTATAATTTAATTGTGCTGACATTCACGAAATAAATTAACAAAACTGAAAGTCCAAAATTGACTGCAAGTAAGCGGGATTCTATTGTGATGTCATAATGTGGTTGTTTAACAAATTTCTGGTTTTAAGGAATATTAGAGCAATTATTCATCATAAATCACGTCAAGATATTCTATTGTTGCATCACAAAGTTTTGCACCAGCAACCGAAGTGGTCGGGATGTTGTAATGACTTCATAATGAATTAGCATTTTTCCAAAATTGATATTAATGCTTGCTGTTGAAAAGCATTTTAGTGCTTGTATTGAAAAAAATAAGCAACAAAACTTAAGGTGCTAAATCGGTTCGAAGTAGTCAGGAGCGTACTATGACGTCATAATGACGTAAACACAATGCTTATTCCAAGTGTTACTTATATCAGTTTTAGATATTTAATTATAATTACTGTATAATCATTCAATATGATGTCATAATACAGTTACGAGTCACGACTACTTCGAACCGATTTACCATTTTCAAGTTTTGCTGTTTCTTTTATTCAATACGAGAACTAAAAACTTCTGGCAAGCATTGATACAGATTAAAAAAACTGTCAATACATTGATGAAAATTACATCAGAATCTTTTGAAATAAGCAAATTTGTCAATTAATTGTGACGTCATAGAGCTGTCGCGATTGCTACTTCAAACTGATCCATCATTTTCAGGTTTGTTGTTTTGTCTATTCAATACGAGCACCAAAAAGCTTTTGAAAAGTAAGCATTAGTATAAAGGAACTCTTAATGAATCGTGAAGTCACAATAACGTCTCGACTCACGATTACTTCGACTCATCGCAAAACTTTCAGCCGCAACAAAATGACTTGCATCAATCGACTTTAATAATGACACTGAAATCGCTTGATATTAGCGTATTTGTCAGGTTTTTGTGACGTCATACTGAAATCTCGACTATGTCGAACATACTTTGCGCAGATACACCACTTTCAGGTTTGTAGTTTATTTCGTGCAAAACCGACGAAGCGAAAGCTAGCGATGAAGGTAACCTAACGAAAATCAAAGTATTACATTTGGAAATACTTTTGCGTCTCTAGTGTTGAAAAGTTTGGATGTTCACTTTACATTGAGTGGCGGCCACCGATTAAAAATCGTGGACAATGGAATCAATGGGAGTGAAAGTACTGTATCAGAAGGCTATACGATACTAGGTAGACAGTACTGGTAAGCACAAGCTGCCGATACAGGCCTATCGTTCGCCACCAAAAAAAACTATTATCAGTATTGCCTACAATCGCGAAAACGATGTTGTTTACACGTACTTGATCTGATAGTACTCGCCAGCAATATGACCGATCGCGCAAGCTGTTTTTTGCTTCTATATTCGCTTTTTTTCTTGACACTTTCTCGCTCTTATGGCAAAACCCAGCCAAACTGAACACCCATTAAAAAAGTAGAGGCTCATTGTCGTCATAATCACCAAGACAATGGAACATTAAATTGGCGATTTTTCGAAAGCGAATGGGTTTTTAGAGTCATGCTTATGCTGCTGGGTTCAAAATAAATTAACGCTATTTTTGAAATATTTTCCAAGTGCCATTATAGCCGGCCTTTAAATGAATTAGGGTCAACCTGAGGAAGTAATTGAACTGGTGCTAAGAGCTGAAAGCAGTGGTTCTATTTAGCATCTGGTTTGCATTGGTTCGCGTGAACCGGTTGCTAAACTTAGAGAAACTGTTATTAAAAATTGGTTGCATTGGATTAGCTATTCTGCTTTTTTGGTTCAAATGAACTGCCTGCTAAGTTTTGAGAATCGGTTACAGATCCCATTCTTGCAAAATTTTAGGCATTTATTTGCATTACTAGTTAAAAGATTTTAGGCATTTATTTGTTTATTTTATGTAATTGCACTATATAAAAATATTACACATTTATTAGTTTATGTTAAATTGCATTTCACATTTTATTTTATGTATATGAAAACAAAATTGAGTCAAGAACAACAAAAACAACAAAAAAAATTACGTGCACAGACTATAAATTGAATTCAAATATCGGCCTACTGCCTGCTGCATTAGCCGTATTTTACACGTAGTATTTGACCAAAGCATTTTACACCGGATGGGGGCAAAAATACCCTCTATCTAACTCCAAAACCAAAAGCCACGAGAACACCAAAATCGGCATGTGGGTTGATATTCACCAAAATTTTTCAGAAAAATTGGTGTTGAGTTAATGTCGTAATCATTGCGACGTAACGACTTCATTTTCGAAAAATGACGTCATTTTGCGATAACGTCACAGGCGTTTAAATTTTGTACATTGGTTTCTTTTTAATACTGAACCATAAATTGCCTACGTCAAAGTAGTTACGTTACAAAAACGTCTTATGACGTCATTTTAGTTAAATTTTGGCCAAAAATGCTCAGATTTCGGAAAGTGACTCCGTAATACCTCAAATTTGGGAAACGTTCCTTTACCTTGAGCAAATTCAAATTTTTAGGAGTAAATTTTGATGAAATTTGACTTAAAGTTAAATTGATTTTAAATAAAAATCTTTTCTTTGAAGGAATTTGTTACGCAAAAACCCAGAAGGGAGACAAAAATGTTCCTTCCCCCGTGTAAAATAGGGTCAAGATTTCTATATTTTGCTTCAAAGGAAGAATTTGGTGGGCCAAATTGGTCTTCTAGTCAAGTAGCCACCTTCCTAATTAAATCGATGGAACAAAATGATATTTTTGGTAATACTAAAGAATACTCTAATTTATAACAGCAGTCGAGAGCCAATTAAACGCTAAATATGAGCAAGTATGCACAAGTCAAGTAGTATTGCTAGCTTGATAATAAGACATACTTTTGAATTACAAGATTCGCTCAGGCTAGGAAAAACTTTTGGTGGATAATCGGTATCGGCAAAGTCCAAAGCATAACTATTTTGTTAAGTCATAGAGCTCAGTCAATTTCTTGACCGAACTACCACCAAGCAAAACAGTCGTGCGAAAAAAAAAATCTTCTCTGTAGCAAAAAGAAATTTGAGAGTAAAATAACCCTCCATGCAATGCTCAGGATAGCGCTATTTCGGTCAATACCAAACCTCGTCAGCTGAGCTGGCATGAATCGAAATGAGTAAAAAACAAAAATTTTTCTCACTATTTATAGAACGCTTCATTTGCTTATTATAGAATTTATCTATTATTATAGAATCATTTATTTATTATAGAACACTATTTATTCAACGCTTCATTTGCAATTTGATCGCTGGCGAAACGATAATTTTGACTTCGAAGCTTATTGTTGGTTTTGCCGATTTTTTGCTCTTTTGTTTCGGCCTTCTATATTTTTTTTGGCTTGACCTGTTTTCAGCGACTAGAAATTCTACAAATAGTGAGAAAAATTTTTGTTTTTTACTCATTTCGATTCATGCCAGCTCAGCTGACGAGGTTTGGTATTGACCGAAATAGCGCTATCCTGAGCATTGCATGGAGGGTTATTTTACTCGCAAATTTCTTTTCGCTACAGAGAAGATTTTTTTTTTCGCACGACTGTTTTGCTTGGTGGTAGTTCGGTCAAGAAATTGACTGAGCTCTATGACTTAACAAAATTATTATGCTTTGGACTTTGCGGTACCGAATATCCACCGAAAGTTTTTCCTAGCCTATGCGAATCTTGTAACTATGATGGCTTAATAGTGATCCTCGGTTAGCAGTAATGCGACTGAGCAAATCACTGCCACCCAGGTCTTTTCGACGGAATTGATGTTTGTGATCTCCTATCTTGTGGCTGATCTCATCTTTTCTTGATGAATTTTTACACCTATTCACTAATACTTTTGAATTATTTGGTTTTTGTAATTTGTTTTTTATTTAGAATACGATTAATTATTTTTTTAGTTCTTGGGGGATGTTATTCCAAATTTGTGTTCCTATACGTTAGAAAGATCTTTGCAATTTGCTGAAGAGAATTTAGGTATTTGTATTGCATTAGCTTGGCGGGTGGAATAGGAGTGTATAGTTAAAACTTTTTAAAATTCTTAAGTAGGTGATTTGATGAGGAAGCAGGCGACCATACTTACTTAAATACATCAGTTTTGAACATTTTTAGTTAAACAATTCATCAATTTTTAGATTGTTAAGTTTTAAAATGTAATGGAATTGAGGAATCAGCGTATCTTGCATTGGTGATTATACAGATGGCTCTGTTTTGAAGTATTCGCAGTCTATGTTTATAAGAGTCAAATGTAGAAGCCCAAATCACTATTCCGTAAGAGAGATACGGGTACACAAGTGAGTAATAAAGAGAAGTTAAAAGGACACTCAACCCTATTTTTGAAAACGGAGGAAAAATCTTTAAAAAATAAGTGACCCCATTGCAATTCTTACAGCTCCTCAGGTTAAGAAAGTCTAAGGCCGGGATCACACGATCAGTTTTTTCACAATTTTTTTGCATCAATCGTGTGAGGGGTTGCGCAAGGCTATATATGACTCACTGTTGCGGGTACCTGTTGTCAATTAAATTGAACAACTCGTGTGAGGATGAAAATCAACTTCTAGAAAGTCCTGTTGAGTTGTTTCTGGGAAATAGAGCCGAGCTCTCCTTTGCCATCAAGTTTTTAGAAAGCCGCCGTTATCTACGAAGAAAACTTGGCTTTTATCCGCGTCTTTGATGATATTGAGCTGCAGAACACAAAAATGCCGCGGAGGTCAACGCAGAAAACGAATGCGTCACAATTATCAAGCGAAAATGTTAAAAGAAATTTCACCTCATTTGATTTAATCAGCAATGACGTGTTATAACATTGCCCCTGCTGTTTTAGCATATTTCTTCAAACATCTAAATGTGCTGCCTGCAGTTTTCACATACTTGTTTACGATCGCATATTCATGACATACCAAATTCTTTCTAGTTTAAATATGAAATTAAACTTTTAATAAGCCAAACCGAAGAAAGGCTGTGCCTCTGGAACTTATTTACAGTACACATGTAGATCGTGAAGCTTAAACGTTTATTGTTAAAAATTTATCAATGAGTGAAGCATATTGTAAAGTAACGTAAAAATTTCTTCAGGCAAGATGTTGTTTTACAACTTGCTTTTAACAAAATTCGAACTTAAATTTAAAAAACTCGATATTTTGCAAAACTTGTACTGGAACAACGAAAAATAAAAATGGGGAACTTGATTAGTAGAACTTGAACTCACAAAAAAATCTATTAAGTGTCCATTTATTATATGCGCTTTTCTGTTAAAATATTAGATTGCATTTCACACTTGAATTTTACGACTGGTGGAGAACAAGAAACAAAAAAACTAAGTGGTAAATTAGTTGAAGATCAAAGAAGAACATTGTTATCCACTAAAACCAGAAAACTTGAAGTTATTTTTTTATCTGGCTAGCCGATAAAAGTATGTTCTGGATATCGAATAACAAATTGCCGCTAATAGTTATACGTGTACTTCAACTCTAGCTACGATCAAATGAAGGTAAAATGTTGCTCAGGATAATGTAATTCAATAATTTTTCCATTTGTATTGGTTTTGTTATGTCTTGATATTTGTCATTCGGTTCTAGCACCAACATCAGAATATTTTCTTTTAACAAAAATTTAGGTAAAAAAATGACGTTCATGACCCTTTTTTACTCATATGTTATTTCCAAATTTCAGCTTTCTACGTTTTGTCGTTTTTGAGTCATAAAATAATTAAATAAACTTTGAATACTTGCATGTGCGCGCGTCGCGAAGTACCAGTAAACTAGATGGGTGTTTGCCAGCAAACCCAGGGAACGACCGACGCATAGCTAATGCTGTGACGCTCAAAAGTACTTTTAGTCTACGGTAAAATCAGCAATTATTCAAAAAAATCTGATTATGGAACCTCTAGAAAAGTGGAGTCAAAATATTTGTCAGTTAAATATCTCCTGATATCATAAAACACTGGCACCCTAGCTTGAGCCATTCAAAAATTGATTTTTGGGGGTCCATTTGGGGGGTCCCTGGGGGGGTGGCACCCCCAAACTATGTCAAAATATTTGTTTGTTAATATCTGCTGATAAGAAAACAGACTGGCACCCGAGTTGAGCTATTCAAAAAATGATTTTTGGGGGTCCATTTGGGGGTCTCCGGGGGGGTGGCACCCCCAAACTACACCCCCAAAGAGCCGTAAAAAATGCGGAACCAAAAAAATCCGCTTTATGTGAACATTTAATGTTGTTTGATCATCGTATTAATTGGGAAGAATCCACTGTTTTAAAATATGTTAATAGTTATTGTAGACGGTTAATTGCTGAAAGTGGGTTTATCAATGCCCACACTAACGTTATCGACCGTTCGGATGGTGATACATTGCCATCAGTGTACCGATCTTTAGCCAAGAGTGCTCAGTAAAGGCTGCTTTTTGTTTTTGCTAATTTTTTCTTTTACCATATATGACTTAGCCACATTCTCTCGTTTCATCACAATAAAGCAAATGAATTTTTACGTTTTGTTGAATTAGTCCTAACTCGCAAGTTGATCATTATGACGTTATAATCATCTATAACTCACTTAATTTATTCCGTTCTTTTGATATTTATTTTGTTGTAACTTATCTGCGATATGTACTGTTTGTGCTAGTATTGGAGGAGTGCTCGACACTCCTCCAACTCAACTTCTGAAGATGCTCGGCGTTTTCAGCCGAGCGAAATGTCAAGGTAATGAATTAGCGTTATGCTAATCGTGTGCCTTTTACCGGAAGAACAGTTAGTAGGCTAGCCTACCTATAGTATCGACCCCCAAACTATGTCAAAATATTTGTCTGTTAAATACCTGCTGATATCATAAAACGCTGGCACTCTAAGTTAAGCCGTTCAAAAAATTGATTTTTGAGGGTTCCATTTGGGGGGGTTCCTGGGGAGGTGGCACCCCCAAACTATGTGAAAATATTTGTCTGTTAAATATCTACTGATATGAAAAAAAAGTAGAACTCTAGCTTGAGCTGTTCACAAAATTGATTTTTGGGGGTCCATTTAGGGGGTCCCCGGGGAAGATGGCACCCCCAAACTATGTCAAACTATTTGTCTGTTAAATATCTACTGATATCAAAAAAAGTAGCACCCTAGCTTAAGCCGTTCAAAAAATGAATTTTTTGGGTCCCCATTTTGGGGGGTCCCCGGGGAAGATGGTACCCCCAAACTATGTCAAAATATTTGTCTGTTAAATATCTACTGATGTCAAAAAAAAGTAGAACTCTAGCTTGAGCCATTCAAAAAATTGATTTTTGGGGGGTCCATTTGGCTCCAAACTGTGTCAAAATATTTGCCTGTTAAATATTTACTGATATCAAAAGGAACTAGCACCCTAGCTTGAGCCGTTCAAAAAATTGATTTTTTGGGGCCCGATTTTGGGGGGGTTCCCGGTGGACTTGCCCCCAAAAATTTCGGGAGAAAAAATTACATTTGCAGCTCAACAACTTTACACAAAAATTAGATTTCGATGTGTCGTGGTTTAGGAGAAGACGAGCGTACAAAATTTAGGAAGAAAAAAAAGGAAAAAAAAAAGAAATAAACCTCATCTCGGCCAAAAGTGGGTTGGTTGGGATGAAAGGGGATTTTGAGACATATAATCCTATGAAATATTTTTTGCCGTACTTGAGCCGTTTTTGACTGAGACCGGTTTTTACGCCAAACTTGTGGGGCGGTTTTGGGGTTCTAAAACCGAAGTCATGTGACCTATTGCCTCAAAATTTGGTGCAAACATACAACTCATTAATCTCAAACTGCTGTCCAAATTTCATGTACCTAGACCAAACCCAAACCGTTCTCGAGTTATAAGCAAAAGTTTGAAATTTCGAGCTTGTTAGTTGGAAAATGGCCGAGTAAAAACAGAGGAACACGCGACGCGAGCGTCGGTCGTTCCAATTAACAAAGCAGATATCGCTTTGGCCGTGGTAAATTTAAGAAATTCTTTACCAACCACGTAAACTCTTTCAAAGGGAAAAAACTATGCCTGAGAAGTTGGGCGATTTCTTTGCGGAAAAACCCAAACGCTTTCGTCTGGAAAGAAGCTGAACAAGAAAATAGCGTCTAGATGTGATAGCTCCAAAAATATTGGTGCAAGCAAATTGTACAAAACACTTGAACGTGTAATCCGATTTAGTGGTTTAATTAGGTGAAGTAGCCTATAGCCTATTGTGGTTATTGATTATTATAGATAGCCTATCCGAAGAAATGATTGCATGTTGACGGCTAAAGTATAAGATTTCAGTTTTTTGTAAGCCAGTAAGTTTTATGTAAACTTCAGTGTAAAGCATTTTAGCTAACATTTTTCGTATAGGCTTGCTACGGTTATCAGCAGGTATCTACTAAGCCACTGCCTCGACAGCTGCAGCAGTAGTCAGTCATTTGGAACGGTTTAGGCGACACTTCCGTTTGGTTTGGTAATGTTCAGAAAGCGTTTCTCCTTTGTCTAAGGGAAAAAATAATTGCGATTATCTTATGATTTCTTAGCCGAAGAGAATCAAAATTGGTGCAAAAAAATTCTAAAAAATTGCCAAAGTTGTTTTACAGTAAAAGTTTTTAAATAAAAACGTCCTGAATGCTTTTTTAAAGCCTTTTCGGGAAAAATGATTTGATTTTAGAAATTGTTCCATTTGCTCGAGAAACTTTTGTTACAATGACTTTAATAATTATGTTGAGCAAATAATAAGTTTGGTCGAGGATTAAACCGAGATATTTAGAGCTCGTCACATTTTCTGTAGGTGCGTTATTATAAGTTAATTACATTTATGTTAAAATTTTTTTTCAAACTTTACAATATTGGGATTGAAGACAGTTTATCCGTAAATCTTAGTAAATCCAATCAAAATATAGACTCTAACCTTAAGTTCGTACAATTTTCTAGATCTGAGATATTCTTGTTCTATAGAAGGATTGTCGTGTCATTAGCATGAAGCTGAGGAGTAGAGTTAAAAAGAAAGCATAGCCTTTATAGGTCATTAACGCCAACAGAAAATAGAAGAGGGCCTAGTATTGATCCATGAGGTACCCCCAAGATAATCTTTTCTACACAAGAACTATTATTTATATTTGTATAATGTTGCCGATTAGCTCAGTACAAGGTAAACAAATTGTTAGCGGTTCCTCTAATGCCATAATGGTGCAAGTTTTCCTTCAAAAAAATCAGGTGAGACAGAATTAAAAGCTTTTTTATATCAAAAAATATTTTTTTAGAAATGAACGCGTGTGACTGGAACTACTGCATCAGAAATGCAATGTGCGAACCTGATAATATTTTTGGCAACACCACTCTCCAAGCCAAGTGCCGCTGTAAGGCTGGCTACGAAGGAGATGGAAGCAATCCACACTGGAGTAAGTTAAATGTAATATAAAAAAGTTTAAAATCAAACATAGCGACGTCACGCATCCTAACAATGACAGTTAAAGACCACCCATGCTGTCTTTTATAAGTGGTGCAAATCGAAATTTACGCCACTAACATTTTAACATAATTAAAGTTTGTGTAATGAGTTAGAGTTGGAGATACAAACAGCGTTCGAGTTAGAATCAGTGTAGGGTTTGGCATAGCAATTAACTCTCTGGTAAAATAGGCTTTAAAATAGAAACATTTTCTACTTAAAATCAGAGTTGTAAATGGTGCCGGGTTTTTCGGGCGGGTTTGGACACTGACAAATTATTATTATTACATTACCATTTATCATTTCCTGGCCAAAGCAACTAACTTGGTAAATAAACTGTAGTTGCAATTGCAACTATGAGCAATTTTTCTCGTATATATGAAGCGCCGTTTGTGTACCCTAATTTGTGCAATGTTTTTTTGCATATTTTATCAAATAGTCATTTTAATTAAATGTACAAAATAAATATACAAAAAAAAACAACGCGCAAAAATAAATATGCAAAAATTTTTGAATATTTATTACACCATACATAATATGTGCAATATATTTTTGCATATTTAATTAAAGAGTCATTTTAATTAAATATATAAAAATATATTCAGAAGTTACGCAGCAGACTTGAAACATAAATTTTTTTTTTCACAACTGTGAGATAGCACTTACCTCACATATCTGCTATCCCATTAGGCTAGTGTTTCATCAGCATCTGAATTCACACATTGCTCTCGTGTGTGGTTTGAAGGTTCGGGTGGGATGCCAGAATAAGCTATGCGTGAATTCAGATGCTGATGAAATACTAGCCTAACGCACTAGCAGATATGTGAGGTAAGTGCTATCTCACAGTCGTGAAAATAAAAATATATGGCGCAGAATAAACCGCTGCAAAAATAAATAGACAAAAAATTGTTGCACAAAAATTGTTGTTGCAAAAATAAATCCACAAAAATTTTTGTGGTTTTATTTTTGCAAGATCATTTTTTGCAGCAAAATTTTTTGCATTACAATTGTTTGTGTCACAAATATTTGTATATTTATTTTTGATAGCTAAGAAACAACACACGCCGAAATAAATGTGCCAAATTTTGTGACGCAAAAACTGTTGATGGAAAATTTCTTGTCGCAAAAAAAACGCGTGCAAAAATAAATCGTCAAAAATATTTGACAATTTAATTCGTGTCCATAATGATAAAGGGTTGGAATTACATGGGCGGGAAGGTGCGGGTGAATAAACCTTCATTTCCCAGCCTAACGAGAGGTCTCATAAACGCGATAGTATCTTATTATAGGCTGCCGTACATCTCGAAGCTTTCCTCTAAAAGTTCCAGTTTTATATCTTGCCGGTATCTTCCCGTCCGCATAATTCCAACTCTTTATCATTACGGACACGAATTAAATTGTCAAATATTTTTGACGATTTATTTTTGCACGCGTTTTTTTGCGACAAGAAATTCTCTATCAACAGTTTTTGCGTCACAAAATTTTGCACATTTATTTCGGCGTGCGTTGTTTCTTTGCTATCAAAAATAAATCTGCAAATATTTGTGACACAAACTATTGTAATGCAAAAAATTTTGCTGCAAAAAGTGATCTTGCAAAAATAAAACCACAAAAATTTTTGTGGATTTATTTTTGCAACAACAATTTTTGTATTAAAAATTTTTGCGCAAAAAATTTTTGTGTAACAATTTTTTGTCTATTTATTTTTGCAACGGATTATTCTACGGCTTATATTTTTGTATATTTAATTAAAATGACTATTTAATTAAATATGCAAAAAATACATTGCACAAATTATGGTGTAATAAATGTTCAAAAATTTTTGCATATTTATTTTTGAGCGTTGTTTTTTTTGTATATTTATTTTTGTACACTTAATTAAAATGACTATTTGATTAAATATGCAAAAAACATTGTACAAATTAGGGTACACAAACAGCACCCCATACGTATACCTTTTTCAGATTTAACTCAAGTTTCGGGCTTTACTGGGACTGGTTTTGGCTTCAATCACTTTTCGGATTCGGCTCGAGTTCGGGATTTAACCAGTCGGCCGGTATACAACTGTGCTAGAAATATTATACTTTTCTATTAATGATTAATTTAGCTATTATTGTCATTCTTAGATCCGACTGCCACTGGCTGTACCGATATCGATCTATGCAAAAACAAAGGCCGTTACTGTCACCATGCAGCTACTTGCGAAGATAGGAAAGCGCCACAAAAAGGCGTAACTTGCATTTGTCCTTCAGACCATTATGGCGATGGGTAAGTTGTGCATTTCGTTTGTATTTCCAGCATATTGAAAACCTGGCAAAACCAAAAGCAGTGATCTTGCGTAAGTGGTGACGTGGCAGAGGTGAAGATCAAAAACTTGCTGCAGTTTGTTGCTAATGTTTGCGAAATTTGCGGTCTCGGTCGACCGCAAGATGAGAAAATAAGCCGCCAATTCCTTTCCAATTCAATGCTGATGCAGCATGTAACCTACTGATAGGCTTACGAAGCAAAAAACTCAAAGGCTTGATTAAACTTCTTTCATGTCAAAATCCAAACAAAAAAATTTTTTTTTCTAACATAAAATATACTTAGGCTTTTCGCGGTCCCCAAGAGTTTAGATCCAAACCGATACTAAGTCATGATTTGCAAATATCTATGCTTTTCATTTATTATTTTTCATTTTATTATTTGATAAATTTACCATTTTGAAAATTTTGTATCAGATTATTGAGACCTCATTATAAATGTATGTATATTTAGGTTTGTTACGGGGACAGGATGCAATTCAAGGGCTGCTTTGGGACTAAAAGTCGGAATACCAATTGCTGTAGCAGTGGCTGTACTTATTGTCCTTTTCGCGTGGAAAGCTCATATCTATGAAATTTACAAAAGAACTTTTCAATTTGCGAGATTTTCAAACTGATGCTTTTTGTAACAATCACTTTAACACGTTTTGTCGCAAAGGAAACTACGAACGCCAAGGCAAAAATGGTGTGGAACGTGAGCACAGATTGATCCGACGAGGCGACGATTGATTGTTGTTGATATTTATTTTGCCTTGCTTGACCTGCAATATGTGTTTAGTTTAAATCGGTAGTGTTTGAGATGTCAGTAGATGAGAAACAATTATGTTTAGGGTTGCGTAAGAATAACCTAGCAATTGAAAAAAAAGCGCAGTAAGCCTTTTAACAATTATGAACTAACTCAACGAAAAAAATCAACGATTAACTTTTCTCTTCGTATTTCAATTATACTTGGTTTAACGGTGTTAACCATCGTACGAAATACATTCAAAAGTACACGTCACGTATAAAAAATAAAGATTCCAAACTCTACTTTCGGTTTGTTTCACCCGTAATCGGGATAATCAAGGCTGTCTTATAGGAATGAATGGAATGCTGAACAGAAATTCATACCAGAGAACTGAAAGTATTAGCAACTTCGCAGCATCAATTGACATATTTAAAGTTTTTTATTTGACCTAAAACATATTGTAATAAAAATTGAACGTTTTCGGCCTAAAGCAGTTAACCCCTCATCAGGATAACATATATGAATAAAATAGAAATAATTTTTCATGTGGTTATAGATAATTACCAAAGCATTCATTGCAAACAAAATCAATTTATGATATAATACTACCAACCATTCACAAAAACTTTTAGTGAGTTAATTCACGACAATTTAGCCAAGCAGCAGTAAGCAAGGGTATTTTTGCGGCTTGTTAAAGGTCAGACAATCAAGAAAAATGAAGCGAAAAGTCGCAAAACAAGCAAGTTTAAGGTAAGAACTGAATAATAATGCGTACCGGAATATCACTAAAAACACTAAGTAAAAATGAGGCCCCTATAGCATATAACTGTTTGCTTAACTTTGGATTCAACTTTTTAATTAATACAGCGTCTTGAATTTTAGTACCATACTCGGTGACACAGTTTTTAAGAACTTTGAAAGATTCCACTGAATGCCTCGTTGAAGAGGATTTGTTACAATCGTATAAATGGTCTTTGATAGCACTTTTTGTTTTAATATCAGCTAGATTTAGATGCTCCCGTGCTCGAGTTCCAAGGCGTCGCGAACTCATGCCCACATTTTACAAATTTGCAGTGGTGTAAAGTAACGAAATACTTTTACTTGAGTAGATCACTCAAGGATAGTTTTTTACGGTAATGAGTAATTTTTGAGTAGTTTTTTTTTGTGGCAACTTTTACTTTCTTAATGTTATGGTGAAGTAACGCTTCTTAAGTAGAATTTTGAGTCGGAAAAGTACAAAATACTGTAATTTTAAATTTGAACCACAAATTGCGTCTGAACAGTCGACTTTTCTACCGGCAATTGTTCAATGCAACTAAGTTAGGTGTTTTTTCCTCCATTTTCAGCTGGCAACTTTTGCGTCAGAGTTTAGACCACCACAGCGACTGTCACAATGCTTTTTTTATATGTGTGCGAGTACGTATCAGATTCAGTCTGGCGAATAGCAGTTTAAGATGGTTTTAGTTTCACGTTCGTTGTTTGGTGTCTGCCCTTCGCCGCGTACTGGCATGCATGTTTACTATATTAAAAGCAAATCATAAAAGAAGCACACAGAGATATAAATTTGCCATGTGATTGCTAAACGTTTCTATAGCTAAATTTTACAGAGTGAGCCAAAAACCACGCGGAATATATGCAATAAACGTTATTGTACGGTACTGTAATTTTCTGTGCAATGTACTTACTAAACGTTTTTAATATGATGATCAATTTTGTCCCAATAGAGACCCATACTATCTAAATGGCTATATACAATAATTTTGTGTGATTTAGTGGCGTAAGTAGTATAAAATGAACGAAAACTATAGGGATTGGGGTGTTTGGGGTGTGGGGTGTTTGGGGTGTGGGGTGTTTGGGGTGTTTAAGGTGTAGGGTGTTTGGGGTGTTTGAAAAATTGGGGCGTCATCCGATTGCGGCGTCTTAACCTTAGCTCTAACCCTAGCTATTTGTTTGAAAGTTGGTCCTGCCTGAGTATCGAACCACCGCAGGTGGTTTGCCTGGGCATTGGTTCAAGTCTAAAGACTTTTAGTGTCTTGCTTGAGTACCGAACCACCGCAGGTGGTTTGTCAAGCCACCGCAGGTGGTTTGCTTCAAAGTAACAGGTTAAAAGTAACCCAAGATCTAGTCTTAACTCTAAGTTTAGTGTAAGAATGGAAACTTAGTGTTGACCTGAGTATCAAACCACCGCAGGTGCCTGGCTTCAAGTCTAAAGCTTGAAGAGTGCCCGAGTACCAAACCACCGCAGGTGGTTTGTCAAGCCACCGCAGGTGGTTTGCTTCAAAGTAGTCAGTTAAAAGTGAAAATATCGCTAGTTTCTAAGATGTTCTAGTTAATGCTATGAAGTCTATTTTGTACGAACTTCGTGTAACTTGAAACGTTTCCTGTCGCGCTGCAGTTGAATTTCCGCTGCCGTGGCGAAATCGTGACAGCGGTTATCTAAGGTTTAGCTGTGAATCACTACCTTTTTGTTAATTTTTTTCGAATATGGAGCGAGCATGGCACAATACAACTTGTTTAATCCGAATAGGGTTAGATTTTTGCGTAGGATGGTGCAATACCGTTGCTTATAAAAGGCGGTCATGAAACTACGTTTTCATTCTATCAAAATGTATTCATGCGAGTACTGTAAAAAACCGTTTATTCGAAATGATGCTATGCTGCGTCACAAACGAGAAGTGCATGAATGGGAGTTACGATTTGAGTGCGAAAAATGCGAAAAGAAATTTAAAAGAAAACATCACCTCGACCGACATAAACCGACTTGCTGTCGCTGCCAGAGGTGTCACATTCAATTTAAATCTCCCCAGGAGAAAAAAAGTCACATATGTGAACCGATTATGAAAAAAGCTCGAATTGTAAATGAAGAACAAGCTGTACCGGTGCAGTGTCCAAAAGCTCAGACCCCAACAGAGTTACCACAGAAATCTCAACCAAATGAAGCAGAGTCTTCTAATCTTCAAACGAATGTTGCAGCTCAACTTCCTCCAGCAGTTCAACCCATACCAATTCCGAGCGGTGCTCCAACCTCGGTGTTATCTTGTCCGCCATTATTACCAGCCCCTCGACGTCGCAAAAGTTTGAAAATCAAGCGACCCACCAAGCTCTCGAATCTTCCCTCACCGCCACCGCTGACACCAAAACCTGGATTGCTTCCTGAACCATCGCGGAAAGCTGAAACCAAAAGGAAATGGCGGGAAGTAGAAGAAAACGAAATTATTCAGGAACTAGATCCAGATTTAGAAAGATTTATCCGTTCAAACTGGGACTCCATTCGTACATTTTCACGTAGAGGACCCGTTCAAAATCTGTTTAATTTTTACTATAGTGATGATGTTTGTAATTTAATTGGTCGTATAGCAAAAACTATCATGAAAAAACAAGAAAATCGTTTTAAAATTAACTATGGTTTTGGGTTTGTGTTAAAAAATATTGAAACAGGTGAATTTCGTTATTACCATGCTTCAAATAATTCGTTAATGCTTGATGCTGCAGTACTGATTTCTAATGAAGCTGAGTTAAATGAATTTTTAGCACAAATTGCAGATGAAGATTTTTTGGATTCCGTTTCCAGACCTGATACAAAATGGCGGCTGTATCAAATTACGAATTTACTGTTTTTTGTAAATCATCTCAAACAAGCACCGCTAGGGGCACCGTTACCACTACCGAATTTTGTTAAATATAATCGTGGTCTTATCAATGTTTCAGGTGATGATAATAAGTGTTTTTTCCGTTGTCTAGCGATTTTTAAAGGGGCTGATAGGATGGATTGTAAAACAAAGACCAGAGAGTTGTTTACGCAGTATGCTATGAATTTTGATGTACATAATTTCAACGGTGTTGCTATTGAGGATTTGATTCCAATCGAGGATTTGTTCAAGGTCAATGTTTCCATATATCAACTTGATGAAGAATCAGCTCGACTCGTTTACAGGAGCCGAGGTCTTTATCAGGAAACAATGGCTTTGAATAAATACCAGAATCATCTTAGTTTGATTACTGACTTTGAAAAATATTGTGCTGTGTACCGCTGCATGTCATGTGATAAGTTGCATTATGGGCGAGCTAATTTCTTACGTCATTGTAAAACATGTAAAGTCATCACCCGGCAAACTTATCCCGGGGGTATATTTAAAGCAAAAGAAACAATTTTTGATAAATTAGCAATGATTGGTATTAATGTTCCCCCAAATGACCGTTACTTCCCCTATTATGCCTGCTTTGATTTTGAAAGTCTATTTAACAAACAAAACTTACCACAAAACGCCCAACAACTTTCCTATGAAGCCAGACATGTGCCGTTGAGTTTTGGTGTTGCCTCCAACGTTCCAGGGTTCACAGAGGGTGTTTGCCACGTCAGTTCCGGTGACGAAAACGAACTCGTTGCAAAATTGATCGATTACCTTGAAGGGGTGGCTGATGCTTCGTACGAGATACTGAAACAGAAATTTGATTATGTTTTGGCTGCTCTCGAAAATCACCCAAATTGCAGAAGGGAAAAATTGACTTCTGAATTTCACTTATATCTGCAAGAGCTACCGGTTTTGGGTTTCAATTCGTCTAATTACGATTTGGCTCTTATTAAACCTGCTCTGGTTCGATGTTTGATGGGTAAAATCAAGTTTGTGCTCAAAAAAGCAAATTCTTTCCTTTGTTTAAAAACCACAAAACTTAGGTTTCTGGATATCAGAAACTTTTTAGCCCCAGGGTTCTCTTATAGAAAATTTCTCATTGCATACGGGGCTGAAGACAGGAAATTTTTTTTTCCTTATGAGTTCATGGATTCTTTTGAAAAACTGAACTACCCCAGACCCCCACCCCATGAAGTTTTTTATAGCTCGCTGCACCAAAGTAACATTAGCAACGAGGAATATGCTCTCGTTGTAGAAACTTGGGAGAAAGAGGGTTGGACAACCCTCAAAGATCTCCTTATTTATTATAATTTGTTAGATGTGGCTCCTTTTGTCCAAGCAATTTCAAATCTTTTACAGCCCTATTTTCAGGATGGTATTGATCTCTTTAAAGATAGTTTTTCAGTGAGCGGTGCTGCAAAACTCAAAATGCAGAGGGAAATTAACAATGGGACTTTTTTTTGCTTGTTTCCAAAAAGGCATAGCGACCTCTACCAAAAGTTAAGATCTCAGTTAACCGGCGGTTTGAGCGCGGTCTTTTGCCGGTTAGCAATCGCTGGCCAAACCAAAATTCGCCCTCATCAGGTGGAGAATCCGTATACATGTGCTATTATAAAGGGCTACGATTGTAATGCGTTGTACCTCCATGCCATAATGCAAAAGAACCCCACAGGTTATTTTTGCCGGTACCGGGAGGAAGACGATTTTAGACCCTTACCTGCCTGCCGATATGGTCTCTCCTGCTACCAATGGCTTTCCTGGGAAGAACATCGTCGAAACATCCACATCCAACATCAATTCAACGGTGGTGAATGTCGCGTGACCCCCATGAGTCTACCCGTTGACGGGAAGTCAGGGAGCCAAATATACCAAATGCATGGTTGTTCCGTACATGGCTGTGATCGCTGCTGGGTCAATAGAAATCGAGACGGCACCCTCAAGGAGTTCAACTGGCGTGGTGACAAAGTGGAAGAGCTGAAGAAACAAACCCTGGAAATCACACAAAAAATTGAAGAAGACGGGTACGAGGTAATATCATTGTGGGAATGTGAATGGAAAAGGATGAAAAAGAGACCAGAGGTTGCTGAATTTGTAAAAACTCTAAAAACAGTCCAACCTAGAAGAAAGCTAAGTTTTGACCAAATTCTAAAAGGGATTCAAAACGACACTCTTTTCGGGCTCCTAATTGTTGATATTCATACGCCAACTGAGTTAAAACCGCTGTTTGCAGACCACCCCCTCATTATCAAAAACACAATGGTCTCACGCGAGGATA
This sequence comes from Trididemnum nubilum, assembly GCA_963965965.1. Classification (NCBI taxonomy): domain Eukaryota; kingdom Metazoa; phylum Chordata; class Ascidiacea; order Aplousobranchia; family Didemnidae; genus Trididemnum; species Trididemnum nubilum. The sequence goes on from OZ014486.1 coordinate 22,932,240, forward strand.
TTGGGGACTATATGAGAGGTGTAGCTGAAAAACATGGTTTTCTTAAAAAACCAAAAAGAGCTTTAATTTGCAGTCATTTTGGTAAGGAGGTGTTAATCACCTCAGAAATGGGAAAATTTTATTTGGAAAAGGGACTAAAAATTACCAAAATTTATGAATTTATCGAATTTCACCCCCAAAAATGTTTTGAGGATTTAGGCAATCGGATATGTGACGCCAGACGACTCGGGGATTTGAACCCACATTCGCAAATAGCTGCTTTAACAGCAAAACTTGCGGGGAACTCCCTCTATTCGGCTACTCTAATTAATAAAGACAAACACAGGGTAGTTACTTACTGTGATGACAGCACAGTGAATGAGGAGATCAATAATCCAAGATTTGTTAATTTGGAAGTTGTTTCACCCAGCGTTTATGAGGTTAAATCTTTGAAGAAGAAAGTCATTAACGACTTGCCAATTCAAATCGGTCTGTTTGTGTATTTGAATGCAAAATTGACCATGCTACAATTTTTGTACGATTTTCTTTTCAAATTCTTCCAAAAAGAGAAATTATCTCTCTTGGAAACAGATACCGATAGTTTTTACTGTGCTCTAGCTGAACCTGATCTTGATGAATGTGTGAAAGCTGAAAAAAGGCGGGAATATTTTACCCAAAAACCAAATTATTTAATTGTGGCCGTTTGTGAAAATCACAAACAAAATTACGTTGAAACCAAAGTAGCCGGGCGAGAATGGAACCCAGAACCTTGCTGTGTTGCCAGACAAACATTTATGAAGCGAATGCCCGGAAAATTTAAGTTAGAATTTTGTTCCACCTCAATGGCCCTTTTGTCCCCAAAGTGTTACATTTGTAGTGGGCCAGAAGGGGAAAAATTGGCATGCAAGGGAGTAAACACAAAACAAAACAAACTTACATTCGACGATTACTTCCAAATATTAACTTCAGATGACACACTGTCAATAGCAAACAGGGGGTTTCGAACCAAGAACCACAGTGTATATTCCTGCAAGCAAAATAAACGGGGTCTTTCTTCTTTTTACTGCAAACGGCACGTGCTCGATTGTGGAATCGAAACAGTTCCCCTTGATTTGTAACCAGTGCATTGTAACTGTTATTTCATTGGTGAAAATGTGTTTTTTGCAAATGTGAAATTGTTGGAAATGTGCATGTCTTATATCGATTTGGAATAAAAAATGAAATCAGATTTTACCTTTGTTTTATTGCAAAACAACTTTTCAGATCTAAGAGTATGTGTAACAAAGTAGGCAACTAACTTGTTTGCATAGTAACAAGTAGGTAAATACACTCAATGCTATACGGTAAAAAACTCAACAGTTTCATTGCAGACTATTTTGTACCATTTGCTGTTTTTTTCCATTCACGCTCTGAATATCAAACACACAAGTCCCGCTTTCAATTCGTATAAAAAATAAACTAAAAAATAATCAACACTATACCAAACCATATGGAGGAAGTTATGATCAATCGCAGACTATCTCGCGCCGTTTTCTGTTGTTTCCATTCACGCTCTGAATATCAAACACACAAGTCCCGCTTTCAATTCGTATAAAAAATAAACTAAAAAATAATCAACACTATACCAAACCATATGGAGGAAGTTATGATCAATCGCAGACTATTTCGCGCCGTTTTCTGTTGTTTCACTCTAACTCTGATTATCAAACACACAAGTCCCGCTCTCGATTCGTATAAAAAATAAAGTAAAAAATAATCAACACTGCACCAAATCGTATGGGAGGAAATCGCGATCAATTACTTTATGGTAAACTCGTATTACATCAAGGTCGTTCGAACACGCGGTTCCTGGGGAAACTTCGCACGTTTTGCAGTACTTTTTTGCAAGTTAAACAAACTAACAAAATCAACCTAGAGTTGAAAGAAAAAAAAGTGGGGGATGAGAAGTATTAAAAAGGCTCAAACTTATATTTTCACACATTTATTTGAACGCATTGAAGAAGCGAAAAAAAAAAAAAAATTCATCAACATGGAACAAGAAAAGTGAGTTTGTTTAACTATTTATCAAGTCTAGCAATTTATCTTAGTATTTCCACTAAGACGAACTGTGTTGGAGCAATGGTAAATGATTTCGATACAGTAAACACAGCTTTAGAAAATTTGTAAAAATATGACACACTAGATTAGTGCAAAATTTAGAGTACATAAATACTATTTTAGAGCTTTGATGTAAAGAAAATTCGAACACCGATTAATCATGAAGTTAGAGGGAAAACAGCTTCTTTTTCGTAGAGTAATGTTAGTTGAATAATAAAAAATATACTTACTATTTCAAAGAAAAGTAATGTTAGTTGAATAATAAAAAATATACTTACTATTTCAAAGAAAAGTAAGGTTAGTTGAAC